>JAMGZF010000027.1:600000-922500 GCA_024713925.1 Morchella sp. 2016-103 | reverse complement strand
CGCCGGTGAGGTAGCGCGAGCGAGGAACAACAGAGGCAGGGTAACCACAGAGCGGGGTAACCACAAGAGGTAGAGTATGCGCGAAACTCTTGGATCTGGCGAAACGACGCCGCCGTAGCTGGGAGGGCGCCGAATCGTACATATAAAGCGCCATCTGTATTTGGTGGCCAAAGGCACATGTAGGCGTATATCGGTTGGCGTGAGCATGGGGTTGGGTGATGTAGCGTGGCGGATCATGCGACAGCAGGCTCAATGGCGCCGGCCAACTGCTCACGCCCATCGGCCGTCCGTCCGGTACCGATGTGAGGGGGACGGCAGCAGAGCAGGTGCTGGACCACTCACTGGGTTCCCAGATGCATGCATGCGAGGCCAGGAGCCACGCGCACGATGCACCCCGTTAAGGGTCCTGCGGAGTTGCGGAATCGCTAGTAAAAAGCCGTTTTCGGCCCGAAAATAGCACTTGGAGCGTCAAGGCGCCGACACGCTCATGACACCGGTGGGTATATGAGGGTGGTGAGGTGAGCAGAAGAGGGTGGAAGGCATGGGAGGTGCGGCGATTTCTCTGGCTGTCTTGATTCAGATGAGTCGCGTGCACATCTTCCCTCACTCGGCCTCACTCCCACGATTCTTTCATCTCTGTTGTGGAGCTGTCGGCGGATTGGTTGATGGAGTTTCTTTCCGTCTCTGGTCGACGCAGAGCGCGTTCTCCAAACCGTGGCGTTGGCTGCGAATGGCCACAACCTCCGCCCGTTCGCTTGGTTAAGCTCCTTGGGCGGCTGCGTTGGTTGGCGTCGTATGTTGGCGGCCCGGCCAAGTCGCATTTCCGGCTTGCTTGCGGAAAGCTGGAGTGTGTGGATCGATGGCGGTGGCAAAGTTCCTGCAACTAGCGGCAGAAAAGCGGCGCGTGGTATCGTCGCCGGGGCGGTCATGTATTTCGTTTAACGCCCTGCGTCTTGTATATGTGTCGTTCTATGAAGACCGTTTCTCACGCTGCGGATGGTGGCCTCTAGAGCAAGCGACGTGGGCGTCGCGGAGGAGTTCGGCGAGGCAATAGGTGGGCCTGCTGGTCGGCGGCCTCAGCGCGCTTAAGCAGCGATGGAGTCATCTCGCGACCTAAAGGCTCTGGGGGGTTGCGTATAGGTCGTGAAAAGGCGAAAGGGAACTCTGTTCACTGCGTATATCTTTCGGTCGATGCGTATGACCTCAGGTATCTTGAGACTCGGTCTTGATTTCGAGGGCTGCGACTCTTAGCGTGGCGGCGTCTTGTGGTCGAGTAGCTACCTGGTTGATCCTGCCAGTAGTCGTATGCTTTGTCTCAAAGATTAAAGTCTGCAAATCTAAGTATAAGCAATCTATCTGATTGAAGCTGCGAATGGGCATTAAATCAGTTATCGTTTATTTGATAGTGCGCTACTACTTGGATAGCAGTGGTAATTCTAGAGCTATCGTGCTAAAAGCACAGCGGAGGGTGTATTTATTAGATAAAAAACCAATGCGCCGAGCTCGCGGTGATTCATGATAAACAACGAATCGCGTGGCGCTTGTGCGGCGATGGATTCGTTCAAATTTCTGCCTATCAGCTTTCGATGGTAGGATGGTGGCTCTGTGGTTTCAGCGGGTAGCGAGGAATTAGGGTTCGATTCGGAGAGGAGCGCGAAGCGGCTACTGCGTCAGAAGGCAGCAGCGCGCAAATTCATCCCGGCGGGGAGGTAGTGACAATAAATGCGTCTGAGAATCTTTTGGAGTGCTTGTAATTGGAATGAGTACAATTTAAATCCCTTAACGAGGAACAATTGGAGGGCAAGCCTGGTGCCAGCAGCCGCGGATAATTCTCAATAAGCGTATATTAAAGTTATTTGCGATTAAAAAAGCTCGTAGTTGAAGCCAGGAGTGCAGCTGGTCGGTCCTCCTCAGAGTGTCTTGTCCGGCGGACCTTTTTCTGGCTAGCCGCATGCGCTGCTCTTGGGTGTGTCGAGGAACTTTGCTTTGAAAAAATTAGAGTGTTGAAGCAGGCGTTCTTCCGAATACGTTAGCGTGGAATAATAGAATAGGGCGTGCGGTTCTATTTTGTTGGTTTCTAGGACGTAGTAATGATTAATAGGGATAGTCGGGGCATCGGTATTCAATTGTCAGAGGTGAAATTCTTGGATTTATTGAAGACTAAGCTACTGCGGCGTTCTGAGGATGTTTTCGTTAATCGGTGAGCGAAAGTTAGGGGATCGAAGGCGATCGGATACGTCGTAGTCTTAACCGTAAACTATGCCCAGGGATCGGTGGATCTTAATATATGGCTCCGTGGCGCTACGAGAAATCAAAGTCTTTGGGTTACGGGGAGTATGGTCATGAGCTGAAAGCTTAAAGGAATTGTGGAAGAGCGCGAGAGTGGAGCCTGCGAACTAATTTGACTCAGCGGGAAACTGGTCAGACAGCGTGGGATTGACAGATTGAGAGCTCTTTCTTGATCGTGGGTGGTGGTGCATGGCGTTCTTAGTTGGTGGAGTGATTTGTGCAACAGTGCGATATGAGCGAGGCGTACCTTAGCGCTAAATAAGCGGCGCTTTGCGGTCGCTGAGCTCTTAGAGGACTATCGAACTCAAGCCGATGGAAGTTTGAGGCAATAACAGGTCTGTGATGCCCAGATGTTCTGGGCGCATATTGTATTCTGAGCAAGTTAGTCGTGCCAGTAGTGGGTATCTTGTTAAACTCTGTCGTCTTTGGGGATAGAAGCGTTGCAATTATTCTTTCTTCAGCGAGGAATTCCTAGTAGCGTAAGTCGTCAGCTTGCGTTGATTACGTCACTGCTGCTGCGCGCCGTCGCTACTACGATTGAATGGGTCGGTGAGCGCCGGACGGGCGGTGGAAGTCGGAAAGCGACCGCGCTGGCCTGAAAGTTAGTCAAACTTCTTCGTTTAGAGGAAGTAAAAATCGTAACAAGGTTTCCGTAGGTGAGCGCGGAAGGATCATTCTGGGATTCCATGCAAAACGGATGGGGAGAGAGAGTGCGTAACCACGTGGAGACCTGCCGTACCGTGGCTGGCGTGTTCGTGCGGCACCTAGGCGTCGCGGTTCGAGCGGGCCAAGCCAGAAACCATCAGTGTAGTCAAATCCACGCTGCGCAGTCGTCAATCAAGGCGTCTGAGGCCGGATCGGCGTTCGCGCTCTGCACCCATCGCTCAGTTGGGTGAAGGTGCGCGGTTCTGTAGCTAAAGGCGCGCAGGCGGCGGAGGAGGCAAGCGGTGAAACAAGCCCCTGCCCTGCGTCGATTCACTGTGGCTGTGGGTGTAAAGGCGGCTTCCTTGACGGCAGACACCACTCTTAGGTTTAGCGTCTTTCGCCGCTGTCATCAAAACCCTCTGTGTCATGGTTCTTAGGGAACTGGCTCCGGCCAGCCGGGAAAGCCAACAAAAAGCCTTTTAACAAAACAAAAGTTAAAACTTTCAACAAGCGGATCTCTTGGTTACGTCGATGAAGAACGCGTGAAATCACGATAAGTAATGTGAATTGCAGAATTCGGTGAATCGTGAATCTTTGAGCGCAGCATTCTGCCTCTGGTATTCGGAGGGCATGCATGTCGGCGTCGTAAATACGCTCCCCTCCGGTTGCTTGCGATCGCAGGGAGTTCTGGCAATGGTCTCCCACGTCTTTGAGGCGCATGCGAGCAGGCTCGATCTTGAAAGGCATGCGTTCGGCGAAACGGTGATTAATTTCACGGCAGGATTCGTGGCGAGCAGGTGGCGTCAACCGTGGAGTCGTGAGGATAGAAACCTCGCTTTGCAAGTAACATTCTTTCTGGCAGTTAGATCTGCAGGCCTGCCGGTCTGGGGATGGGCGCCTCGCATTTCGCGGCGTCGCGGCGCGATAAGCGGGCGTTAAGCGGAATCCGATCCGCCTTAGGTGGTTGAAGATCGCTTGTGGGCTAGCAAGCGTATTTTGGCGCCGGATCAGGTAGGGATCTGTGAACTTAAGCGTATCAATAAGCGGAGGAAAAAAACCAGCGAGGATTGCGCCGATGCGAGTGAAGCGGCAAAAGCTCNAATTTTAAAGCTGGCGCCGGTGTCGCGTTATAATTTTGTGAGGCATCTCGGGTAGAGCGCGGCCTAAGTTCGCTGGAACGGGGCGTCGTAAGTGAGAATCCGTCTTGGCTGGCTGTCCCCGTCCATGTGAGGTGTCTTCGACGAGTCGAGTTGTCTGGGAATGCAGCTCAAAATGGGTGGTAAATTTCATCTAAAGCTAAATATTGGTGGGAGACCGATGGCCTTGTAGTAAGTGATCGAAAGATGAAAAGCAACTTTGAAAATAGAGTTAAAAAGTCGTGAAATTGTTGAAAGGAAGCGCGAGACCAGACTTGATTGGGGGTGATCATGTCATGCAGGCGGTCGCTTCTTCACTCTCGGGCCAGCATCGGTTAGGCGGCGGGATAAAGATCGGGAATGTGGCTCCTTCGGGAGTGTTATAAGCGGGTGAATGCCGCCGCTCGGCCGAGGACGCCGGGCTAGGATCTTGGCGTAATGGTCTTCGGCCGTCTTGAAAGCGGACAGAGTCTAACATCTATCTGCGAGTGTTTGGGTGTCAAGCCCTACAGCGAAATGAAAGTGAGCGGAGGTGGGAGCCATGAGCGCCGTCGGCCGGTCACGAAAGTCTTCTGAAGGATCTGAGTAGGAGCGTAGCTGTTGGGGCCGAAAGATGGTGGTATCTGAATAGGGTGAAGCCAGAGAAAGCTACGGTGGAGGCTCATAGCCGGTTCTGACGTGCAAATCGATCGTCAAATTTGGGTATAGGGGCGAAAGACTAATCTAGCCATCCAGTAGCTGGTTCCTGCGAAGTTCCCTCGGGATAGCAGTAACGATCTCAGTTTTATGAGGTAAAGCGAATGATTAGAGGCCTTGGGGTTGCAACAACCTTAACCTATTCTCAAACTTTAAATATGTAAGAAGTCGTTTAATTGAGCGTGGAGCGTTTGAATGTACCGTTACTAGTGGGCCGTTTTGGTAAGCAGAGGCGGCGATGCGGGATGAAGCCGAGCGAGGTTAAGGTGCGGAATGCTGCTCATCGTGGCAGCAAAAGGTGTTAGTTAAATCTGAAACGACAGGGCGGTGGCCATGGAAGTTGGAATCCGGCCCAGGAGTGTGTAACAAGCTCGCTGCCAGAATGAACTAAGCGCGAAAATGGATGGCGCTCAAGCGTCTTACCCATACCTCGCCGCCCGCGGTAGAAGCGATGCCGTGGCGAGTAGGCAGGCGTGGGGTCGATGTGGCGCAGGAGTGATCGGGTCGAGCGGCGCAGTGCGGATCTTGGTGGTAGTAGCAAATCTTTCGAATGAACTTTGAGGACTGAAGTGGGAAAGGTTAGTATGAACAGCGGTTGGGCGTGGGTAAGTCGATCACAAGACGTAGGAAACTCCGTTTTAAAGTTCGCATTGCGCGACGCCCGTCGAAAGGGAAGCCGGTTAAAATTCCGGCACCTGGATGTGGATTCTCGCGGCAGCGTAACCGGCTTCGGAGGCGTCGGCGGCGCAGGAAGAGTTCTCTTTTCTTCTTGACAGCCTATTCGCGAAATCGGTTTGTCGGAGCTAGGGTTTATTGGCTGGCGGCATTTTCTTTGTGTCAGGTCTTATTCTCGGCGACCCTTGAAAATCGGGAGAAATAGTTTTCCGCGTAGGTCGTCTACTCATAACGCGCAGCAGGTCTCCGAGGTGAAAAGCACAGTTGATGGAGCAATGTAGATAAGGGAAGTCGTGAAATAGATCAGTAACCGGAATAAGGATTAGCTCTGAGGGTTGGAGTGCATTGGGCGTAGGAATAAAGCGCGGGACCAGTGATAGTCTAGGCTGGGCAACGGCGGGCAGCCAAGTGCTTTGTTGGTGGGCCAGCGCTTGGTAAACCGGCCGTCGGTCTGCGATTAACAACGACTTAGAACTGAAATGCGGACGAGGGAATCGGTATCTAATTAAAGCATAGCGTTCGCGATGGCCAGAAAATGGTGTTGTATGATGTGATTTCTGCGATCTTTCTGAATGTCAAAGTGAAGAAATTCAATAGCGCGGGTAAGCGGCGAGAATGTATGAGCTCTCTTAAGGTAGCCAAATGCTCGCCGTCATCCCAATTAGTGGCGTGAATGGATTAACGAGATTACATGTCACTATCTCTATCTGGCGAAACGGAAGTAGGAGCCGGCAGAATCGTGAGGAAAGAAGGCCCTGTTGAGCAGCTACTGGTTTGGCGTTGTGAAAAGGCATGGGGGTGTAGAATAGGTGGGAGCTTGGCGCGGTGAAATACCATTCTGCTTATCGTTTTTCTTGTCGATGAGCGGGCTGGACTTAGCGTCAACTTCTGGCGTTAAGGTCACTCGCGGGCGATCAGGGTTGATAACGTTGTCGGTGGGGAGTTTGGCTGGGTAGCATCTGTTAAACCATAGCAGGTGTCACTGGGGCTCATGGAGAACAGAAATCTCGAGTAGAACAAAGGGTAAAAGTCGTGATTTTGATTTTCAGTGTGAATACAAACCGTGAAAGCGTGGCTGTCGATCGGCTAGTCGCCGAAATTTGAAATTTAGAGGTCTTAAGAAAAGTTCTGCGAGGATAAGCGGCTTGTGGCAAGCGTTCATGCGGCGTTGCTTTTGATCGCCGATGTCGAACTTCTTATCATCGTACGAAGCAGAATTCGGTGGCGTTGGATTGTTCGCGCTAATAGGGAGCGTGGTGGGTTTAGACCGTCGTGAGACAGGTTAGTTTTACCTCGCGATGACCGTCGTCCAGTAATGGTGAAGCTTAGTGCGAGAGGAATTCGTTCATTCAGATAATTGGTTTTGCGGCTGTCCGACGAGCGTTGCGTATTCTGCGTCTATTTGGATTATGGCTGAGCAGCATCTAAGTCAGAATCCATGCTTTGGAAAGGGATGATTCTTACTCCTGCACATCGTGTCGGATCTGAATAGGCCTCTGGCCCTGAATCATGAAGGGCGGACCGGGGAACCTGGCGGAAGAGGCTGGGGACTCTGCCGTCGTATGTAAGCGATTTGGCAATCTGCGAGGATAAATCGGCTTTGCAGGCGAGCAGTGCGCGTGGGTCTTGTACGTGGTAGAGTAGCGCTTGTTATTCACGATCCGAAATTTAAGCGCTATGTTCGTCTAGATTTGTTCATTGGAACAACGTCCTCCCAGCGGGTATGGTAAAGGCTCTGGCGTGCCTTCCGGTGGGAACAAGCGGAAAGCCATTCTGTTCTTAGGACAGTGTGGGAGAGTCATCAGCAACGTCAAGCAAGATTTCACCTGTCACTGAGCGGCTGCGTCTCGGGGGCTGATAAACTGTCGGAGAGTCGCGTCAGCAAGATTTAACCTGTCGCGAGCGGCTGCGTCTCAGGAGGCTCAGATGGAACTGTTAGGAGAGTCAGGAGACTCCAGTCGCTAATGGTAAAGCTTGCGATGCAGAATCGTCAGTCGATGGTGAAGCTTGCTGATGGGAAACTAACCTCTGTGGGCCTCTGCGCGGTATTGGGCGTTGAGTTGACGCGGTGGCTAATCCGATGGTGTGACTGCAGAATTGGGCGTTCTGGAGTCTGTCGGGAATTTTACCTCTTCACAGTAAACTGGCGAAGGCAGGGTAACTCACATGTGGGCATTACCTGACTGACTGCCTCTCAAGACAGGTAACCCCAGCCTCGGGGGCCAGTGCCAGTGTGTGGGCTTGGGCGTTGTCTCTGAGTGTCGTCGCAGGCGGGGTAACCACAAAGGCAGGGTAACCCATCCCGTTCCCCAGGAGCAGGGCCAGGCGCCGTGGCCGCGTGCTTCTGTGGCCGGGGTTGTAGGTCATTTATCTTTGGGATATGGATGTGGCCGAGTGGTTGATGGGAAGAACGGTAATGGATGCGCAACCGACAGGATCGAAGGATTTGAAGATGTCTTTTGTTAACAGTTGGTATTGGCGTCGATCGCCGTGTGTTTCTGAATGCTAGTTGGTACCTGGGCTGGTTGCGCGTGTCTGATCGATCCGTCGACTCGGTTTCTTGGAATCTTGATGACATACCGAAGCTGTGGCGCAGTAACCAGGGCGACCGAGAGGACAAATGAAGATAATGACGCAGAAGAGATCGAGGAGCACAGCCAGGAGTAGCGAAAGCACAAGACAGCGGCCAAGGCGCAGCAGACGCAGGCAGGGCAGAAAGCGGAGACCGTGGGTAGGCGTAGCGGGGACTATGGGGTTGGCGCTTGGTAGGCAACGCTGAGCAAGGCTATGAGGACATGATGAGCGATGAAAGGGCGTATTCACATGCCGAGTGAGCGAGGCGGAGAAGAAAGGAAGAAAGAAGCCAAAGAATCGTATTTCCGTCTTAACAACTCCAGTCCGATATGACTCATGGGAACTCGGTTGCTTCTGCGCACACGCCGTATCACCCACTTCCAAATCTCTCGCGTCCATCGACAGAACGAGCGCCGTGCGACATCCTCGCGCAATACCGCCTATCACTACCGGATCGAATAGAAAGATGCATGATGCACGGAAACGCCGCGACAGAGGGACGTGTTTTGAGGTTGGTGATGGAAGCTCTGTAACCAGTACATCCGGCGCCGGTGAGGTAGCGAGAGCGGAGCAACAGCGAGGCAGGGTAACCACAGAGGCAGGGTACCCACCAGAGGTAGCGTAACCACAAGAGCCTGCCCGGATCTGGCGCCCGCGCCTGCTTGGGGGGAGGGGCCGCGCCGGTGCATGCGGCCAAAGCGCCCCCCATCAAGCAGCCAAAGCATTGCGTCGGTTGGCGTGAGCGTGGGGTTGGGTGATGTAGCGTGGCGGATCGCGGCCTGGGCTCAATGGCGCCGGCCAACCTCGCCCATCGGCCGCCGTCGGTACCGATGTGAGGGGCGGCAGCGAGCAGGTGCTTTGGACCACTCACTGGGTTCCCAGATGCATGCATGCGAGGCCAGGGGCCGCGCAGGCGCGATGCCCCGTTAAAGTCCTGCGGAGTTGCGGAATCGCTAGTAAAAGCCGTTTTCGACCCGAAAATAACCCCCGGAGCGTCAAGGCGCCGACACCCCCGCTCATGACACCGGTGGGTATATGAGGGGTGGTGAGGTGAGCAGAAGAGGGGTGGAAGACATGGGAGGTGCGGCGATTTCTCTGGCTGTCTTGTGATTAGATGGTCAGCGTCGCGTCTTGCACTCACTCAGGCCTCACTCCATCTCTGTTGTGGAGCTGTCCCGAAAGCGGATTGGTTGATGGAGTTTGCTCCGTCTGCTCTGGTCGGCGCAGAGCGCGTTTCGAAACCGTGGCGTTGGCTGCGAATGACCCTCCGCCGTTCGCTTGGTTAAGCTCCTTGGGCGGCACTGCGTTGGTTGGCGTCGTATGTTGGCGGCCCGGCCCCAAGTCCTGTTTCGGCTGCTGCGGAAGCTGGCAAAGCTGTGTGTGGATCGATGGCGGCTGGCCAAAGTTCCTGCAACTAGCGGCAGGGAAAGCGGCGCGTGGTATCGTCGCCGGGCGGTCCGTATTTCGTTTAACGCCACCTGCGTCTTGGCCATATGTGTGCGTTCTATGAAGACCGTTTCTCCGCGCTGCGGGATGAAGCGGCCTCTAGAGCAAGCGGCGTGGAGCGTCGCGGAGGAGTTCAGCGAGGCAATAGGTGGGCCTCTTTGGTCGGCGGCGGCCTCGCGCCTTAGCGATGGTCGTCTCTCGACCTAAAGGCTCTGCAGGGGTTGCGACTATAGGTCGTACAAAAAGGCGAAGAAGGGCTTCTGCTCACTGCCGTATATCTTTCGGTCAATCGCACATGACCTCAGGTATCTTGACTCGGTGCTTGGATTTCGAGGCTGCAGCCTGCAGCGTGGCGGCGTCTTGTGGTCAAGGTAGCTCTGGTTGATCCTGCCAGTAGTCGTATGCTTGTCTCAAAGATTAAGCCATGCAGTCAAGTATAAGCAATCTATCTGATGAAAGCTGCGAATGGCTCGTTAAATCAGTTATCGTTTATTTGATAGTCGCCTACTTGGATAACCGTGGTAATTCTAGAGTATCGTCTTAAAGCAGAAACGGAGGGTGTATTTATTAGATAAAAAACCAATGCGCCGGGCTCGCGGTGATTCGCGATAAACGAATCGCGTGGCGCTTGTGCGGCGATGGATTCGTTCAAATTTCTGCCTATCAACTTTCGATGGTAGGATAGTGGCCTCTGTGGTTTCAGCGGGTAGCGAGGAATTAGGGTTCGATTCGGAGAGGGAGCCGAAGCGGCTACCACATCGAGAAGGCAGCAGCGCGCAAATTACGTCGGCCGCGGGGAGGTAGTGACAATAAATGCGTCTGAGAACTTTTGGGTCTTGTAATTGGAATGAGTACAATTTAAATCCCTTAACGAGGAACAATTGGAGGGCAAGTCTGGTGCCAGCAGCGCGTAATTACTCCAATAGCGTATATTAAAGTTGTTGCAGTTAAAAAGCTCGTAGTTGAACCTTGGAGTGCGGCTGGTCGGTCACTCCTGCGAGTGTCTTGATCCGGCGGACCTTTCCTTCTGGCTAGCGCGTGCGCTCTTGGGTGTGTCGGGAAGGACTTTGCTTTGAAAAAATTAGAGTGTTGAAGCAGGCGTTTCTTCCGAATACGTTAGCGTGGAATAATAGAATAGGGCGTGCGGTTCTATTTTGTTGGTTTCTAGGACCGTAGTAATGATTAATAGGGATAGTCGGGGCATCGGTATTCAATTATCGGAGGTGAAATTCTTGGATTTATTGAAGACTAACTACTGCGGCATTTCAAGGATGTTTTCATTAATCGGTGAGCGAAAGTTAGGGGATCGAAGGCGATCAGATACCGTCGTAGTCTTAACCATAAACTATGCCCAGGGATCGGTGGATCTTAATATATGGCTCCATGGCACGCTGAAATCAAAGTCTTTGGGTTACTGGGGAGTATGGTCATGAGCTGAAGCTTAAAGGAATTGTGGAAGGCGCGGGAGTGGAGCCTGCGAACTAATTTGGCTCAACAGCGGAAACTCACCAGGTCAGACACATTAGGGATTGACAGATTGAGAGCTCTTTCTTGATCGTGTGGGTGGTGGTGCATGGCGTTCTTAGTTGGTGGAGTGATTTGTGCAATTGCGATATGAGCGAGACCTTAACGCTGCTAAATGGCGTACGCTTTGCGGTCGCTAACTAGAGGACTATCGGCTCAAGCGATGGAAGTTTGAGGCAATAACAGTGCTGTGATGCCCTTAGATGTTCTGGGCGCGCGTATTCTGACAGAGCGAGTTCATCGCGGCCGGAAGGTTTGGGTAATCTTGTTAAACTCTGTCGTCTTTGGGGATAGAAGCGTTGCAATTATTCTTCTTCAGCGAGAATTCCTAGTAGCGTAAGTCGTCGACTTGCGTTGATTACGTCACTGCCCTGCGCGTCGCTACTGGATTGAATGGGTCGGTGAGGCGCCGGACGGGCGGTGGAAGTCGGAAGCGACCAGCTGGCCTGAAAGTTGGTCAAACTTGCTCATTTAGAGGAAGTAAAAGTAAATAACAAGGTTTCCGTAGGTGAGCACTGCGGAAGGATCATTCTGGATTCATCACAAAGGCGGTGGGGAGAGCGAGAGTGCGTAACCACTTGTGGAGACCTGCCGTACCGTGGCCCGGCGTGTTCGTATGGCACTAGGCGTCCGCGGTTCAGCGGGCCAGTAGGAACCACGTCCGTGTAGTCAAATCACGCTGCGCAGTCGTCAATCCAGGCGATCTGAGGCCGGATCGGCGTTAAGCGCTCTGCGCGTCCCGGCTCAGTTGGGTGAAGGTGCGACGGTTCTGTAGCTAAAGGCGGCGCAGAAAGCGGCGGAGAGGCAAGCAGGGCTGAAACAAACCCCTGCCACTGCGTCGATTCACTGTGGCTGTGGGTGTAAAGGCGCGGCTGGCTGCCATGCAGGCAGCCATTTCTTAGGTTTAGCGTCTTTCGCCATGTCTCCGTCAAAACCCTCGTGTCTGCCGTTCTTAGAACTGGCTCCGGCCAGGGAGAAGCAAAAACCCTTTTCGCCAAAAGCAGGCGTCCGAATTTAAAAACAAAACAAAAAAGTTAAAACTTTCAACAACGGATCTCTTGGTTCCCACATCGATGAAGAAGCCGTGAAATCACGATAAGTAATGAATTGCAGAATTCAGTGAATCATCCGAATCTTTGAGCAGCATTCGCGCCTCACGGTATTCGGAGCGTGCATATTCGGCGTCGTAAATACGGCTCCGCCGGATTGCTTGCGATCGCAGGGGATTCTGGCAATGTGGTGCCGTCTTTGAGGCGTGCGAGCGGGCTCGGTGCTGAAAGGCATGCGTTGGCGAAACCGGTGATTAATTTCACCGGCGGGATTCGTGGCAGGCAGGCGAGGCGTCAACCGTGGAGTCGTGAGGATAAGAAACCTCGCTGCAAATAGCATTCTTTCTGGCAGTTAGATCTGCAGGCCTGCGGTCTGGGGATGGACCTCCGCTCGCGAGCGTCGCGGCGCGATAAGCGGGCGTTAAGCGGAATCGATCCGCCGGCTGGTGGTTGAAGATCGCTTGTGGGCTAGCGCAAGCGTATTTTGACGCCGGATCAGGTAGGGATCACCGCTGAACTTAAGCGTATCGATAAGCGGAGGAAAAAGCCAACGAGGATTGCGCCGATGCTTGGCGAGTGAAGCGGCAAAAGCTCAAATTTTAAAGCTGGCGCCCGGTGTCGCGTTGTAATTTTGTGAGGCGTCTCGGGTAGAGGCGCGGCCTAAGTTCGCTGGAGCAGGGCGTCGTAGAGGTGAGAATCCGTCTTGGCTGGCTGTCGTCAGTGAGGTGTCTTCGGCGAGTCGAGTTGTTTGGGAATGCAGGCTCAAAATGGGTGGTAAATTTCATCTAAAAATTTAAATATTGGTGGGAGACCGATAAGGCGCAAGTAAGTGATCGAAAGATGAAAAGCACTTTGAAAATAGAGTTAAAAAATGCGTGAAATTGTTGAAAGGAGCGCTTGAGACCAGACTTGATGGGGGTGATCAGGTGTCATGCAGGCGGTGCACTGCTTCACTCCGGGCCAGCGTCGGTTAGGCGGCGGGATAAAGATCCGGGAATGTGGCTCCTTTGAGTGTTATAAGCGGGTGAATGCCGCGCTCCGACCGAGACAGCCGCCGGGCTAGGATGCTTGGCGTAATGGTCTTGTGGCCGTCTTGAAAGCGGCCAAGGAGTCTAACGTCATCACGAGTGTTTGGGTGTCAAACCCTTGCGAAATGAAAGTGAGCGGAGGTGGGAGCCATGAGCGCGTCGGCCGGTCACGAAGTCTTCTGAAGGATCTGAGTAGGAAGCATGTGTTGGGGCCGAAAGATGGTGAACTATCTTGAATAGGGTGAAGCCAGAGGAAAGCTACTGGTGGAGGCTATGGCCAGTTCTGGCGTGCAAATCGATCGTCAAATTTGGGTATAGGGGCGAAAGACTAATCGAACCAATCTAGTAGCTGGTTCCTGCCGAAGTTTCCTCGGGATAGCAATGCGATCTCAGTTTTATGAGGTAAAGCGAATGATTAGAGGCGCTTGGGGTTGCAACAACCTTAACCTATTCTCAAACTTTAAATATGTAAGAAGTCGCATTGTTTCTTAATTGAGCGTGGGCGTTTGAATGTACCGTTACTAGTGGGCCATTTTTGGTAAGCAGAAGCTGGCGATGCGGGATGAAGCCGAGCGAGGTTAAGGTGCGGAATGCGCTCGTGACACCAAAAGGTGTTAGTTAAATCAGGCAATGGGGCGGTGGCCATGGAAGTTGGAATCCGGTAAGGAGTGTGTAACAAGCTCACCTGCCGAATGAACTAGCGCGAAAATGGATGGCGGCTCAGCGTCTTCCCATACCTGCGCCCATGGCGGTAGAAAGCGATGCCGTGGCGAGTAAGGCGGCGTGAAGTCGATGTGGCGGCGGGAGTGATCGGGTCGAGCGGCGCAGTGGTGCGATCTTGGTGGTAGTAGCAAATCTCGAATGAGAAGCTTTGAGGACTGAAGTGGGGAAAGGTTCCATGTGAAAAGCAGTTGGACATGGGTAAGTCGATGCTAAGAAATAGGGAAACTCCGTTTTAAAGTTCGCGTTCTTGCGCGGCAGCCGTCGAAAGGAAGCCGGTTAAAATTCCGGCACGGATGTGGATTCTCGCGGCAGCGTAACGGCTTCGGAGGCGTCGGCGCGCAGGAAGAGTTCTCTTTTCTTCTTGACAGCCTATTACGAAATCGGTTTGTCGGAGCTAGGGTTTATTGGTGGCAGGCGCGTTTTCTTTGTGTCGGTCTTATTCTCGGCGACCCTTGAAAATCGGGGAGAAATAGTTTTCAGCCAAGTCGTCTTCCATAACGCGGCAGGTCTCGAGGTGAAAAGCCTCTAGTTGATGGAAGCAATGTAGATAAGGAAGTCGGCAAAATAGATCGTAACCGGAATAAGGATTGGCTCTAAGGGTTGGGTGCATTGGCGGCAGGAATAAGCCGCGGGGCCAGGTGATAGTCTAGTGGGCAAGCGGCGGCTTGGCCAGGTGCTGTTGGTGGGCCAGCGGCTGGCGGCCGTCCGGTCTGCGATTAACAACCGGACTTAGAACTGAGTGCGGACAAGGGAATCTGGTATCTAATTAAAGCATGCATTGCGATGGCCAGAAAATGGTGTTGGCGCAATGTGATTTCTGCGATCTTTCAGAATGTCAAAGTGAAGAAATTCAATGCGCGGAGTAAGCGGCGGGAATGTATGACTCTCTTAAGGTAGCCAAATGCCGTCGTCATCCCAATTAGTGGCGTGAATGGATTAACGAGATTACTGTCACTATCTACTATCTAGCGAAAGCAGTAGAGCGGGCTTGGCAGAATCAGTGAGGAAAGAAGGCCTGTTGAGCTTGCTCTGGTTGGCGTTGTGAAAAGGCATAGGGGTGTAGAATAGGTGGGAGCTTGGCGCGGTGAAATACCACTACCCTTATCGTTTTTCTTGTCGATGAAGCGGGCTGGACTTCACCGTCCAAACTTCTGGCGTTAAGGTCACTCGCGGGCGATCGGGTTGATAAGCGTTGTCGGTGGGAGTTTGGCTGGCGCGCGTCTGTTAACCATAGCGAGTGTCACAGGGGGCTCATGGAGAACAGAAATCTCAGTAGAACAAAGGGTAAAAGTCACTTGATTTTGATTTTCGGTGTGAATCTGGCCGTGAAAGCGTGGCCTGTCGATCGCTTTAGTCGCCGAAATTTGAAAGGCTAGAGGTCTCAGAAAAGTTACGCGGGGATAAGCGGCATGGCGTAGGCGTTAAATGCGGCGTTGCTTTTGATCGCCGATGTCGGCTCTTCTTATCATCTGAAGCAGAATTCGGTGGCGTTGGATTGTTCGCTAATAGGGAGCGTGGTGGGTTTAGACCGTCGTGAGACAGGTTAGTTTTACCCTACTGATGACCGTCGTCACAGTAATGGTGAAGCTTGTGCGAGAGGAACCGTTCATTCAGATAATTGGTTTTTGCGGTGTCAGGCGAGCGTTGCGTATCTGCGTCTATTTGGATTATGGTGAGCAGCCTCTAAGTCAGAATCCATGCTGGAAAGGGATGATTCTTCTCCTGCATCGTAGTCCGGATCTGAATAGGCCTCTGGCCCTGAATCATGAAGGGCGGGCCGAGCACGGCGGAAGAAGGCTCGGGGACTCTGCCGTCGTGTAGCGATTGACAATCTTGCGAGGATAAATCGCTTTGCAGGCGAGCAGTGCGCGGGGTCTTTGTCGTGGTAGAAATGGCTTGTTATTCACGATCGCGAAATTTGCGCATGTTCGTCTAGATTTGTTCCGACTGGAACAACGTCACTCCCAGCGGGTATGGTAAATTCTGGCGTGCGCTTCCGGTGGGAACAAGCGGAAACCACTCTGTTGCCGGACAGTGTGGGAGAGTCATCGACAACGTCAACAAGATTTCACCTGTCCCTGAGCGGCTGCGTCTCGGGGTGATAAACTGTCGGGAGAGTCGCGTCAGCAAGATTTAACGCTGTCGCGAACGCTGCGTCTCAGGAGGCTCAAACTGTTAGGAGAGTCAGGAGACTCAGTCGCTAATGGTAAAACTGGCGATGCAGATCAGTCGCGATGGTGAATCTTGCTGATGAAACTAACCTCTGTGGGCCTCTGCCTGGTATTGGGAATTGAGTTGACCGCGGTGGCTACTCCCGATGGTCGTGACTGCCTAGAATTGGGCGTTACGGAGTCTGCCGTCGGGAATTTTCTCTTCCACAGTAAACTGGCGAAGGCAGGGTAACTCACATGTGGGCATTACCTGACTGACTGCACTCTCAAGACAGTGCTAACCCAGCCTCCCAGAGTCTTAGTGTGTGTGGGGCAGGCGTTGTCTCTGGAGTGTCTGTCGCAAGGCGGGGTAACCAAAGGCAGGGTAACCCATCCGTTCCCCCCAGGGAGCCACGCGAAATTATGTGCCGCGTGTGCGTGCGTCTCTGCGGATATGGATGTGGCGAGTGGTTGATGGGAAGAACGGTAATGGATGCGCCATAGAAAGCGGGATCAAAGGATTTGAAGATGTCTTTTGTTCTTTGGTTCAAGCTATTGGCGTCGATGCCTCGTGTGTTTCTGAATGCTAGTTGGTACCTGGAACTGGTTGCCCACCCCCGTGTCTGATCGATCCGTCGACTCGGTTTCTTGGAATCTTGATGACATACCGAAGCTGTGGCGCAGTAACCAGGGCGACCGAGAGGACAAATGAAGATAATGACGCAGAAGAGATCGAGGAGCACAGCCAGGAGTAGCGAAAGCACAAGACAGCGGCCAAGGCGCAGCAGACCTGGAGGCAGGGCAGAGAAAGCGGAGACCGTAGGTAGAGCATGAGCGGGCCCATGGGGTTGGCCTTGTTTAATAGAGTCACTATGACTATGAGGGAGAACAAAATCGGAGGACACAGCCAGGGACAATAGAGGAGCATTGCAATAGCCAAGTCGAAGACCAGAAGCCGAATAGGGAAAGCGGGGACCGTACATTAAGACACTACTACTTGTGGATGAAGTCTCTCAGTAGTCTCCCAAGTTTGCTAAGAGTCTCCTGAGACTCCTGGATATTTTTCTAGCCTCGAGAAATTCAGGATACATCAGGAGACTAATGAGGTCTTGCCGATATAGGTAAAACACAAGGGGAACTATAGAGGTAGCCGTAGTAGGCAACCTTCAATCTTAGGTACAAAGAGCGAGGACTATGGACTATAGATAGAACATATTCCTATATAATCAGAAAACAGCAAGATAAGACAGAGAATAAAGAAAGCAAAGACAAAAGAAAACTATTCTACTCCATATCTATAGACCTCCATCACAAGTCCAGTATGACTCATACTTCTCATAACAGAAACTCATAGAAACCCATATAAACCCATTACGCAACCATTACACAACCACTGCAGTCTCCTCAACTAATGACACAACCATTACCCAACCACTGTACAGTCTCCTCCACCCATAACTCAACCATTACGCAACTACTATACTTTCTCCCCACCATAGCGCTCCCACTGCACTGTTGCCCTACAACGGGATACCTGCAAAACAAGTGCTAGAATCAGCAAGACTTCATTTGTTTCCTGATGTCTCTTGAACCTAAGAGGCTCAAAAAATATACAAGAGTCTCAGAAGACTCTCGGGAGACCCAGAAGACTGTTGGGAGAGGGTAGAAACATGTAGTAGTTTGCCAATAAAACTTAAGAGTTTATTTTCTTTATCCCCAATCCTTATTCTATCTTCTTGCGCCTTTCTTCCTTCTCCGTCCTCCCCTACAATGTAAGAACTTAACACCTCTGGTCCAGTCGATGAAGGGGTTAACGACATTCTGACATGGCAAACTCAACCTCCATTGCGTCCCAAGTACGATAGTGCTTGCATAACAAAGGCATATTTCATACACAAACTTATAACTCGCAAGGCCAGAGAGGATTAGATTTGTAGCGAAAGACACCAATCAATAAAAATTCAGCCAAAAAAACACAGTAACATATATTCCTGAATACATCAGCAAACTACTACTTGTGAATGCAATCTCCCAACAATCTCCCGGGTCTCCTGAGAGTCTCCTGAGGCCCCTGGATATTTTTTGAGTCTCTTGAGGCTCAGGAGACATCAGGAGACAAATAAAGTCTTGCTGATGCTTGCTGATGCCAATGCAGTACCTAAATTGTATCAGACGGAGCCTTTAGTGAATGCCCAATAGGTATTTTTTACCCACTAGTCAAATTGATAATTCATCCAAAACTGATATATAGAATTTTTCGTTCTTCAATACTTTAAGTGAATTGGATTTTATTATTAACAGATATAGATTTTGTTTTCTAAATTTATCTTAAATTCAAACATATTACCATAAGTTTGAATACCCACTGGCAGATATTATGAGCCTCCCTCAATCCAAAGCAATACAATGCAGCAAACATGACACTGCTCTACATCAGAAAATCCAAGTTATACGGAAACGAAAAATCCCACAATAAATAATAATACGTCCTAACAAGCGTCCACTACGGCGCCGCTCCCCAGAGGGGACCCCGAGTCTACCTCCGTTTTCTCTACCTTTGCCAACAATATATATATATATATTATTTTCTGAATAGAGTCAACAACTACAACAAAAATCTTCCTTGCATAACCTAGGAGGTAACGGATAACTAGACATACAGCGCCTGAAAGCAACTTGATAGGCAACATACATTCTCCGAGCAGAAGGAATCCTTCTGCAACGACCACCCTTTTGCTGGGTAGTTACTGCAACACTATCCCTCAAGGAAAACATCAAAAATCCGCTACAGCAAAGTTCATAGTTCGGTTGAACTCCCTCCCCATATAGCTAAAGGTCTCAATCATGTGCAAATTCTCCTTTAAAGTGAAGGGAATCCGATAGTTATTGACTTCATATTATTTTTGTGGACTCTATAGTTTTGTTTTGTGCCGTACCTGCTTTGTAGAGTATCACTCGCTATCATGAGAGATTTCGCTAAATATCATTAGCTCATGTTTTGTCTAAACAGCACCTCGTGCCTTGAACTATTTGGTATCACATGACTCCAGACTCTCGATCCCTAATAGCTTGCTTGGTCCTGTAGGTAGGTCACGAATCTGACAAATTTCATCAGCCCAAGGGATATAATACTTATGAAGGCGGGAATCCCTGGCTGTTAATAATTAACAAAATGTTCCTCAAGCTCTGGGGCTACACCTACTACCCCAGTACCGGCATTTAAAAGCTCCCATTGAACTCAAGGGGTCTTATCTGAATGATAAAATTGCAGATTGAGATAAAGAACGAACTCATAGCTATATGGTATGAAAACAACGAAAGAAATGAATCATAGAGAGTGCTATACCCCCGAAGCAAGGACTTCGGGGATCTTTTAACTATTTGCGTTGCGTCCAAAAAGAGCATCAGTAGCCTTCAATGCCCTACTTTGCTAGTCCCGTCAATCTCAGCTACGGATATCACCCTTCCACCGCACCCCCTGGGAAAGTAGTCAGCTTTGCACAGCATCTGGAAACTTGGTTGGGGTCACACCATGCGAGAAAACAACTATTCTTCCCATCTCGCCCTTATAATATCTTCTGTGTACTCCTTGAGATGTTGAGTAACGCGGGATAAGGAATCCTTGATTGCTGAACTATTTATTTTCATGATCGCTGACAACATTCGGGCGATATTCCTTTGCACATGCCTGACCTGGGTCGCGTCAACGCAATTGGAAAGTTTGTCCTGGAGGGCTGTCTCAAGAGTATCCAGCTGACCGCAGTGTTCAAGATCTTTGAGGATTGGAACAGTTATTTCTAGGTAGACTTTCTGTGCGGTTCTGCAGTCCCGTCCAATCCGACTCACTCTCTCAGTCGCGAGCAGAAAGTCAATACAGAAGGTGGATATTCTTTTCAGCTCCGTATCATTACACTGTGAAAGCTGAAGACTGGAGATCTGCTTTTGAAAAGATTGACAGCCCATGAAATAACATCGATCCCCTCAGAGTCAAAGACCTCTAGCACCGCTTGGCTGAAAGTATTGGAAAGCCGGTTGGCGATATGTTTTTTGCCTGTCAAAATGGCAGCACAGAGAGCGTGCGTGCCAGCTCTACCAAAGGTCAGGACTATATCTTCACTCCGTATGCTACCTGCACTGACCCATTTCTCAGCATATACTTTAACTATCCCCATGATCTTCACCTCGTGTTGCCCGCCCATGGGATCGTCCACAACGAGAACCCATTTCTTAGCAACAAGCTCAATCAAACCTCTCCCCCCTGCCTTAACAATCATGAAGAGGAGTTCTATGCCACCGATAATGATATTCCTGGCCCTTTCATCCTCCCCGGCATCAAGGTAGGCCCTGAAGCCATCTACGCAGTCAAATAACAATGTCTGACCTAGAGAGGTCCTGCCTTCTCCAAGAGCATAGGTCAAGGCATCTGTGTATAGCCGTGTGATGATATCGATACCGGCGGAGAACTTCTTTGCGACTGCATCTTCCAGTACTATGAGTGCCGTCCTCACGATCAGGAGAAGGAAGGCATCAGCTCCTTGTAATTTGAGCGCAAGCTTGAATGACCTGAGACCAATCTGGAGACGTACACGGAGTGCTCTCTCGTTTTTTGAGGCGATAGCGGTAACGAAATCCTTGGCGACCTTTTCTACTATCTTTTCAACAACCTCCATCCTTCCTTTCTGAAACTCCCCTCCTACATGAGCAATTGCAGTTATTGTAGCATCATCCAATCGTGATGGCCTGCGTAGCATGGTTTCGGTGGTTGAGAGAGCACCCTTAGCCTTGAGGAGCTTAATCATCTCGGTATGTCCAGAGTACGTGGCGGCGCCTAAGGGGCTCCCATGGGCTCCTCCAGTGGAGTTCACATCTGCACCATGGCTAATAAATGTGGTTGCAATGTCAATCAATCTTCTATATGCTGCCGCCTGAAGAGGACTTCCGTGACATCCCCCAGCAGAGTTGATAATCGCCCGATTTTTCACGAGAAACGCAACAACCGCGTGATTTCCCTCTGGTGCGGCCGTCTGTAGGGGTGTGCCATGTTTATCATGACCTAGATTCACGTTGGCCCCCTGTTCCACTAGCCAACGGGCGATTTCGATGTGCCCTCCAAAGGCAGCGGCGTGGAGGACAGAGCCAAAGTCACCAACCGGGATATTGATATTAACACCAAGACTAAAAATTAACTTGACAAGCTCTAGGTGACCGGCGGAGGATGCCAGATCGAGTAGTTGGATATGTTCCATCTGTCCTTGGGAGCGATTCAACAACATCTTAACGATTCTCATGTGCCCATAGTCAACGGCCAGGGCCAGCGGTGAGCCTTTTGAGTCTTGGACGGTGTGGAGTATCTCCTGCAGATTGGGTGTCTTCTCTAGCAAGGTGGCCACTATTCTCTCATTCCCGTTTGCTGTAGCCCAGTGTAAAGGTGTTCTACCCACGCTATCGGGGCGAGTTGTTGAGGCCCATTCAACATTTGCAGCTTTCGCCCCGCCCCCAGCGATGGACTTTGTTGATTGCTGGATCGAGAGTGCAAGTTCTATAAGGCTATTTATCCCCAGATAGCACAGGATATGCATTGGTGTGGTTCCACGTGGGAATTCCCTTTACCTTTCGTACGCCAATATATCCGGAAAGATGTCTGCAAACTGCCATCTGGGCCAGTTTTGCATGATCTGACCAGTGGGTAGCGGAGTATTTGATGAAGGGATGTTCTTCAATGGTTCGAAGGTCTGCCTCCTCTACTACCGTTCGGTTTGTGTTTGTCGAGTAATCTTTTGCAAAGTCGGCGAAGGTTAGATAGGTGAGACACGCCAGGGGAATTTCAAGACGAGCGCGGTAATGAGCATCGGTGAAGCAGTAGTCCCCAGAGCCCCCACCCAGAAAATACTCTTTGATGGACGAGTGTACTATCTTGATAGTCTGGTCGGCGCCCACAATCTGCACAAAGGGATAGCACCTTGACTTGACCTCGTCGGCAAGAACGAAGCATATGCGCCCTTCTATTGAACGGAGATCTGTATCGCCATTCCGAATAGCATAAGCGTCACCAGGCTGGCGCAGTCTGAGGGGAGTGTGGGCAAAGACTATAAACTGAAATAGTCGCTTCGTATCTTCCCGGTGATTGCCGGGCACCCGATCGAGGATTGCTGTGTAGAATCCATACAGATCTACTGGTGTTCGTGGCCTAGAAGAATTTGTCTCTACCTCCTGTGATATGGGAGTAGTCCGTCTGCAAAGATCCCCAAGCATAGCAAGGCCATTGTCAACTATCTCAAGTGTCCATCCACTGGCTACCAGGACCAGGTCCTGCCACTGCCACTGCCACTGGCAGTGTTCGCAATGGGGCGGTCCGTCGGTCCTGGGGGTAAGGACTAGACCGACTACGGGCTGTAGTCGGTCTTGAGCAAGCATCGGGGACCGACTACCGGCTATTGGGCTAGGACTACCGACTGTAGTCTGGATTATAGGGTTATAGCTTGGCATAGGCTGTGGGGCTGCCATGCAGATATCTACAGTCCTGCATTGACATCTACAGATATCTGCGGTCCTAGCACTGATCTATGGTCTGTAAGGGTCAGGACTCTTCCCACATACGAATTTTGTACAGGAGCTCAACATATTGATTCTCCCACACAGATAATTCAATATAGTCGCCCAAACCGAGTGATCTCGCATGATTCCATAGATATCTATCGTCCGGCACGTTATCTATAGTCCTGACAAAGTCAGGGACTGGACGGACCATGACCATGTAGTCCGTCCGGTCTGGAAGCACTGCCAAGTCATCTATAGATATCTAAAGTCTGGACCTGACTGTTGCGAACACTGGGCCGCTGCCTGAGCACAAAACATCTCCCACGCCATTGACGCCCATAGAAAGACGCCAGACGCCTGCCCAGATATCGTATTCTTCACCTTTTTGCTTCGAGTCTTTGCCCATTCCTTTTAGACCTGGGGTGGACTCAATCCTCTGCAAAAGAAACCTGTCAATGTCCTGTTTGACCTCTTTCTCCGGTAGCGACATCTTGACAATAAGCTTTCCAAAGGACGGGTTCTGAAATGCCTGGTCGAGCTCTTGCCCGGGATGGATTCTGGTGGTCACCAAGACTTTCACACAGCTCGAGCTCTGGGCTGCTTGAAAGATCTTGTTAAGGAGCTCTCCTTTGGCGCCTGAACATTCATCCAGCGCATCAAGGATGATGAAGACTTTACGTCCCTGAGTGAAGAGCTCTCGGATGATATCCATTGTTTTCCCAAGGGTAACCAAGAATGAGTCGGTTGCACTGCTTGTGGCATGTCTAATCCTGCTTCGGTGAGGTACTCGGTAGTGCAAGATCTGACGCAGAAGGCATGAGAGAAGGTTCAGAGGATCTGATTTTGCTGTTTCGTTGCTGTCGGAGAAGAAATAAAGAACTAAGGGCCGAACACGGCGCATGAACATCGAAATGGACTCTTTTATCAGTTCCTCAATGACAGACCCAGCCATCACTGTTTTACCGCTCCGAACTATGCCAGTGAGCCAAAGAACCCTTGATCGCGGGGAATCCTTCCAACTCCGAAACACTTCATTTTTGAAGATCCATTGGGCAGTCTCTCGTGACCTTTTCGCCAAAGTGTCTTCTAAATGGGCTTCATAATTTACCCTGTGCAGTGCCCGGCCTAGGTCCTTGTCTTCTGGAGAAATGTCTACAAAAGTTCCAATTTAATACAAGAACTGATCACAAAGAATTGATACTGATGGGTACTAACTATCTTCCTGTCTCTGCACCACCCCTTCCGCCAATGTACGAACATGCTCAAATAGCATTTTGAAAAGGCATGAGTCCGCAGACCTGAATTTGCACAATCCTCTGTGATCTGTTTCCATCCCTATCTGAGTTTCAATCTCCCCGGCAAGTCCCAGGACAGCTGAACTCCTGGGCACAACCTAACCATCGACAAATACCTATATTAGCTTATTTCATCGAATAAGTGGTTGGGAGTTGAGTATTGGGTAACAGTATACTGGGAAACTAACCACTTTGCCCAATCCTCGCGTGATCTGCATTTCAAAAATGGAAATTATCTTTTCGAAACTTTGACTACCTCCAGAACAATGGTGCCGGAAATCATTCGAGATTGCCTCGAGGGTTTCTAAATCGACTCTTAGAGCTTTTAGAAGCCCGGAAGCTTTTGACCACTTCGAGAGCCTCGAAATATCCGCCACTGCACTGGCTAGGTTCGCTTGGCTACTGCCTTGGTGCGGTGTGCCGAGAAATATTAAACCAAAGACTGATTGAGGCAAGGCCGCATGTGTGGGATTGTGAACTGCGTTCAACATGGCCTGGAACAGAAGGGGGGCGTTAGCTGGATTTGGCATGGATTATACATATTGACGAACCCTTTTAACAATTATACCCCCTAAACTATGACAAATGAAGATTACGGGCCGCCTTTCCACGACCCTGATTCAAAGTAAGTAGCAAGCACACGACCTCCGATATCAGGTGTCTCCGTTCAACATGCTACCGCAACCATGGGTGGGCCATACCTCATCGCCTTGTCGTTTTCTTCTTATTGCCTCTAGTAAACTATCCGCAATGGTAGTTCTCCTAGCCGTAGACCGAGTGAACACCACAAGACGCATCATAGCCAAATGTAAAAACCCGTGCTGTCCCTTCTTAATCCTAGGCCTTTGCAAGCTCTTCTAGACGGTTAAACTTTGTCTTCTTGTGCTGCCATGTTTTCCTGCAATGTCCGCGTAGCCCATGAATTGCCACAATGCTGTCCGTGGTATTAGCCGAACCCAATCTCAATGACTTTAAGTTTATATATTTATATTCGAGTGGGTAATTACTCGAGATCAATACGCTCTCTGGACTGCGGACTGCTATCCACCTCCGGGTTTATAGTTTCGAGGCCGAAATCTGGCTCTGCCTATTGACATACCAGAAGCATTAGCCCCCACAAATCAGCGGAATCATAGATCATTTCGAAGGCGCGCAAGTGAGGGATTAGAGGTTAATTACCATATTCAATGTATTTTTTAGTGAAGGAGGTGTAAACGGAGGGAGACGGAAAAGGCCTTAATAACTCGAGATGCCTATAAAGACCTGTGGGGGATATACAATACGTTAACGAGGCTGGAGGCCACGCTTTACTAAAAAGCACCTTCAGGTATCCCAGGGACGGGTGAATCCCTCCAGCTTTGCGTGGCAACGGACTCCGAATTCAATTCAATTGGTTGTTTGGCAATCGTCAGCCTTCTCAGTAGAGAGCCTTGGCTACACAGCCATGTATGTACTCACACTTTCATAGCGCTACACACAAAAGACAAGAGCGGTTGTGTTTAGAAACGCTCTGAGTTTGCGAGCAGAATTTCTGTCAGAGTAGGTAGGGAGGTTTTGCACTCTCCGACCAGATATGAGGTGCGCCTAAAGGTTTTAGGACCTATGCACCGATAAACAGAGAATAGTATTGAGGTTTCCCAGTAGGTAGGTGGATCCGACCTATAGAGCACATGAAACCCCCAAATAGTGACTTTATGCAAGCACTAGACCTGCGATACGACGAAGGACCCATACAAGAGGTACTCCGGTGTGAAGGAGAACGAGGCGGCGCGGTTTGCGCTGCTACATATGTACAGTGGCGGAAACTCAAAACCAACCCTCATTTAAGTTGTTCGAGAGGCTATGTGGGAGTGGTTTTTTATTTATTTCGAAATCGCTTCTGTAGGGCTGTTGGGGGGTAGGTAAGAGAACTATTTTACAGAAGGACTTTCTTCCTGGACATGTGTTGTTTGAAAGTCAGTGGGTGAAGGATAGTTTGATGGTCGGTTCTGTGTGTGCGCCACTGTACCTATAAGGATATTGCCTACCTAAACTGATATCCTATTCAGCAGCGCCCAATTGGAACCCACGCCTTGTTTTGGGCGCATTACGCACAGGGAACACCGAGGTCTGGAACACCCCCCACTGGAACAAATATTGGACTGGCGCTAAAGTAGTCTATTGATAATATTATTCTTACGAGCTCCTAGAGTAGAACCAATTGGTCAGAGAGGAAAATCACACGTCAGCATGGTATGGGGGCACCGACCCGGGAAGGTATCATTTGAGAAATCATCATGGGGAGACATCATGGGAAGGCATTAAAACAAACGAATCCGAGTGCCTTTTACAAAAGCATACCCTGGAAATCAATCAAAAGATTCATCCCCTTAACACCTGCAGTGCATTAAGGCTGCCACTAATTACCTCTCGAAACCACCAGCTATTGAACAAACATATAGATTACAGCAATTGAAGATGACACTCTAGAATAAGATCCACCAAATGGCCCTCTAATATCTCTGTATTTTATGTACGTACCGCCTGGTATCAGCTTCTTAGGTGCTCATATGTCATGTAAGCCCACATATCGGGCGCAAAAGGCATTGTCACAGAGAGTTGGCTATATATATACATTCAATGATATGTTCACGATATCCCTACTCACTCCTCGCCCAACCAGCTCAAGACATTGACTCCTCACTACAGGCCTAATTGCGGTCCGATGCGGGTGTTCGCGCTGGGTCCGGCGGTGTCCCGAATTATATCAGCCGGCCGGGTGCACAGTGACTTTGCCCTTAGAGCGGGTGTTGTGCTTGTTGCTCGGCTGCTTCCCCACATCCGGACCATGGGTACGTGGATTTTTAGACTCGAGTTGGGGGTTCGCGGGCGGGGCCAGGAGCCGATCCCCGTTACTAGGTTCCGCTTCCGTCGGGGGAGCTGGAGGTTCGAGGCGTCCACTCACTATACGGAGGAGGGCATTCATGCCCTCCAACAACGCTTTCATCTCCTTCTGTTCTTCCTCCTTGCGCTTCCGACATTGCTCCTCCTTCGCCTTCTCTTCCTGACGAGCAGCCTCCTTTGCTTCACGTCGTCGCTTATCTTCCTCCAACATTGACCAGAGGGTCTCCTCATTTCCATCCACTCGCTCCTTTGTGCTGTCCTGCTGTTCTTGCAGCCTGATGTACAATTTTTCCAACCGATCTAGACGGCCTTCGCAATCATGTCCGTTATATGTGTCCGCCGCGCTGGTCTGGGTCGTGAGCGGCCCCGCGGGTGTGGCCGGTGCGTATCCCTGAGGGACGGGTATGTATGCCACCCCCCCGCCAGCGGCCTCGTCCCTGGCGGAGATTGTGACCGTGGCCTCAGGCTCGACGCTGCGGTGTGTGTACTTTTCCCCATCGCCATCCCAGCCCGTTTTCCCCTGTCCTTGCGTCAAATCTCGAGGTTCCGATGGCTGACAGGCTGCCATCGGGGGGATAGGGAGGTCAACATCCATTTTGTCTTCGTCAGGAGTCTCATGATCCGTGACGGGTGCCGGTAAGAGTTCTTTCGCGCCCAGAGCTTGGTTCACGATTATGGTTTCGCCCATGGGAAAGGATTTCTGGATATCACGCATGCCCCAGCGACCACCCGTTGCTATGTCATTCCGCTCTCGTTCTGCCGTACGCCTCTTTTTTCCTTGGGGCGCTGGCTGATGGTCACGATTTTGGCGTTTCCTGAGGGCCGGCATTTTGTTGTGTTTCTTCTTCTTCTTGTTTATCGAGTTTTTACCAACGCCGGGTACGGGCGCGTCGTTGACGGTCTGCCTAACACATACATATTGCGCTAGGCCCCCCCAAGACTAGTCAGAGCAGGCTGATGGGCTTGGCACAGGATGTCCTGATTCCCCGCTTACAGTTAATTAGCAGTGCCCTCTCTTGATATGTGTGCGAGGGAATATGTCTTTTAAGGGTCGCCGGTGGTCTCTACTTTAATCCCTTTTTCAGCTCTCTCCTTTTCTGAGCGTTTCTTCATTAGATCATGATGTCATGGCGCGAGAGAGTCGCCAGAAAGCGCGAGGAGGAGGAGGATGCTTTTGGTACCGCCTGGGCCCAAGGTGCCCCCGGTCCCGCAGTTCCTCGTGGGCCCCCAGGTCCTCGAGGCGAGAAGGGGGAGACCGGCGCTCGCGGTGCTGATGGTGGGTTATATCTTTTTTTTTCCTGCTCCTACTTTCGCACCTTCTCGGTTGACCTTTCTATGTAGGTGACCCCGGCATCCAGGGGCCCCAGGGTCCCCAAGGCCCTCCCGGTCCTCCTAGCAGCGGTGGATGTGGGGCTGGTTGCCTCGGTCGCGTTGGGCCCCCGGGGCCTCAGGGTGTCCACGGCGATGCCGGTCCTCCTGGTGAGTATATGTTTTGGTTTCTCTAGACGTTATTTTTTGATTTTTTATTTCTCCCATCTGATGATTTCTAGGTCCCCGCGGCGACCCTGGTGACAGAGGCCAGCGCGGTGAACGGGGCGAGCCTGGCGAGAGAGGTCCCCCGGGCGAAGCCGGTCCCCCCGGTGCCACCGGCGATAGGGGCCCTCGCGGCGAGAGGGGTGATGCTGGCGATATGGGCGAGGCCGGTAAGGGTATGATAGGGGATCGTGGTCCTCCAGGTCCGCGGGGGCCTCCTGGGCCCCCCGGTCCCGCCGGTCCCGCCGGCGCTGGTGCCGATGTTTTAGCTGCGCTAAATGCTCGTATATCTACGCTTGAGGCACGCGTGTTCTATTCCGATGAAATGTCAGCTTAGTCCCCTTTTCTTCTCCCGCTCCTGTTCTGCTCACCATCTGCCACCCGGTTTTTGTGTTCACTCGGTTGCTGATTGTTTCGTCTCTTATGTACAGCAACCCACAAAATTCTTCAGTTGATATTGCTGCCCTGACCGCGGAGCAAGACGCCCTGGTGCTTGCGGGTGACCCCCCCTGCGGTGAATGTGCGTCTCTCCGCGCTGAGCGGGATGCCGCGGTTACGGAGTGGGAAAGTCTCCGTTTGTCCCTTGATCAGCGCACGAAACAGCGGGATGCCGCTATGGCCCAAATAGATAGGCTCGCGGCATCGGAAATCACGTTGAGTGTCCAGCTTGCGCGGGCTAACGAAGACGGCGAAAGGTATCGGGGCCTGTGGATGCAGGAGAGGAAAAAGGCGGGCTAGTGTTGTCAACTCAACCCGGCGATGACAGGTTCGGCTGGCTTCCGGCATGCGGAGATGCCTTCTTCTTTTTCAATTTTTTTTTATTTTTTATTTATTTATTTTTTATTTATTTTTTAATGTGTATCTCCGACCTTTTGGTTTTTTAGCCCTCTTGGGTTTGATTTTGTTTCTAACTACATTATATTATGAATATCAGGTAGAGTTTTCTACTCGCAGTGGCTGCCACTCCCACGTTATTTAAAGGCTGAGAGTTCAATACAGCCTAGAGGAATTTGACTGTAAGTAAAATGCGTTAGATAGGGGGTTAGTATTGTATAGGTCTTGACTAAAAACTATCGAATTCATATTAAAACAGAATCGAAAACAACACGGAGTTCAAAATATTTGTGATTCAAATAATGAGCTGAATTACAACTATTAACTCACCTTGAAACATCAGGATATAAACTACTACACACCCGCTCCCCAAATCTGTTACTCAAGAAAGCAGAAAGAAAACGACTATAAAAAGTATACAGTGGCTCACACAAATGTACCCCTACAAAAGATTGTAAGAAACTTGTTGTCCTTCCTCTTATTCCGATTGCTTACGTTACTTTGTTTCCGTTGGTTTCCTGAGTGCAGTTTGATGAGTTTTGTGTATGCCGACCCCTGTTTATCCCAGTCTAGGTTATAGGTAATTCCTTTATAAGTTTCAGTTGTGGCAAGTTCCACCTCTCTTACTTACACATATCTACAATTTAATATATTACTTTCTTTTGTCTATTTCTTTGTGAACTCCATATAATACCAGCGGTAATGATTTCATTAGCAACAGGTACGTTTTCGTTTCCATCAATTGAGCCCAAAATACTTATTTTGCTTTTCACCTGCTAACCCAAACCTCAAGACAAGGGCAGAAGAGTGAAAGAGCGTACTCAACTGTTTTGATTCTGACTCAAGGGCGCCAGTGGGCCAGCCCGGGCTGGAAAACAGAATCGGCCTGGCCCGGCCCATGCTATTCAAATCATTGCCCAGGCTCCCACGAATACAGGTATTCGTCACAATTCGAACTAGTTGTCTTGAGATTAATGTAGATAGGATCGGAAATGCTGTAATCTAATCTGCCTTTTATAGTAGGAACCGTATAAATGTTGTTTACCTTGTCTCTTGGAGTAGAAAATGCCTATATATCAAGGAAGAACTACTAAGATTGTATGAGAACCTTCAAGCCCGGGCCAGCCCATTTAGCCCGGGCTAGATATTAGCCTCCGCCCCGTGCCGCGTTGACGGGAGCGGAGAAGAGGTTACTACTACTATGGTGTTGTTATACCTTTCTAGGGACACCGTGGAGTCCACTTCTCCCTTATCCTCTCCCCCTTCGCGCATCTCCTTATCGGAGACGCGGCGGACCCTTGTCGCCGCACGTGTATATGGTGTTGGAAATCTAAAAAGGAGACTTAGTTTTTTGACGTGGCTGCACATATCTTGAGTTAGAGCTAATGTCAGCACCTCTCTGAGTTACTTATGTTCTGTTGAGTTGATTGTCTAGTTTGTTCTTGTACAGTGCTTTACTGTTTCTTACTCTTTACAATCTGGCACCAACAGCTTTGTCTTGACAACCCACCTTAAAAACCCGACATGGCGAAACATACTTCAACCGCAAAAGGCTGCATGCTATTAATTTACAAGGAATCTGCAATCTATATAGAGTGTTTACCTATATATCAACCGGCTACCCAGCATCTGTTGGTAATCCCACTGTTCTCTGCGAAACCTCATTCTTTCGTTCCCCTAATGAATACTTCTCAATGGCGGATGAGTATATCTCAGGCGACAAAACCTATCGAACTACAGGCCGTCTTATGCCACCATACAAGGAGGCTCAAGCAAGTATTCGAGAAGGTGGATTTTTAACATTTACTAAAAAAACATGCCTCTGAATTGGTATTGATAGAGGATGCACTTGGGATTTGAAGAACCGTTGGTCATCATTGAAAGGCCTGCCAATTCTGATTAAGAATCGACATAATCACGGAAGACCTATATGTTGAATAACGACTTGTATCGTTCTACACAATTTTCTTACTACGTGCGAAGATGATGACCTTTGTTTGAAAGCTCATGATGAAAGTGAGAAAAGGAGGGAAAGGAGGAAAGCAGAATTCAATACTATCAGGTAGATGAAGGATTGAGTGCTGAAGCGGAGAGGAGGGAAGGAAATGCATGGAGAGGCAGAACGCGTATGTATCTTAACAATATTGAGCAACAAATAATAAAGATATTCCTTAAATGGAGCCTTTCTCTTTCAATGAACAGTTCCTCTTTACGGATCCACTCTTGATACTGTAGTTGATTTCGCAGGAATTCAAACTTTCTGATATCAACGGCAATTCGAGTAGCTGAAGGTTGAGTGATTGCCTCTCCTAATGTGGCTTGCATGTACATGCTACAGAAGTACGCACAGAAAAAAGTTCGGGATTATGTGGTATTCGCGTACATGTTTCTTAGAAATAAATAGAGCCCTTTTATACTTGACAGAATAGTAGGAGAAAGAAGCTGCGGGTGGACTCGTGCGTGGGGGATTCCTTCCCTTTAGTGTCCCCAACCCTGACCCTGAACCCGCAGATTGAGGAGTCACGTTATCTCGAGTGTTTGTGGGGTGAAGTGCTGACTAGGTTGGAGATATATCTGTCACGTCACCCTGCCCCTCCTCCTTCTCTATCTCCTAGTTCCCCGCAGGAATGTCAAGCTCCACTGTAAGTCGTGTATGGGTTAACTTTGCCTCAAAGGTCTCACCAAAAACAAGTCCAATCGATGTCAGGGCCTATTTCAATATTCTTAGCGAAAGAAAACTACACGAAATCGACCCCGCCTCAAGTGATACCGAATCTACTCTATATGATCTTATTACTGCACAAACAGGGCGTGGCCATGTCCCGAACACATCTATAATGTCACGAGGCTTCCGGGACGCGCTGGTTAGTCATGTGTGTGACCATTATGCGTGTCAGAGCATAGAGGAGTTTGATGTCTTAATGTGTATGAATACAACGATTAAAATGAAGTATGAGTACCTTGGTAAGCCCCCCACATCAGCAAACTACTACTTGTGTATGCAGTCTCCCAGGTCTCCTGAGAGTCTCCTGAGGCCCCTGGATACTTTTTGAGTCTCCTGAGACTCAGGAGACATCAGGAGACAAATGAAGTCTTGCTGATGCAGAGATTTATCCTGTTGCTTTTACTTACTCTCCTCACGAGCGCAGAACATAAGGGGCCCCCAAAACCATCGGGGAGGGGGCACAAAAGCAGGAGCGCAGCGCGAAACCTTGTGGATGAGGAGGTGGTTACTGATGACAACAGCCAGTATGACCTGCCGAGTAGGCGCCGTCGGCGGCGTGCGTATGTTAATAGCATTTTTCATAATCTGGTGTTGGAGGTGTATGATATTCTGAAGGGGAAACTGCGAGACGAACAACCGACTTTCAACGGCCTCCCGGAGCATGCCCAGATATGGCTTCGGCAGAAACTCCCGAGCGAGCTTGGAATAGACCGGACTGATAAAAGCGTTAATGATTGTTTCGCCTGGGCCTTTGAGCGTGTTGAAAAAGGTATGGCCGAGGGGAAATACCCGAGTTTACTTCATACGCTTACATTTTTGCAGAGCATAAAGAAAACAGCGCCCAACCGGATGCGGAACTAAATACGGATTACGACGCGTTCGAGAGTTGCTATGTCAAAGTCCGTCAATTAGTTTCGGAGGTGTATGACCTTCTAGGACAGAGACTGCAATTGGAGAAACCTAACTTCAACGACTTTCCTGAGCACACAAATGTTTGGCTTCGACAGAGGCTCGGTTTAGCTGAATCTGACCCGGCCCTGATCTCCACCTGCTTTTACTGGGCTTTCCGGTGTGTTGGAAAAGGTCTGACCGGGGGAGGGGGGAATACCCGAGTTACTTCATACGCTTACATTTTTCACAGAGCGCGGAGAGAATGCAGCTCAAACGAACATTCCGGTGGAATTAAGCGAGGACTATGACCGCTTCAAGAGTTCCATGATGTCAATAGGGGGGCGGGTTTTCACCACAAAAGGGTAGGCATGTGCTCAAATTGATTTTTTTCTTTAGCTCGATACTGTCCCACCTACGTCTTATTTCCTTTGTCACTTCTGCCTCTGCCTTTCCTTTGCCTGTTTGGCCTTTGCCCTTTGGTTTTTACCTCTTTTCACATCCCCCCGGTTTCTTCCGCCTATCATTATGAAATCCGGTAGTTCTATGTAGTATTCTTATGTATTTAGACTACGGATTATGCTTAGCAATCCTTTAATAATCTGAGTGCGGGAATTTTTGCAAGTGGCCCGTTCAACTATGCAAGGGCCGCGTGCCATGAATCAATAGGAGTTCAATTGTGAGAGTTAGTTACCTAACTGCGCTTCTCATCAACAGCAGCGGCTAAATTTTCCTCGTCAATTACATTGTTATTAACTATGGCTGATGACTCATAGGCACCCACCTTGTCTTCAACCTCCACAAACCATCCGCTAACATCTTCTGTGCCCCCGACACACGGTGCATTTCTAAAACAAACTTAGATACCTGTATCTGCCAACTAATAAGACAGCTTGCGATCTTGTAATTTGATTGTGGATCGGCTCGATACGTTTCACTGGTGTGTTAAACTTGATGGTAGCCTTATTCAGTTTTCAAAACACATTTACGACGCACAAACTACAGGTTAGGACCTGCATTTTCGGGTACTTGTTACCTGTCGCGAATAGTGACAAGCAAGCCTGCATCCGGTAACGTGCTAAAGTCATCGCTAAACCGTTGCCAAGGAGAGGAAAACCACCAATCGATAGTGCTAGTGTCTATGGCTTAGTCGATATGGCGGTGGTTCTCTGCCGGACGATGTGTTGTTGGGTATTCCAATATCTAATCCCGAGCTAAAACCAATTCCTCATCTCTTCAAATCCAACCGATCCCTCTCTACAGCTTCACCTTCTCGGTGCCCTCCGTTGGGACCCTCTAAGACCAGGGCTTTGTACCACGCGGGGAACCTCCGGCAAACATGGAACACTCCTCACACCTTCACCTCACCGATTTCCGCCGCTTGCTGATCGTTTTTCTATGCTTCTTCTTCTTCTTCTTCTTCTTCTTCTCCTCCTTCTCTAATTTACTCGGGTTAAACCTAACCCTGAATCCGCTGTAATCTTCCTTCTTTTTAAACCATCGTGGTTCGCGTTCAATCCCGCCATCAGGTCCCCGGCGGCCTAAAAGCTGCGGGCTTTTAATCCTGCCCTGGCTTTACCGTTCACCGAGTTGGAGACGGTAAATGTTCTCGATTTGTGACGTGGTGGCATGGCGGCATAGCGTCGATGCGGTGGCCTAGGCATTCAGTACGGCCATGGGTATGGAGCAAATCGAGCTCACCGCGGGCCACGCGGGGTTTCGAATTATGCTCCACGTTCCAATCCGTGTCCTCGACGCCTTCACCTACACCTCCCTCCCGCGTTATCATCAGGACACGAACTAAGTTCAGTGAACCCAGTGGAACCATGTACCGCATAAAACAAGGGGTCAAGAGCATCTGGGCGGCCACTGTAAAGACTTTTGGACATCAGGCTCGACAAAGTAATAGGACTTCGGTACTGGCATATATGATTGACTAAAACAGCTTACCCTATTATATTTCACAGCACAAATTGAAGATTACACGACCTGCGTGCACGACATATCAGAGTGACGGAGGATCAACATGATTTGATCAGGATCTAGCTAGATAAAGAACATAAAGCTACACAAAACTTTTCTTCCAACGGTCAATATCAATTACAAAGAGAATATATGTTACTCGCATGGCGTTTTGCCCCAGCCCCAGCCCCAGCCCCAGCCCCAGCCCCTGCCCCTGCCTCGTCTCCAGCCACATCGTCATCATTAGCCTCGGCCTCGTCGTCATCATCAGTCTCAGACTCAGACTCAGCCTCATCATTATCATCAACATCAGCCTCATCATTATCATCAACATCAGCCTCATCATTATCATCAACATCAGCCTCATTATCATCATGATCATCAGTCTCGGCCTCTTTAGCTTCTGCTCCCTTTGGACCACGACGTCTTTCCTTATGGAGCTGACAGAGCGCCCAAGAGGCGTACCACGAGGCGCGAACGCCGATATCGCTAAGCTTTGCCGGACAATGATTTTTGATCCTCTCGTTGGCTTCTTTCACTACCTCGGCTATTTTCCGTGGGTTTGTCTGGATATGTTCTCTCCACGCCTCAGAGTAGTAGGAGAGTGGTATTTTATCTTTGTATGCCCCCCTTACCGCTGCTGCCGTTAGCGTGATAAACTACACTTAGTAAGTTAACAGTACTTCTCACCCTTTCTCAACGCGCGCTCCTCCTCGGAATTAATTCCCAGTAATTTCTTGACAGTTCTGGAATGGCACGAATAGAAGGGGTTAGGTTTGGGTATTATTTCCATGGTTGTTTTGACGTTCTGGCAATGGTCTGCTGGCGAGTGTGGGAGATTCGAAGACTGACCAGAAGCCCTTTATATGTACCCCTCCCCACGGTGCGCGCGCCTTGGCATGTTACCCTGTCTGCAGTCAGCCAGCAACCAAAATACCAGCATGAAATCATTGATATCCTTAACTCGAATACCGTATTATCTAAGAAGGTTTGTTACGCTGCGGCAAGGATTATTCACACCAAAACCTGCAGATTGACGTCTAAAGGTGATCAGCGGTTGGTCTCTATCCCGCTGTCTTGCAACGAATTGTCACAGCGTTGTTGAACACGAGTAATATTGCATCTACCGCAAAATGACCCCCAAGACTACATTTTGTATGGCATGTAATAGCGGTGGTGTTCAGAAATACTATGAGTTGGGAGTAGAAAGCCGGGGCCCATTGGCCGGCAGTCTGGATAATCATCTGGGGTGGAGACTAAAATAAAGTCCCTGTGATACACGAGTCGAAAAGATAACTTATTGTCTATAGAGGATGAAAATCTCTCACACTAATTTATCCTAAACCAAGGATGCTTTATTTTCATGGATACAATAGACCTTGCAGGATGGATGGACAGGGACTGGACAGATTGGGATTATTGTGCGTTCGGGAAGAAAGATTTGTCAGAAAAGGTTCTATGAGTTTCTGTTACACGAAGGAGTGAGTCATAGTGGAGTTACGCGGAAGTATGAGTCATGTAAGTGAGGGGTTGTTGGATATATAAAGGAGGCAACGGAGCCTACTTGTGTCGTTTCTTTCCTTTCTTTCTTCTCTATGCAACGTCTTCTGTATTTACCAATTTATCATAGTTTTCTCTACAGAAACTATCGCTGTCCTTGTTCTATAAATCATACTCCTTTATATTATCGGAGTATCGCTGTTACCCCATCTGCACCTTGCGGAACGAAGTCTATACCACACCCCCGCCTTGAGATTACGTTGCGTCGTCATCCGCACCGTGCACTCTTACAATGTCAGCAACACAACCCCCACCCCCACCCACTACCAGGGTCGTTGATGGGGTCACCCTCGACGGAAATTATCAGATTCCTCAAACCTTTACCGAATTCCAAGCCGTCGACGATCTACACTACCACTATGTTCATCTAATTACACTCCTCAGGAGAGATCGATGGAAGACTGAACGGCGGATGCTTGGCCACACGCCAACACTATAACGAGCTTAATATAGCTGAGAACGATTTGGAAGCCAGCAATAACCATACCGATGCCGAACACGGGTTGCGCTGTTCCAACTCACCGCCGCACAAGCACTACCACCACCACCACCACCATCACCACCACCACCACCACCACCACCACCCCCACCACCTCCACCAGCTAACCCCCCTCCCACCTTCCGCTCTGAAAAATTCCCAGACCCCCCAAAATTTGGCGGAACCAGAAAAAGTTCTATTCCTCAATCTCCTTCGCCCAAACTCGGGGTTAGCAGCAGGTTCCTGAATGAAGAAGCCAAGGTCTTCTACGCAGTCAGTCGGTTGGAAGGGAAGGCACTAGACCAGGTCATCCCTATGGCTTCGGGAGACGCTCCACCTTTTGTTTCGGTTAATACTTTCGTCGAATTTCTGGAAGCAGCGAGATCCCAGAGAACAGCCAGAAGGGAACTCCAAAGCCTCCGACAAGGCAAAGGAGACTTCGCCACCTACCTGACACAATTTCTACGTATCATGAGACGATTGGATTACAACGAGGAAGCAAAAAACGATGCCTTGGAAACAGGGCTATCCGATGACCTCAAAGACGCGATGATTTACCAGGATACCGCAATGGAAGGGTTTGATGCCTATGTAAGGAGGCTGATGACCATGGACAATAGAATAAGAGCCAGAAAGGATGCACACCGTGCCAACAGAAACCCCATGGGACAGTTCGCTACTCAACCTGTTGCCCCCCACCCATCTTACACTCCTGGAGGCCTCGCACCCATGGACCTTTCTGCCTTACAGGCCCGCTCAGCCCCACGCCCCCCACCAGAGGGAAGGTATACTTTTGCCAATGGACGCCGCCAGACTTCCCCCGCCGAAAAAAAATGGAGAATGGAGAATGGCCGCTGTGCCTACTGCGCTGCCCCCGACCATGTATTTGCCCAATGCCCCCAAGGAAATCGCCCCCGTGCTCCCCCCCCTGTGGTAAGAGGCGCTGCCCTCTCTGCCCCCCCTGCTGTCCCCCCTGTGGCTCCTGTTTCTTCTTCCTCTTCCTCTACCGATGTGGTTATTTCTTCTTCTTCTTCAAATGAGTCGGGTTTTCACTAGTCCCCCCCCTATTTATTATGGCGCCTCATGAAAAATTTTCTTTATCTGCATTTTCTATTTCAGGTTTTTCAGTTTCGGTTGTAGCAGAGGAGGAGTTAAATGGAGAGCATTTAGTTGTTGCTTGTAATATTGTAAACAATAAAGACTCCATTCCTACCTATGCTATGATTGATACTGGGGCCTCGGGATTTGCATTTATTGATGAAACCTTTGCGCGCCATCACCAACTTCCTATTTTTCCACTTAAAACACCTAGAATTCTTGAGGTAATTGACGGACGACCCATATCTTCGGGACAAATTACTTCTATATGCCAGGTTCCTCTTCAGATTGGATCACATCAAGAACAAATTCCTCTCTTTGTTACTAAACTCGGACAATATCCTCTGGTCCTCGGTATACCATGGCTGCAACATCATGACGCTACTCTGAAATTTAAGGATAATACAGTCGCCTTCGAATCGGACTTCTGCAAAAAGAACTGCAACACGACGAATAATACTACCAAGATCCCCGGAATAAAACCTCAAGCTTATATGATAGGACCGGTACCATTTAGCCGTCTTGCTCGAAAAAAGGGCCTCCAGATTTACAGTGCTTCCCTCCGCGACATCGAACAAACTCTGAACGAAGTCCTGGACGCAGAATGGAAACATAAAATCCCCAAACAATATCATCATCGATTGGAAATGTTCGACGAAGCCTTTGCCCAGGACCTCCCTCCTCGACGTCCCTATGACCATAAGATTCCGCTAAAAGAAGGAAGGGAGCCGCCATTCGGACCTCTCTACGGAATGTCGAGAGACGAGTTACTTGCATTACGTGACTACATCCGGGAAAACCTTTCCAAGGGATTTATCCGCGCCAGCTCCTCTCCAGCTGGAGCTCCAGTATTATTTGTTAAGAAGGCTGACGGTTCGCTGCGCCTGTGCGTGGATTACCGAGGACTTAACGAGTTGACTATTAAGAATCGATATCCTTTACCGCTTATCCGAGAGACATTGGACCGCCTATCAAAAGCCAAGTGGTACACCAAGTTAGACCTACACCAGGGTTATAACCAAATAAGGATGGCCGAGGGGGAAGAATGGAAGACCGCATTTCGGACCCGTTATGGTCACTTTGAATATACTGTTATGCCATTTGGCCTTACCAATGCCCCTGCTACATTCCAACATTTTATTAATGATTGCCTACGAGAACATTTGGATCAATTCTGCACAGCCTACCTGGACGATATTTTGATTTACAGCGATACCCTTGAAGAGCATGAGGAGCATGTGGAGAAAATACTCGGGTTATTGCAGAAGCATGGCGTCCTGTTGAAACCAGAGAAATGCGAATTCCATACCCAAAGTACCACCTATCTTGGTCTCATAATTGAGCCCAATGGCATCCGGATGGATCCTCACAAGGTCTCTGCACATCAGCAAACTACTATTTGTGTATGGAGTCTCCCAGCAGTCTCCGGGGTCTCCAGAGAGTCTCCTGAGACTCCTGGATATTTTTTGACTCTCCTGAGGCTCAGGAGACATCAGGAGACAAACCAAGTCTTGCTGATGCAGTACAAGAATGGACGACGCCCCAAACTGTTAAGGATATACAAGCGTTCTTGGGCTTTGCCAATTTCTACAGACGCTTTATTTTTGGGTTTTCGAAACTGGCTACCCCCCTTACAAAACTTACAAAAAAAGGAATACCTTTTGAATGGTCGCCAGAGGCTGAGACAGCCTTCCAACTGTTAAAGGAGGCCTTTACCACTGCCCCTGTTTTGATCCATTTCGACCCCGAAAAACCAATTACAGTCGAAACGGATGCCTCAGACTACGTCGCCGCTGGTGTTCTCTCTCAACACGATGGACAAGGAAAACTTCACCCTGTAGCATTTTTCTCAAAGAAACATACGCCTGCGGAGTGCAACTATGAAATATATGATAAGGAATTACTGGCGATTATTCGATGCTTTGAAGAATGGCGACCTGAGCTAGAGGGAGCGAAACATCCTATTGAAGTTATATCGGATCATAAAAATCTGGAATATTTTATGTCCACCAAACAATTGAATAGGAGACAAGTGCGTTGGGCGGAATATCTCTCCCGCTTTAATTTTATTATCAAATACAGACCAGGGAAACAAAGTGGTAAACCGGATGCATTGACTAGGAGATCAGGAGATCTCCCTGAGGAAGGAGATGAAAGATTACTTCACCAGAGTCAGACGGTGCTGAAGAGGGAAAATTTGGATCCAAAGCTAAGTTTGTTGGCGGGTTCTTTGGCAAATGAACCCGCTGAAAAGAACGCCTCTCTACATAAATTATTTGATGAAGGATATTTAACTGACCCATTTCCCCAAAAAATATTGAATCTACGACAAACAGGTACGAAGCAGTGCAAGGAAATCTCCTTGGCAGAATGTACCACGGTTGACGGTCGTCTACTTTATCGCGAATGCCTCTACGTCCCAGATTATGCCCCCCTACGATTAGAAATTCTTAAGCAATATCACGATGCCCCTTCAGCAGGTCACCCCGGCAGAGAAAAGACCTTCGAACTGGTTAGTAGGAACTATTATTGGCCAAATATGCGAGACTATATCGGCCAGTATATTCGGAATTGTCATACCTGTCAACGAAGTAAGCCAACAACACATGGCAAACTAGGAGTGCTGCGACCACTACCCATTCCCGAGCAACCCTGGAGGGAAGTTTCTATGGATTTTGTTACAGGTTTACCGGAAAGCGAGGGATACGAGGCCGTACTAGTAGTGGTGGATCGACTTACCAAAATGCGCCATCTATTACCTTGTAATACGACGGTTAATGCGGAAGATACGGCAAATTTATACCTACAACATATTTGGAAACTACACGGTCTGCCAACACATATTACCTCCGATAGAGGAACCCAGTTTACAGCAAAATTCTGGAAGTCCCTCTGCAAACAACTTAAAATCGAAGCACGAATGTCAACTGCGTTCCACCCGGAAACTGACGGTCAAACGGAAAGACTTAACGCCGTTATGGAACAATACCTCCGAGCATACGTTTCGTATCAACAGGATGACTGGGCGAAGTGGTTACCTATGGCAGAGTTTGCGGCAAACAACCAGATTTCCGCCTCTACGAAGGCTACGCCCTTCTTTGCAAACTATGGCTATCACCCTCGATTCACAATTGACCTCCAGAAGCCCGAGAGGTCCCCCCCCAGTCTCGACGCGCATGACTTTGCTGAAAGAATGAAGGAGTTGCACGACTACTTAAGAACTCAACTACGGACGGCTCAAGATCAACAAGAAAAGTCGGTGAATGCTAAACGTACCCCGCCCCAAGATACGAAGTCGGGGATATGGTGTTCGTGTCGGCAAGGAATATTCGCACTACCCGCAACTCAAGGAAGCTCGACTGGAAGAAATTGGGGCCTTTCTCTGTGCAAGAAGTGGTTTCCCCCTACGCCTACCGCCTGAATCTCCCCCACTCGATGAAGATGCATCCTGTCTTCCACGTCTCCCTCCTTGACCTCGCAGCAACGGATCCCGTGCAAGGACAAATACTCCCACCGCCCCCACCAGTTATTGTTGAACAAGAGGAGGAGTATCAGGTCGAAGAAATATTGGATTCCCGACATCATGGGAAACAAGGACTTGATGTCGTCAGTGGACGGATCTGGCCTCTTGGGAACCATGCAAGTACCTTGCAAACCACCGCCGTCGATATCTTCCATACACGCTACCCCAGTAAACCGGGGCCGGTAGAGGCTAAGGCTCGCAGGAGCTCGCGTCTAAAGGCTTCGTGGATGGGCGGACTGGACAGATTGGGATTATTGTGCGTTCGGGAGGAAGGATTTGTCAGAAAAGGTTCTATGAGTTTCTGTTACACGGAGGAGTGAGTCATAGTGGAGTTAAGCGGAGTATGAGTCATGTAAGCGAGGGGTTGTTGGATATATAAAGGAGGCAACGGAGCCTACTTGTGTCGTTTCTTTCCTTTCTTTCTTCTCTACGCAACGTCTTCTGTATTTATCAATTTATCATAGTTCTCTCTACAGAAACTATCGCTGTCCTCGTTTTATAAATCATACTCCTTTATATTATCGGAGTATCGCTGTTACTCTATCTGCACCTTGCGGAACGAAGTTTATACCACACCCCCGCCTTGAGATTTATACCTCCAGTTGCGTAACTCGTGCACTTCCACGAGTTTTTGGGATAGGCATATCTCCACTCTCCGATACGATACATTTGTAGCCTATTAACTTATCATAGGGGGGTATAAGTTATCATGCAGGCGGCAGGGGGGACAGGGCAGCAGGAATGGCAGAAACAGGGTGGCGGGATGGCAGGAGCAGGGCGGCAGGATAGCAGGGTGGCAGGGATGGCAGGGTATCAAGTTAAATCACCAACATCATCATCATCATCACCATTATCATCACAATTGTCATGACTAATACGATCGGCTGCTCACCTTCAATATCATGAATGCCAACTCTCAAGATCATTAGAACAGTAGTAGATAAATCCCGGCCTGTTTTGCTCAGATTCATGTGCAAATACTTCATGTAGTTATTGTGTTCCCCAACTCTGGCAAGCCCAATGATGGAGGATATGATCCGAAAGCGCTACTGAGATCAGCAAGACTTCATTTGTCTCCTGATGTCTCCTGAGCTTCGGGAGACTCAAAAAGTATCCAGGAGCCTCAGGAGACTCTCAGGAGACCTGGGAGACTGTTGGGAAACTACATACACAAGTAGTAGTTTGCTGATGAATGTGGGCGGTGATGCATACTATAGTGATTCAGTGATGATCAGGTGCATCAGCAAACTACTACTTGTGTATGTAGTCTCCCAACAGTCTCCCAGGTCTCCTGAGAGTCTCCTGAGGCTCCTGGATACTTTTTGAGTCTCCCGAAGCTCAGGAGACATCAGGAGACAAATGAAGTCTTGCTGATATGATGAAGCTGCGAAAGTTTGTGATGGCTCGGCAGAGCGTGACTGAGCGCGGCAGCTAGGCACAACTAGGGGTGACTGAGCTTCTATCAAGATACATCTATATATATCATCCTATCACGATATATCGTCCTATCAAGATATATATATATATATCATCCTATCAAGATATATATATATATCGTCCTATCAGGATATATATGTCGCCTAGTTAGGGTATATATATTGCCTAGTTAGGATATCTATACTCTTGAGAAACACCTATCCTGATATGACGATATATATTGGTCTATATCCAGTGCGAAGAATAACTTCACTTCTTGAGTCCAAAACATGCAGAATTATCATTTCTTATCCTCGTGCCCAGGATAGATTACCATGTCACCATACAAATCGTTGTACCATAGGGAGTGAGAACTAGTACCGCTAGTGGGTCGTGGATAGCCCGGGTATGGTGATATAGAGTTCAATATTTGGCTGGAAGGAATGACGTCCTGCCTGTAGCTCTAATGCTAGTGAATAACTCTGACAATTCCAAATAACGCTGCAAGGTTTCCTTCCTAACTTCTCGGGCTGCCTGCATGTATGAAGTACCAATCAATCAATCCCTCCTAACTCCTTTGGCTGCCAGATGTACCTGGAATCGATTAATGAGGAATGATGTTGCCATATAGCCTGGCCTTACCTTCAAATACCTATCTCTCCCAGTCTTCATCTTCAGCTGTAACAGTATGAGGATAATCACTCCAGCCAAAAGAGCCCTTCTTCAAAGAACTATATTTATTCCATATTTCCTGGAGTTCATCGTAACATCATCGGCTTGCTGAAATTTTTATTGGAAGGGAGCAAGGGAGAAACCTTTGAAACCGGTCCATCAGCAAAAAAAGGGTTGCGTCTTGTGGCGCAATCTTAGCCAAAGCCGCATAAGAATCAATTCCTTACCTATAGCCCTGAGCCCCCGGCGCAGCAGGATATTGGGCTCCAGAGTTGCACCTTTCGTATTAGTCTCTAAAGATCTTATCTTAAGTCTCCAAAGCCTTATTTTTACTCTCCAATATCTTATCTTATACTTTTGCCAGGCTAGCGGACATGGCGGAACCTTGACGCTAATTTTCGCTGGGAAATGGCAATTAGACAATTTAAGTGGCAAACCGTACATCTTGTACCTTATTCTATATAGACTAGGTCTATGTACAAATCTATGCCGGCGCGACCTCTCGCCCGCACTACTGTCCCGCACCTGCCCCCCCCGGCCTGCCCCCCGGGCCTGCCCCCGCGCCCGCCACGGTACCTGCAGAAGGCAACGTTTCGGGCGTGTGATAGGCGTCGCTATTGGTGGCGTTTTCGCGTGTCCTAGGAGTGGACTTGGGCGTGTCCATGGCATTGATCCGGGCATGTACAACGTGTATTTGGGTTATGTCCAAGGCGTGGGTTCGGGCGGGTCCAGGGCCCCACTATGGGTGTGTCCATAGTATCAATTAGGGCGTGTACATGGCGTCTATTTGGGCACGTCCTAGGTATGGATTTGGGCATGCCCTACTCTATAATACATTAGCATATGTGTTAGAATATGGGTAGGGAAATACTCCAGATAGAAATATATGTTAAGGTTAGGATGAAGGTAGAAGTGGAGGCGGGGGCGGGGGTGCTTAAGGCCTGGAAACTGTGCAATGGCATGGCCTGTCCGGATCAAGCTTAGCCTCTTGTAGCATATCACTTTTACCGTCCAACACCGCCAACCGTCCAGTCTTGGGCTGGACGGGACCAGATTGGCAGTCCATCTTAGTCTACAGTCCGACTATCTGGCGGATGTGTAAGCCCTTTGGAGAATCTCTCTCATGCATTAGCGTGCCTTATCCAGGAAGTGATTGGCCAAAATAGAGCAGCAAATTTCGAACTTTACAGCATATCTAGTTTCTCCAAAGACTGGTAAATAGAGTCTTTCAGTGCAACCCTGAAAACCATTTTCAGTAAAAAAAAAACTCATACAGCCAATCCTGCGCCGCCATTGCAGCTGACAGGTCACTTTATCAAAAATACACAGTGTAGAGTCTCCAGTCCTCAAGTTGTAAAGGGATATCTCAGAGAAATCACTAAGATACGGCTTTTGCTAAGCAATAGTTCTGTAGCGTTTAAACTTGTAATATTGTAGACCGGATTCCGTTCACTGATGAGAGAAGAAGACTCCTCAGTCTCACGGCAGTCTAGCTATCCATTTATACATGATTGGAGTCGGCAAGGACAACCACCCTGGTCAACTCCTTATGTAATCTTCCCTAACCCCCCATCAATCCAACCCTAACCCTGCAATCCTATAACACTACTCCCCCTCCCATAGCCGGCGTCCTCGACCGTTAAAACCTCCGAGCGGTAAAATCTACGGGGAAAAAACCTATCTCGGAGGAAAGATATCGCACGGATATCAATTCCGTCGTCGTCGCTTCTCCGACGGACGCACTTCTAATCTCAAGCTCTCACATCAGCAAGCTACTACTTGTGTATGCAGTCTCCCAACAGTCTCCCGAGTCTCTTGAGAGTCTCCTGAGGCTATTGGATATTTTTTGAGTCTCCTGAGGCTCAGGAGACCTCAGGAGACCATCAGCAAGACTTCATTTGTCTCCTGATGTCTCCTGAGCCTCAGGAGATTCAAAAAATATCCAGGAACCTCAGGAGACTCTCAGGAGACCCAGGAGACTGTTGGGAGACTGCATACACAAGTAATAGTTTGCTGATGACAAATGAAGTCTTGCTGATGCAGATCCCTGACTGCGTGTATGGGGGCGAGTGGTAGCCTCTGCTACCTTTGCTTCCTGAGCCTCGGGAGCGACCAGACACTTCCGGGTATCCTGCTTCCGTTGAGCATCCGAGTCTTCTCAATAGGGCCGGAGCAGCATCACGTGGAATACGTTATGGATTTTCCAGTCTGCGGGTAGGTCCAGTCGGTAGGCTCGATTGCCGATTTTCGTCCGCACCTCGAAGGGGCCCGTAAATTTATCTGACCATTTATTGTACCCGCCTAGATTCCGAGTATCCAAGAGAACTTTCTGTCCGGGGTTGAACTGCTGTACCGCAGGTCCTGCTCTTGACGCCATTCTATCGAACGTCTGTTGCAAGGTTTCTCAAGCCAGTTTATGAGCGGCCAAGATGCTGTCCAGGTGATTATTCCTTTGAGCATCTAGCTTTTCCATCTCCACATCCGTAGGCCAGTCTGTGCGAGGGTGAAACCCATAGTTGCAATAGAAAGGCGACTGCCTGTTGGAGGAGTGCTTCGCGTTGTTGTAGGCGTATTCACAGATAGGAAGGAGGTCTCTCCACTTCTTACCCGTGCCAGCTGTAAACGCTCGCGGGTAGGACTCCATATGCTGGTTCGTCCTTTCCGTCTGACCATCTGTCTGGGGGTGGAACGAGGTTGAGAGTCTTCTACGAATCCCTAGTCACTCCGTGATTGCCATTCAGAAGGTGGATACGAACTGTGTTCTTCGGCCCGAGACTGTAGATCGCGGGAGTCCGTGAAAGCGCCAGATGTCTTTGACGAAGGCTTGTGCGGTTTGCTCCGCATTGATTCCTGTCATTGGAATGAAGTGGGCCATCTTTGTAAAACGGTCTACTACAACCAACACGTTACGGAATCCTGACCTCTCCTTGGGCAACTCTACTACAAAGTCCATAGAGATGTCGCACCAGGGCGTCGTTGCTAACTCTAGGCATCAGCAAACTACTACTTGTGTATGCAGTCTCCCAGCAGTCTCCCAGGTCTCTTGAGAGTCTCCTGAGGCTCCTGGATATTTTTTGAGTCTCCTGAGGCTCAGGAGACCTCAGGAGACAAATGAAGTCTTGCTGATGGGGGCTGTGGAAGAGACATATGTCGTCGTCGCTATTTGGCTCTTTGGCACACGTTGCAAGTGCTGACATATTTGGTTACATCCGTGGTCATTCCTGGCCACCAGTAGTTCCGGTCAATCAATTCCAAGGTTTTATCTCTCCCTAGGTGCCCTGCCACAGGTCTGTCATGATGATCCTCAATGACCTGCTTGATAGCATGCCCGGGCACTACCCAACATCCTTTGTGGGTAGCCGTATTCCGATCGAGATTCCATTCTGGCTTGACCGCCTGCAAGCTGGTCGGCTGGGTCCACAGGTCCTCTGGATCTCCGTTATCGGGAAGTTTATCTGGAACTATCCTCCGTGTCCATCGACCCTCTCCTTCATACCAATTCTGCAGGGCCGTTGGCACTCCCACTCCTGGTATGCGCACTCACTGATCCAATTGACGCACTTCTACTGAGGCATTGCAGTGGATTTCTTCCCTAGGTTCTATTCTAGGTTGGGTCCTTCTTGCAAATTGTAGCGGAAGGAGGTTGTTTACCGCAAAACGTTCAGCTGAGAGGAGCAACTTTACAGGCTGCTCTCGAACTACCCCCACTTCTATTGCGTTCTCCGAGCGTCTGGTTAATGCGTCAGGTTTTCCGTTTTTGTCGCCTGGCCGGAAGTGGATCTTAAAATAAAAAGGTGCTATCTTTTCAACCCAACGGGCCTGTCTTCTCGACAGTTTCTTGGTCTTTGTGAAGTACTGGAGGTTTCGATGATCAGAATATATCTGGATAGGTTGTTCTGTACCTTCCAGCCAATGCCTCTAAGTAAGGAGCGCGGAAACTATCGCGAGTATCTCTTTATCATAGATCTCATAGTTTACTTCCGCCTCGTTAAACTTGCGAGAGTGGTATGCGACCGGATGCAGAATACCATCTTCGAACGACTAAGACAAGACCGCAGCCTCTGCCCAGTCGCTGTCATCTGTTTCAAGAACTGCCACACGAGGTTCGTCATAACGTCGAAGAATCGGAGTGTGAGTGAACAGGTGCTTCAACCTCTTGAAAGCCTCCCGATACCCTGCACCCCATCTCCATTCGGCACTCTTCTTCAACAGGTTGGTCATTGGCTTACACACTTCTGAGTAGCCCATAATGAACCAGCGCAAAAAATCGGCAAACCCCAAGAAGCACTGCAGCTCCTTTGCCTTAATGGGTTCAAGCCACTCTACGATGGCCTTCACCTTGTTAGGGGATATAGAGGTTCCCGTTCCTGAAAGCTGGTACCCAAGGAATTCTAACTCCTTCTGGTACCACAGCGTCTTTTTCAGGTTACCGAACAGGTGATTCTTCTGTAGCCTCTCCAACATGTTTCTCACGAGGGCATCATGCTCTTCCTTCGTCTCCGAATATTTCAGAATATCCATCAGCAAGACTTGGTTTGTCTCCTGATGTCTCCTGAGCCTCAGGAGAGTCAAAAAATATCCAGGAGTCTCAGGAGACTCTCAAGAGACCCAGGAGACTGCTGGAAGACTCTATACACAAATAGTAGTTTGCTGATGTCGTCCAGGTATACTACAAGGCCTTGATCTAACAGGTCCTTGAAAATAGTATTTACCATTGCTTGGAACGTTGCCGGGGCGTTAGTCAACCCAAACGACATTACCCGATACTCAAAGTGACCATACTTGGTTCGAAACGCCGTTTTCCATTCTTCTCCTTCCGCCATTCTGACCAGATTTTAACCATTTTTCAAGTCAATTTTGGTAAAGAATTGGGCTCCCTTCGTTGCATCGGCTAGGTCGTTCATGAGTGGGAGAGGATACCGATTCTTGACTGTTATGTTGTTAAGTCCCCGGTAATCCACGCATAACCGTAGTTCCCCCGTCTTTTTACGGACGAAGAGTATGGGGGCTGCAACGGGGCTGGAGGATGGACGTATCTTTCCTGCGGCTAACATCTCATCAAGGTATTCCCGGAGGGCCTTCTGTTCCGGTGGCGATAGGGAGTAGATTGGTCCCCTAGGCGGTTGGCATCCGTCCTTCAGAGGGATGGTGTGATCCCATTCACGGTGTTCCGATAGGCTTCCTGCTCCCTCTTTGGAGAATACGTCGGCATAGTTGCGGAATTCGATCGGGATATCACTAGCGGCTTCCCCGCTTCCCGATGCTCTTGCCCAGAAAGGGTGCGACTCTATCAGATCTTCTGGTCCTGGGCTTGACGGAGCAGTCTGTCGACCTTTTCCCGCCACCCTTCTTCATAAAGATCTGCTTCCGTCATAAGGCAACCCTTAATCGGACACTGGACACTGTCAAACATCAGCAAGAATTCATTTGTCTCCTGAGTTCTCCTGAGCCTCAAGAGACTCAAAAAATATCCAGGAGCCTCAGGAGACTCTCAGGAGACCCGGGAGACTGTTGGGAGACTGCATACACAAGTAGTAGTTTGCTGATGAAGGTCACAGCATTTGACCCCCAGTGTTTTCGTGGTTGGTGCTCTTCGAGCCACCGATGAGGAATGACAAAATCTTCTCCGGCAAAGGTCCCTATCTCACAGGTCACTAACCTGTCTAGATGGCTCCCAATGCGTAGAGTGAGGGGGGTAGTGATGTGGGTTCCGGAGTGAGGCATTCGTGAGCCATCGGCTTGCCGGATGCAGAGGAGTGTTGGGCGGTCTTGGATGGGGATTGCGGCTTTCTTCACGCATTCTCAGGACATTATCCAAGTTTCGGTGCCACTGTCTACCAGGCCCATGATGTTGTATGTAAAATAGTTATCAGTTTCCGGGTTAGGCCAAGATACTTCCACCTCCAGGCGGGTTTCTTGCATCAGCAAGACTTCATTTGTCTCCTGATGTCTCCTGAGCCTCAGGAGACTCAAAAAATATGAAGAAGTCTCAGGAGACTCTCAGGAGACTCGGGAGACTGTTGGGAGACAGCATACACAAGTAGTAGTTTGCTGATGTAGACGGGGAGCGACATATCGAAGTAAATTTCTGTTTTTTGAGGGTGATTCATCAGCAAACTACTACTTGTGTATGCAGTCTCCCAACAGTCTCCCGGGTCTCCTGAGAATCTCCTGAGGCTCAGGAGACATTAGGAGACAAACCAAGTCTTGCTGATGTTTTCTTAGTTGTATGAAGTTATTCCCTTATCAATTTTCGGGGTTGATATATATACTCTTTCTGTAGAAATTTTGGGCAGTTGAGCAAGATTTTAAAGATACGTATAGCTATATGTTCTCTTCTCGGGTCTTGGCATTCATGGGGCTGCGCCTCTCCATGTTTGCATAGCCGAGCGGTACCGCCTCGGATTCATTTCTTTTGTTATCTTCTGACTCATCTCCCAGTCACCCATGTCGTTCAGAATACGTCCTATTTTCGCATTTTTCAGCCATTCGTACTTCATTCCTATTTGCACATGAGGTCTCTACCACTGCCTCTGTCATATTCTCTCGTCTTTCCTTACAAGGAAGTTTTTTCACTCTATCCTTATCTCCGTAAGGAGGTCGTTATGCAGTGTGAATCGTATATATTTTCTTTTTTATCATAAAAAGTAAACCCCTCATATTACACCTTGTTACCCCTCAATTCTCCTGCAGGACTGTGATCCTGGACCGAAATTCTTCCGCCTGCGTTTTTTGTCTCTTACCTGCATTCTCTTCATCCCCCCTGCCATCCTCGTTCTTTCTAGAGCGGGACTGGCTTCTTTCCCTCTTTCTTCCTTTTGCCATCCGGACTTTGCTCGTAGAGTAGCAGTCCTTAGCGAAGTGGCCCTCTCTGCCGCAACGCAGGTACTTTCCTTGCTTTTCCCACCTCTCTTTTTCTTCCCGGGTTGCGTATAAGCTACCGGTACTTTTTCGTGGTGGGGGTGAATCCTCGCGTTCCTTTTTACGGGAAGGCGGCTTTTCTGTGGGCGACCGACTCCTTCTCCTTTTACGGGAGCGGGGTCGTTTGCGGGATTTTTCTTCATGGGACACAGGGTTGTCTCGGCCTCGCAATATTTCTTTGCGGGCTTTTACCTCTGCGTCTTTTCGTCCTACCTTCCTAACCCGGGATAGCCAAGCAGGGAAGTTTTCAAGTTCCTCGATTGCGGCCGAAAGTCGTTGTTCCAACGAGGAATTTATTCCTGTTAGAATCATGGATTTCATTACGATTGGTCCGACTCGTGCATCCCATTCCAAGTTTTGCATTTCATTGACGTAATCGTGAATGGGGCCAGTTTGACGGAGCTTATCCATTTTTTGCTTTGCTTGCTCTTGGCTGGTGCGATTGCCATACTGGATCCGGAGTTCCTGCTTGAATTGGGACCAAGTACCGAGCTTAGGTGTTACGCTAAGCCTTTCCTTAAAGTTTCTCCAAAACTTACCCGCGCTATCCTTCAGTTCCAGGGATGCCTACTGTATTTTGGTGCGGTCATCCCAGTTCACCCTGGGTTGGAGACCAATCAGGGTTTCCATCTGATCGATCCAATGGCGGACGTCCTCTGTGGGTTTTCCAGAGAAGGGGATCTTAGCCTGTTTCGGGGCATCTCCCTTCCTGGACCGCCTAGCATCTGGGGAGGCAGATCTTCTCCTGTGCTGGCGTCTTGTTTCCCTCCTTCCTCTTCTCTCGTCTTCGGAGGAGCCCGAATCCGAGCTGTCATCTCCGGGCCATCTACCCCTCTTTCCTCTCCTGCCTCCTCCACCGCCACCTGTTCCACCAGTAGCCTGTCATGCCTCCTCCCTCCACACCAATTTACTCGGGGATCTTCTGGGGGGTGGCGGAGTAGGGGTTCTATTCCTTCTCCTGACAGTCCTCCGGGGTAGTGATGGTGGTAGTGGCCTACCTTGTCCTCCTGACCCTTCCGCAGACTCATTTTCGGATTCCACCTGGGGTTGCTTCCCTTTGGCTCTTAGCTTTCTTTTTACCGAACGCATGCCTTGCTCAATTTCTTGGCCTACATCAGCAAACTGCTACTTGTGTATGCAGTCTCCCAACAGTCTCCCGGGTCTCCTGAGAGTCTCCTGAGGCTGCTGGATATTTTTTGAGTCTCCTGAGGCCCAGGAGACATCAGGAGACTAATGAAGTCTTGCTGATGTAGGGGGGTGCCTGCGGGGCTGTCTCCGCCTGCTGCATCGTTTCCCGGATAGTGCTGGGGATAATCACTAGGCATCCTTTTCCTGACTCTGGATGTAGCTAGCCAGAGCCTGGATGTGCCTCCATTGCTCCATGGCCTGTGCTGTCAGCGCAGAGAACCGTTGCTCCATCTGGGCCTGCAGGGTCTGAGCGTAGTGCTGGAGTTGCTGGTCAAGGGTGCCGAGGGCGGAGACTAATCCTCCCTGATTTTGGTCCACCTGCTGAAATTTTTCCTGCAGGGCTCCTACGACATCAGCAAACTACTACTTGTGTATGCAGTCTCCCAACAGTCTCCCGGATCTCCTGAGAGTCTCCTGAGGCTCCTGGATATTTTTTGAGTCTCCTGAGGCTCAGGAGACCTCAGGAGACAAATGAAGTCTTGCTGATGGAGTTGCTGTCCTTCTCGAACAATGTGACTCTGCTGCTGCTCGCGGCGTGTAGCCTCCGTTTGTAGAGCCGCGGTGGTTTGCAGAGCTAACCCCTCCATTTGTCTGAGGAGTTGTCTTGCAACCGAAGGTCTAGAAGTAGCTTCCTCGTAGTATTGGATCGGTGCGGTGGGTCCGCTGTATAGGCTCGTCATCCGAGTCTTCTAACGCCACCAGGGTCCTTTGACTCAGAGTTTCGGGCGGGGCTCACGATGACTGGCTTCTGGTAAACCTTCTCGGGTTGCGAGGGGCGAGGGTCTTGGTGTTCCTTCTTCGGACAACTTTGAGGAACTCAGAGCTGGGCGTATCTCTGGCTATGGTAGTTGTGGTAGGGTGGCTCTGGGCTGCGACTGTCTGACGGTCCCGGATTGTCAGGGCTTCCGACATTTCCATGTCCTCGTCAGGGCGATATGCCGGAGTCGTCATTATGGTTAAGGAGGGGTGTAGAGAGTCGTTTATAAGAGGAGGAGTATTGGACAGTATGTCCAAAGGCGATCTCGAATCTCAACGTGCAAACGGAGGGCCCAGTAGATAGCCTCGTCTACTGTCATGTAGTGAAGGATAAGTATCACGGCGTGGAGCGTACTAGGCTAGGTTGCGGGAAGAAGGATTAGTCAGGTGTTTCTATTAGGTTCTACGGGTTTCCATTGCAAGGGTTTTATGAGTCAGCGGTATGCATGTATTTCCAATAAGAGGGTGTGCTCGGGTTTTCTATGGGTTTCTATGGATGAGTCAGCGAAGGGATATTAGTCTATATATAGGGAGCTTTCTCCCTCGCTTGTAGGATTTCTCTTCTTCTTCCTTTCTCTTCACGCAACCTTCTTGTCCTTTCAGTCAATACGTTATTTTAGGACCTTCATAGTTTCTCGGAGCCTTCATGCTCACCCCGTCTGATGTCATGTTTAGTTCGAGTTCTGCTTTGACTTACGCCGTTTACTTGCATTTCGTTCTGCGCCGGTTGTGTCTCGTCTGTGTCGTCGTCACGCCTCGCCCTCCGTGATAATAAGGAACAATATAGTGTAAAGGGATATCTCAGAGAAATCACTAAGATACGGCTTTTGCTAAGCAATAGTTCTGTAGCGTTTAAACTTGTAATATTGTAGACCGGATTCCGTTCACTGATGACATCAGCAAGACTTCATTTGTCTCCTGATATCTCCTGAGCCTCAGGAGACTCAAGAAATATCCAGGAGTTTCAGGAGACTCTCAGGAGACTTGGGAGAGAGTTGGGAGACTGCATGCACAAGTAGTAGTTTGCTGATGGATAGAAGAAGACTCCTCAGTCTCACGGTAGTCTAGCTATCTATTTATACATGATTGGAGTCGCTAAAAACAACCACCCTGGTCAACTCCTTATGTAATCTTCCCTAACCCCCCATCAATCCAACCCTAACCCAGCAATCCTGTAACACAAGTATTTCTCAGCATGCAGCTGTAAGGTCTACCTCTCTGACTTGTTTGTCAATATATTCATGTAGCTGATAGACGGTCAGTCCGGATTACAACCCGAGACACTTAAACCCTTTATGGCAACGTCATGAATCTAACGCTCAATAAGTGCGATTTGTAGTTTCCAACATGCATGACAGTTTGTGACACTTTTTAAGTTCTGTACACTTTTTGTATCATGTTTACTAGAAAGGGTTTAAGTGTCTCGTTGCCATTCGGACTGACCGTCTATTAGATATAGGGTGGACTCTTGGCTGCATGAATTTCCCTTTTGCTTTGAAAATGGTTTGCAGGGTTGCACTGAAAGACTCTAATGCGGCGAACTGCTTACCCTCAACCAAAATCGAGATTAGATGATATTATGCATGAGAGAGATTCTCCAAAACGTCTTAAACATCCGTTGGATAAGCCCGTTGGAACTGCCAGTTTGTGGTGACCCCAACCTGGAGCTCATAGACAATATGTATCATCACAGCGAAATGGAACCAAATCAATATCAAAATAGTTCCATATCAAATTCCTCCACTATTGCGAGAATTAAGATCGATTTACTTACCATAACATAATAATAAAGAAGATATTAACTAAAATTATTTAGGCAATCTATGCAGTCCATAGTCCTCAGTTTGGATGCATCTGACTCCACTTCAGCCTTAGCCTCACTGGCACTGGCTGGAAAACTACATGCAGTTAGACTGGAGGGATGATGGTAATAGTTAAAGTAACCTACTGCAAAGACTGGACAACAATGAACGAGACCGGATTGAGGCCACATGAGAATGAGTGGTTGTGAGAGCATACATGCGGGTACAGGTCAAATTGCAATATAAATTTCAAAGTAAGCCATTTACAAATACTTTGCCGGACATTCCTGAGCTCTCTTATTGTGTCCTTGCTGTTGACATACAGAACATATAACTTGACACTTTCTTGATTCAGAACTTTCCGATCCTTCTTTGCTTTCTATCATGGCCCACATCAGCAAACTACTACTTGTGTATGCAGTCTCCCAACAGTCTCCCGGGTCTCCTGAGAGTCTGCTGAGGCTCAGGAGACCTTAGGAGAAAAATGAAGTCTTGCTGATGCAGCCCCCTGCACCCCCTCTGCCGCCCATACGTCGTCGGAACAGGGTTGTTGGATAGTATCGGTCGATATCGGAAGTAGGAAAATGGAATAGGAAGGAGTTCTGGTAATAGAATGTAAATACTAGGAAGATTTGGGTAATGGGTGCATAGAAAGATATCATCGGGATTAGTCTGGATGGCATGGAAGTGTAGAGGTTTCTATGGGATTCTATGGTGTGAGTCAGCGATGAGGGGAAACTACTGTATATATAGAGTTCATCAGCAAGACTTCATTTCTCTCCTGATGTCTCATGAGCCTCAGGAGACTTAAAAAATATCCAGGAGCCTCAGGAGACTCTCAGGAGACCTGGGAGACTGTTCGGAGACTGCATACACAAGTAGTAGTTTGCTGATGTTCTGTCTTTCATTTGTCTTCGCCACTCTAGGCAACGTTTTCTTTCTATTAGCAATCTATATCTTTGGCTTTCTCCTTCTGTCCTGTTACTCTCGTTTCTACTTGCTCTCTGAACCCAAACCTAAACCCAAACCCAAACTCAAACCTAAATCTGAGCCTAAATCTGAACCTGAATCCGACTCCACTCCGTTAGACTTTCAGAGAATAGTTTTCGCTTTTTGCCCTGTTTTTAGAGCGGCCTACTTGAAGGATACTGCCATCAATCTCTACAAAGAATACTCCCTAATCATTATCATTTATAATGGGAAGTTCCTTTTCATCTTCCAGAATCATTTTACCTTTCTCAAGTCAGAGGTGTTTTGTAAGCATGGTTCCGTAGGGTGTGGAGTAATAGACAGTGATAACTCTGATACTTAAGAGAATTATAAAATATATTTTGTAGGCAGTAAATCAGCAAGACTTAATTTGTCTCCTGATATCTTCTGAGCCTCGGAAGACTCAAAAATATCTAGGAGTCTCTGGAGACTCTCAGGAGACCCGGAAGACTGTTGGGAGACTGCATACACAAGTAGTAGTTTGCTGATACAATAGTTTCGAAGAGAGAAACTATAGTGAATTGATAGATACAGAAGGCGTTGCGTAGAAGAAGTAGGCTTCATTGCCTCCTTTATATATCCATCAGTAAGACTTTATTTGTCTCATGATGTCTCCTGAGCCTCAAAAGACTCAAAAAACATGCAGGAGCCTCAGAAGACTCTCAGGAGATCTGGGAGACTGTTGGGAGACTGTCTACACTAGTAGTAGTTTGCTGATGTCCACTACCCCTTATTAGAGTATGATTCATACCTTCGCGTAACTACAACCATGACCTATTTCATTGTGTAATGGAACCCCATAGAATTCTCCTTTGACTCATTTCGTAATCCAAATGCACAATAGTCCCGATACGTTCAGTCTCAATCCTTCCACTCTGAACTGTCAATACGATCCATGAAAACTATTTTAAGAAATTGTAATATCCATGGCAGCAACTCATGCTGTTGGAGAGATATTATTCTCCCAGTCCCCTACAATAAGTTCTCCCGGTCCAAGCCCTTTGATTGATCATTCATTATGACAAGAACCATCAATAAGATGTGCAAGTCCTACTCTAAAATAAAACCAACTTCATTCGTTTAAGATTCTGAAGATTAATTCAATAAAAACTTGGGTGCTGCCTACCCTCGGAAAGTCTCAATTATATTGTCCATCCGTTTTTGACTATCGAATTGTTGTCATGCGGCCCCAACAACTTTGGTTAAAAGTATACACCTTAATCCAACCGCAGAAATGGTTCCATCAATACTTATTGACTGAATCCAATTGAGCTCATCGGAGTCACATGAGTCCAAAACCATTAAGACCTTTTCTCCTTTTAGGTGAACCAACTGATACCGCTCGTGTTCTATAGCCCTTTTCAAAAAGTCCTTGAATGATTTTTTTTTTTTGAAACATTGAGAACTTGAATTAAGCTTGTACAGCCGGCTAGAATAAGGGAGGTATAATATGAGCTGCTTTTAATGCAACTGAAACAGAAGGAGTTCTGTCAAAACTAGCAGTGTGTAAAGCTATAAGACTAAATGAAATTGATGCTTCAGTTCCGACTGATAATCCGGTGTCTTGAAACAATATACCTTCGGTAGAACAATCTTTATGCATTACAGGAATTGATTTTTCACTAATTCAATCCAAGATTATCTCCTCATTTGTGTATTCCTCTTTATTGAATTTCGGGGTAACTCGATTATCATATTGTTGTAATTCAACATTTGGTAACATAACTCTTCCACGAAACAAAATCCCAGGCTTTAGCATGCTACCATCAGTCAACAGAATAAGTTGAATAGTAGCCTGGCGTTTACCCCAACAACTTTTCTCTGCCTTGGCACATACAGTAGATGAACCTTTCAATTCATAAATGCACTCAGATTAATACTCAAATAGAGCAGCTTTTTGGTCCATGCTACCGATTCTGGATAGTTCAGCCTCTTCTAAACTACTTGAAGAGGGAATATATTGAACTGCTGCTTCGTTAATTGTAAAAAATTAAATAAATGTAGGTTTCCACGGTTGAATTTGACAAAGTTGATAATTGAAATGAGATAATTTTGTGGTCTCTTTTGAATATGGTTGATGGTGAATCGGTTAGTGATCTTGTTAGGCGAGAGGAACACTGAAAACCATGCTTGGGAATAACAAAAGCCAGAAACAGGCCGGTTTGATCAGCAAGATTTGATTTGTCTCCTGATCCCTCCTAAGCCTCAGGAGACTCAAAAAATATCCAGGGGCCTCAGGAGACTCTCAGGAGACTCGGAAGACTATTGGGAGATGGCATACACAAGTAGTAGTCTGCTGATGCAGGCTGCTTATAACCTCAACGTTCATATTTTGGAGGACTTGGGTTCGCTTCCTGCCGTTTTTTTTTTTCTAAATCCCATCCATACTCCTCCGCTGTTTGAAGGTAGGCAATAGCTTTGTTGATATCTGTCTATTGTTCTAGTTCAAAACCTCCATTCTGTTTTTCGACCGCTTCTATCAGGATAAAGAGGGAATGAATGGGTTCTGCCCTTCGTGCGAACCCAGATTCGTAATGCTCTTCGTATGATTTTTGGATATATGCTTTTACGGGGTTGAAGAACATTGTGGTGGAATGTAGACGGAAATGAAACTGAAGCACAAACCATGTGTCTGTGGAATGGGGGTTTGATTATAAGGTGTTATGGATCCAATCGGACCTGGCAGAGCACGGGTCTCCCGACACACGAAGGGTACATGGAGGGTCAGCACGCTGACAGGGACGATGGCAGGCTTGTTAGGCGATCTCGTCGAGAGATCGGGGATTAGTATGTTGATCGGTGCGGTGGTTTGGTGCGGGGTTTTCCTTTGTCGGCGTTAATGTTTTTCTATTTCCTAATCCTGTACTTCCTCCGACAGTGCTCGCTTATGGGTGCTGTTCGGAGGATTCCGATGTATGTTGCTTCGCTTCTCTCTTCCCCTTTGGGCTTGAGGTGCGTCTAGGCTGGGCCGCCGGTACACTATGCTACCTTCCAGATAGACGTTGCTGATAGCTTATTGGGTCTTTGTCTTCGGTTTAACCACTTGCGTCCCGAAGACCTTTGTATAGTTTTCTCTTGTGTTCTTTCTTTCTTTTCTTTATGATGTAATATCCTCGGGTTGGCCATTGGAGCTTCCGAGGATCGCTGTTATGTAATTTCAGTAGAGAGGACTATAAAGGGCCGCGGACACACTATGCTGTCTTCCTTTCCTCTCTACGCAACGTCTTCTCTAGCTTTTCTACCTATATACTTGAATACACTTTTATACGCTACAAGAGTTCCTCCTTCTCCTACTCCCTCGCCTAAGCCCTGCCTCTCCTGCCTTCGGGGGGGGTAGGGCTAGGCCTTATTCATTATGAATCGCTGTTCTAATAAGTTGCTTCTTCTTGCTTTTTCTCCTCTGCCTTCGGGGACGCTATCACTGCCTCCCTCTCCCTGATCCTTCCACTCCCCCACGTCTCATTGTAAGTCCACTACCAAGGCCTAGGGTTCGCCCCCTGGGTAACGTACTAGTTAGCAAGAGGTGATTACACCCAACACATAGGTTGAGCATTCCCTATGATGTATACGTAGCTAGTAGCAAGAGATATCAGAGACTGGAGTGGAGGATCCTCTTCTTTATTCCCCCCTTCGCCGACATTCGTATTACACGAATCGCCCCCCTCGAACCTATTCCTCGTGCCCCCTGGAAACAATAGAGCCCTTCGCACAGGGAAGGACTCATCCTTCCCTCCCACATCGCACCCCGCCGCGAGATAAGGATTGTAGGGTGTAATGATAGCGCTAATGCTATCTGGAGTAGTGCTACTGGCTCTGCGGGCTGGTACTAAGCAATTGGACTCCCCTTAGTTTCATTTGTGCAATGAATGCTAAGTGGGCGAAGAATGTGGAACGGAGTTGAATATAAAAAGTCATTGTTTGTAAGTAATTATTTAAGGATTTGGAAAAAGGATTTGGGCTATTTTAGTATAGGTAAAGAATGATAGGCTTATATTGGTTTGGGTTGCGTACTTAAGGGATATTGCGGGATTTGAGTATTTATATGTTTTTAGACCGCCTATTTTGAGGCGCCGCAGGCCAATAAGCTATTCACAGGACAGGGGACCTCCAAGGGGGGTCGTTTCTCCCCCCCCCTTGAATGTGATGCGTAATAATCACTTGATTAATGCATATTTTAAAAAGGTGATGGGATGTTCCTATTAGTGGATTAACAATCCAATGCTCACCGAATTCTGATTCGGTATGATAGCAAGAGCCGACATCGAAGGATTAAAAAGCAACATCACTATGAACGCTTGGCTGCCACAAGCCAGTTATACCTGTGGTAACTTTTCTGTCACCTCTAGCCTCCAATTTTGAGGGACTACATCAGCAAGACTTCATTTGTCTCCTGAGGTCTCCTGAGCCTCAGGAGACTCAAAAAATATCCAGGAGCCTCAGGAGACTCTCAGGAGACCCGGGAGACTGTTGGGAAACTGCATACATGTCATGGATCCAATCGGACCTGGCAGATCACGAGTCTCCCGACACACGAAGGGTACATGGAGGGTCAGCACGCTGACAGAGACGATGGCAGGCTTGTTAGGCGATCTCGCTGAGAGATCGGGGTTTAGTATGACGATCGGTGCGGTGGTTTGGTGCGGGGTTTTTCCTTTGTCGGCGTTAATGTTTTTATATTTCCTAATCCTGTACTTCCTCCGACAGTGCTCGCTTATGGGTGCTGTTCGGAGGATTCCGATGTATGTTGCTTCGCTTCTCTCTTCCCCTTTGGGCTTGAGGTGCGTCTAGGCTGGGCCGCCGGTACACCATGCTACCTTCCAGATAGACGTTGCTGATAGTTTATTGGGTCTTTGTCTTCGGTTTAACCACTTGCGTCCCGAAGATCATTGTATAGTTTCTCTTTTGTTCTTTCTTTCTTTTCTTTATGATGTAATATCCTCGGGTCGGCCATTGGAGCTTCCGAGGATCGTTGTTGTTGTATTTTCAGTAGAGAGGACTATAAAGGGCCGCGGACACACTATGCTGTCTTCCTTTCCTCTCTACGCAACGTCTTCTCTAGTTTTCTTATCCTATTCTTTTGAATACACTTTTATACGCTACTAGAGTTCCTCTTTACTTTGACTCCCTCGCCTAAGCCCTGCCTCTCCTGCCTTCGGGAGGTAGGGCTAAGCCTCATTCAATATGAATCGTTGTCTCTATATACGTTACTCTTAACTTCTTCTCTGCCTTCGGGCATGCTGTTTCTCCTCTGCCTTCGGGCACGCTGTCCCTTGTCTCCTTCTCTCCCCTCGACGCGCCAACTCCCTACGCCTCATCAGGTGTTCACTACCAAGGCCCCGCTTCCCAGAACGTGCTAGCTAGCAAGAGGTGATTACACCCAACACATAGGTTGAGCATTCCCTATGATGTTTACGTAGCTAGTAGCAAGAAATATCAGAGACTAGAGCCACGATCGACCTCTTCCCTTACCCCCTTCGCCGACATTCGTATTACACGAATCTCCCCCCTCGAACCTATTCCTTGTGCCCCCTGGATACAATAAACCTTACACGCACAGGGAAGGAGTGATCCTTCCCTTCCCACATCGTCGCCCCCGCGAGAATACACAAGTAGTAGTTTGCTGATATAAAGGATCGACAAGCCACGCTTTCAGAGTTTGTATTCACACTGAAAATCAAAATCAAGGAGACTTTTACCCTTTTGTTCTCATCAGCAAACTACTACTTGTGTATGCAGTCTCCCAACTCTCTCCCGGGTCTCCTGAGAGTCTCCTAAGACTCCTGGATATTTTTTGAGTCTCCTGAGGCTCAGGAGACATCAGGAGACAATTGAAGTCTTGCTGATGCTACTGGAGATTTCTGTTCTCCATGAGTCCCCCTTAGGACACCAGCGTTATGGTTTAACAGATGTGCCGCCCCAGCCAAACTCCCCACCTGACAATATGATCAATCCGGATCGGCCCGCGAAGAACTTTAACGCTAGACGTTGGATGGTGAAGTCCAGCTCCGCTTCATTGATTAAGTAAAAAAACGATAAGGGTAGTGGTATTTCACCGGCGCCGAAGCTCCCAACTATTCTACACCTTCTATGTCTTTTCACAATGTCAAACTACTAGAGTCAAGCTCAACTGGGTCTTCTTTCCCCGCTGATTCTGCCAAGCCCGTTCCCTTGGCTGTGGTTTCGCTAGATAGTAGCTAGGGACAGTGAGAATCTCGTTAATTCATTCATGCGCGCGTCACTAATTAGATGACGAGCCATTTAGCTACCTTAAGAGAGTCATAGTTACTCCCGCCGTTTACCCGCGCTTGGTTGAATTTCTTCACTTTGACATTCAGAGCACTGGGCAGAAATCACATTGCGTCAACACCATTTTCTGGCCATCGCAATGTTATGTTTTAATTAGACAATCAGATTCCCCTTGTCCGTACCAGGAACAGGCCGTCCTTAATGATCATATCTACATGTGTGTTACAATTCAATAATGAAAGGTTATGGTGTTTATTTTATGTTTTTGTAGGTTATAATAGTTAACTACTTATGGTTAATTATGTGTGGTTGAGGCATTTAATTGAAAAAGTGTAACGAGACTTGCAGGATGAACGAACGCGGTGTCATTAGGTCGCCGAAGTGAGTGATCACGTCATTGAACATTGTCCTGCGCCGATTCAGCCACTCCGTCTCATTGTGTGTAATTTATTTTGAGCTATTTTGTGGCAAAATATATGGGTGATAGCCTTGGTATCACGGCGTGGAACGTACTGAGTCAGGTTGCGGGAAGGAGGATTAGTCAGGTGTTTCTATTGAGTTCTGCGGGTTTCTGTTGCAGGGGTTCTATGAGTCAGTGGTATGCATGTATTTCTAATAGGAGGGTGTGCGTGGGTTTTCTATGGGTTTCTATGGATGAGTCAGCGAAGGGATTTTGTTCTATATATAGGGAGCTTTCTCCCTCGCTTGTAGGATTTCTCTTCTTCTTTTCTCCTTACGCAACCTTCTTGTCCTTTTAGTCAATACGATACTTTAGGGCCTTCATAGTTTTCCGAAGCCTTCGTGCTTATTCCTCGCCTGGTATTCCCGTTTAGTTTCGCATTTCTACTTGACCTACTTCGTTTACTTCGTTTCGTTTCCTTCTGCCTCGGTTGTGTACCTTGGCAAATCTCGTCTTCGCACCGCCAAGCCTCCGTGATACTTGGAGTTAAAACTTCTGACCATTCACCTCCGTGTCAGACTTATTCCTTGGACAGATGAAAGTTGTCAAATTTGCGGCCTAGACTGTGAACCATTTGGTAGGGGAGTTATATTGTTTGTTATGGTAAATAGCAACAAACGAACTAAACAAGAATATCCAACAGTTACCACACAAGGTTAATATTAGCTGAAAGTTATAGGTCGTGAATTTGACAAGTTTTAGCCGTCCAAGGGATAGCCTCCTAGGCCATCTGCCCACATGTTTGGCTCTGAATCTGCAGTTTCTTTGGCTACAGCAGGGCTTCGCACTATTGCCTAGTCGCATGATGTAGTTGAACTGTAACTTGATGTTGTTGCCTAGGTGGATTGTGGTCTGATGTTGCATGATGAATTAAAATGTAAGGTTAGCGATCACTTGCATGGGAGATCATTACTCAATACGGGAACTAACGCCCACCTCCGCTACCATGACTATGCTATACTAATTTTAGCGGCAGGAGTCTCTGTGCTGTTTGATCTGAGAGATTTACTTTTTTTTTTTTTTTGGAGGTTTATATATTATGCCCATTGCTCCTGTTGGGGTGGCTTTTTTGTGAGTATCCTTTTGCGACATATTGATGGTGGATCTCAATTCTTTATTGTTGCAGCAGTTGCGGTCTTAGGAGAGAACCTACGCCGAACCTAATTTATCAGAGGGAAGCTTACTGGTAGCAGTACCTACCTATTATTACATTGGGCTCCGGAGTACAATTATTCAGCAGGCAATAAATCCCCAGTCGGCGCTGTCAGGCACGAAGGGCTACGATAGGAGGTTTTGGTTTATTATATTTTTATTTTATTTATATTTCTATATTTTTAAGGTATGTGTTGATTTTTTTTAGTGTTCATCTTAGTTGGGAGACCTCCAGCATTCTGTTACCTAGTGTGCGGCCTGCGTTTCTGGCGGTGATTGCCTGCTTTATTACTTGGGGAGGGTCCTTCAGCATTCACTAGCTAGTGTCTGCGTTCTTGCCAAGTCAATAACCTCCAGCGTTCAATTTCTTTGATGTTTGTTATATTTTAAAGTGCTCAATCGGTGGCGCCTGAGCAAGTGGCGTTGAACTGCGTCCGATTGAGCACTTTTTTCTCACTCATATTATTGTTTAGGGCGGAGCACTGTATGGCGGGAAGAGTGCCAAATCTCATAGGAACTCCCTTCCATATCAGTGTTGTGTTCTCTTAGGGGGGAGCGCTTGCTGTGGGTAAAGTATAAGCCCCAAATCTGATAGGGAGTTGTATACCTACTGCGAGCGCTCGTCGGACAGGTTTATTATAAGAAAGGGTTGCTATTACTATTTAGCATTAATTTTTGATATAAATATAAAAGTAACCTTTAGGTTAGTTTTCTTGTTTTTATTGTTGTTTATTAGTGCTAACGTATAGTAGCTTTAGTTTAGACGCCTATCGCTGGATGCACACTTGAGAAAGCTGTGTTATTACTTGTCGTGCTAAAAAAGGCTTGCCTTGACTGCGATTGAATATGACGAGAAGGTTTACCCTTACAAAAGCCAGATTCTTTGACTGAAGCACTGGCAGCCACGAACCTGATAGTGTCAGGTGTATATTTGACACTACAGTCGTGTCTCTCACTATAGCTTGAGGTGAGTGGCGATGTCACGGCATGACTGGAGCTAGTTCGGGTCAGATCGGATAAGTTGTGGGGGTTCGGGGTCTCTGGGTTTATATAGGTTCTGTGGAACGGATGAGTCAGTGATTGGGTTTTTTATTTGTATATATATGGCTGCACTTCCCTTTGTTGTTTTCTCTTTCTTCATCAGCAAGACTTTATTTGTCTCCTGAGGTCTCCTGAGCCTCAGGAGACTCTCAGGAGACCCGGGAGACTGTTGGGAGACTGTATACACAAGTAGTAGTTTGCTGATGTTCTTCCTTTTTTTTCTTGCGCAAACTCCTGTTATCAATCTTTTCCTTTAGGTTTCTGGTTTAGGGTTTTGCTTTCGAATCTCGACTTTGGTTTCTATTAAATATATTTAGTTATTATATACTCTTGAATTCCCTCAAACCTGTTATCGGTTGTACTCTTTGGTATCACCATGTCCTGAACCTGTCTGCCTCGCTTACGCGTAAGGCCTCCCGTCCTGTTCTTTCCTTTATCTACAACCCTGCTCTGTGACAGGCAAGTGCATTATTGCCAACACCTTGCAGAGATGAGGACTGTTTGGATTGTCAACTTCTAACAGAGACATATCAGCGGTTAGGAGAAATATTCTCACCGGGCCTGTTATAGGCTCAGAGTTATTGATAGAATCCAGCAGTTACAGTGACAGGAAAAGTACCTGCAGTGAGGACCGCAACCTGCTGCAAGTGTACCTACCTTTTGACCGCTAGGGAGGGGATCTATTCATGAAAGGGTAGGCTGACGAGTCTAGGCCTTGTCGGTGAATAGAGGACCGGCTAGAGAAAGGTCTCTAAGTGTCCGGGCGTCTCCAGTATCCCTCTGTGCAAGAACAGCCCTGCTGCAGGCGGCAGTGGCTATGCCCGGGAATAGTCTACAATAAGTTACAGCTCTGTAGCCACCTAAGGTACATCAGCAAACTACTACTTGTGTATGCAGTCTCCCAACAGTCTCCCAGGTCTCCTGAGAGTCTCCTGAGGCTCCTGGATATTTTTTGAGTCTCCTGAGGCTCAGGAGACATCAGGAGACAAATGAAGTCTTGCTGATGTAGATCATCTGAGAGAAGACTCATCTAATGCAGGCCCGGAGCTGTGTGACAGTCAGGCTGCAGGTGATCCCTGACCCTGGCTAAGGATGCTCACTCTAGGACTAGAAACACCCGCTACCGCTTAGACAGAAGCGGGGTAGTGGAGGAATTGTTTCCGCTCCGAAAAAAACAGAGTTTTCACCGGAACTTAGTAAGAGCGGTGGAATGCAGGAAGAAGAGAGATTTGGAGTATAAGTACTCATCTCCAGTTTCCGCCCATCTATTCTAATTTTTCTCATTATCAGTTGTAACAAGCGGAAGAAGACCCTTAAGATTATTCTAAGTCTACCCAGAAGAATCTTTACTCTCTAAACCTAAATTCTATCTTTTATCGGCCCTCTTGCTTCCTACACTTCTGTTTAGTAGAGGCAGAGCCCCGTCACACAACTCTGTACTTGAGTTTCTCGCTTACCTGCATCCATTAGTGTTTACCTTTTAGATTTTGCTGGAGAACGGTTTGAGCACGAAATTGGGTCCGGTGGTTAAAATCACGTCTTTACCGGGTTGATATTACAAGATTGATAATGATTTTGCATTTGCTCCTCTCCGTGTAATCCAGGAGGCTCTTTTGGTACTATCGCATCGCGGGAAGTTTTGAATATATATATATATTTTTTTTTAATTTGATTATGTCGCTTTATAGTTTTTTCATTAGAATATGTAAGAATGATCTCAGAGCTTATGTTGTAAGTATTTTCTTTTCTTGTCTGGGTACGGATAGTTCTCTTCATAATTCTTCCTTTGGGCATTGGGGTATTTTGAAAAATTTCCTATCATGTCATTGAAGGAGCGGCTATTTTTTCTTTGAGGTTCAAGTTTATTAGGGATTGTATTTTTGATCTTTTTGATGTTTATTCCTTTGCTGATGCTGTTTTCTATTAACGTTCCTACATTTGTAATTTTTGTTTTTATTTTTTTTGTGTTTTTCCGGAGTGGAAGAAAAGAGCTAACAGGGGTGTATTTCATTGCGGGGCTTTCATTAAATGAGATAGGTTGCAAGAGGCTTGCATCAGGAAATTAAGGAAATGCCTTAATGGATATCCTATTTTACCTAATGCTTACGCTTCGTCGGAAATGAGTGTGGAGGATTTTATTTCGCGCTATTAAGTAGAATAATGTTTTTGGATTTTGTATATATAGGTTGTTCTTTTCTTGTGTAGTTGAATTTGATTAATCCTTCCTCAAATATCTTTTTTGTACATATACATACACAATGGTCTCATCCAGGATCAAATGTTGGCCTTCTCCGAGATTTGGGATCCCATACGATTATTTTTTAACACCTCCTTGAAGTAGATATTATGATAGTAAGCTACTGTCGGCTACTAATCTTATTTTTTGGGATCCTGTATCTAGTGGTGAAGTTGAGCCTATTAGATTTGCTGATTGCGATTTTGGTTATAATTTCTTGATTTCTGGGATGGTGCTTTGGAGGGGGTAATAAAGAGCAGGATTAAGGAGAAAGCTATAAAGGTTTTGGGGGATTATCGTGATCACTTAGTGAGTTTGTACAACCAGGAGTCTATAAACTACTGTTACACCGCTTGGAGGGGTCTGGCAAGGAGGTCTCTCACATCGACACGTTCATCAGCAAGACTTCATTTGTCTCCTGAGATCTCCTGAGCCTCATGAGACTCAAAAAGTATCCAGGGGTCTCAGGAGACTCTCGGGAGACTCAGGAGACAGTTGGGAGACTCCATACACAAATAGTAGTTTGCTGATGTTCGTCTTCCACACTTCATTTAAGAACCTCAGCACGTTTACGAGCAGGGAGTATGTTACGCACTGGAGGTAGAGGTATTAATGAGAGGTCGCACGATGGTATACCTTTTGTGAGGTTGGGTCAGAAATTGGCTATGCCAATAAGGGATAGAAGTGGGCAGATCTTGACCAGTACGGAACGTAGGAATCATAGTGGGCGGCTTGTGGTGGATGATAGTTCAATTATTAGTAATGATTTGATTGGTTAGTTTGTTTACGCTGATGCCTGAAGAGCGTTAAAACTTTTCTTTCCCCACTTGTCCTAGCTGTCATTTTTTTGTTGTTACAAGCTTGTCTCCTTGTTTAAAATGGTGTTTGATTTGTTCTTGTGATTTGTTTGATTGTTTTATTCATTTGCTAATTTTTGAGTAGGAGTTACCGGAGAGTGTTGATACGTCTCCGAAGGCAATTATTGTAGTATTGGCATCTTTTGGGGTTAGGAACCATAATCAGGAAGGAACTCTCATTTTGTTCCGTTTACAGCAATGGGAGAGAAATCTACAAGCTGCATGGAATGTATAAAGGGTAGTATTAGTATAAAAGGGGTAAAGTATTGGGACGAAGAAAATTTGTATTTCATTGTTTCCTCACTACTAGTACCTTCAGTTTCATTTGATAGTAAGTGGAGGAATTATGATATTGCAATGTGCCGCGTTGAAGTTTCTTTCTGTAGGAGTAATGTTAGTAGTCATCAGCCCTTTTGTGCGAATCAAGATTTGTTTCCGTTTGGCCGTACTGTTGGGGTGTCCTGGTGTCTTCGCATCGATCCTGAAGGTTTGGTAGTAGTAGCGCTGTGCGGGTGAAGAAGTAAGGATAAGCGAGGCGGGAATGGGATAGTGGAATCATCAGCAAGACTTCATTTGTCTCCTGAGGTCTCCTGAGCCTCAGGAGACTCTCAAGAGACCCGGGAGACTGTTGGGAGACTGCATACACAAGTAGTAGTTTGCTGATGATGTTGTCATCATTTCTTTCCATTAGGTTCGGTTGCAGGGAAGATTGGTAATAGGATTCTAAGAGATGCTGGAGAGGAATACGAGGTGTGGTGATACTGGGTTTCTATGAGATTCTATAGTTTGATGTATGAGTCAGAGCCAACTAGCGAAGGAGGTTGTTAAATAGCGAGTGTAGTCGTTTCCTTTAGTTTTTTTCTTTTTCTTCTCTCTGTCTCGTCTTCATGTTCTTTCGATAAATAGGAATTCAGCTTATTCATAGTCCATAGTCCTCGCTCTCTATGTCTATGTTCGAATCTTGCCTACTACTGCGACCACTATAGTCTTCTGGTGCTTTACCTACGGTCCATGCTTTTCCTGCCGTGCCGCTGGTCGTCTCCTTGTCCATTGCCTTGCGCCTCCATTATTCTTGGCTGTGTCCTTCGATCTCATCTGCGTCATCATTGTCCTTTTCCTCTTGCGTAGTCTTAGTTACTCCATTACATGTGGAGTTTTATGAGATATATTAGCAAACTACTACTTGCATCAGCAAGACTTCATTTGTCTCCTGATCTCTCCTGAGCCTCAGGAGACTCTCAGGAGACCTAGGAGATGGTTGGAAGAATACTTTGTACTCATGATTTTTCAAAGAGGAGCCCTTTTGGTTTCCTTTTGATTATAATTCCTTCATTTGTATGAGTTTAAAGATAATGTGAGATGCAATCTGTACTATATGTACATCATTGGATTGAAATTATTTACAATTAAAGTATTTGGAATTAGAGATTAAGATTATATAGAATTGGAGAAGTTAGATTATAGATTAAATAATAGGGAGTGGAGGGTCGCAGCGGGTCCTCTTTGGGGAGCTGCCCCAGAACGATTGCTCATTTTTGGTGAGTTAATATAATCTATAGTAGCTTCTAATGATTTAAGGAGAAGTTTTGTTGTTTTATAGGGGCAAGCCAATGTATGTTATTTGCTGCGAGTTAGTGTATTTTCCTCGTTACTGTTTGCTATGGTTAGTTCACGGTTATGAGGGTTTGGTATACCTTTTTATCTACTTACTTTTGAGGGTGCCTGTTTTGATGACTATCAAGATCATTCGGTGGAATAGGTCTTCATGTTGTTGGTACACAGTTTGGTGGCTTCACTAGCTTCTAGGTATGTTGACGTCCTTGGTAGGAAGTACATATAGGCCAACCTCTTTGTTTCCCTCTAGCATTAGGCTATTCTCTCAAAGGTTTACTCGGAGGCAGTTTTCTTTTAGCTATGCGTAGTCTATTTTTTTTTACCAACGAGAGGTTTGCCTTATCAGCAAGATTTCAACTGTCTCCTGAGATTTTTTGGGTCTCAGGAGACCCAGGAGACTGTCAGGAAACCTTGGAAACTCCAGTCACACTTGCTAAAACTTGCTGATGCAGTGTCGTCAGTTGCGAATGGGTCGTAGTTGGTTCTGAAGATTACGGGTATGCTGTTTCTTCCGTGTTCCCTACCCCGTTGAAGTTGACGATCTTGCGGTACTTGCCGCTAGAGTTTGTCTCTGTTCCTTGTAGGATACGCTTATATTCTTCAATGTCCTTGATGCTTACATCGTCGATAAGCTTAAAGTTGCATCAACAAACTACTATTTGTGTTTGCAGTTTCCCAACTATCTCCTGGGTTTCCTGAGAATCTCTTGAGACCACTAGATATTTTTTGAATCTCCTGAGGTTCAGGAGACCAGAGACAAACGAAGCCTTGACGCAAGCCTCCTGAATTCGGAGCCGCCGATTGCTCGAGCCATTGCCTTCTAACGCTTGTTTACCGATTGTACGCCAACCGTCTCTATGATTCACGACTTCATGGACGGATTTTTGACGCGAACTTGTTGTCAGAACATCTCGTCCGACGGGCCCTCCTTTTGTTAACGATTTTCATGCGCAGAGTGGACAGCTGATGTTTGAAAGAAGAGGTTTTGTCGCCGATTTTGACGGCTCACGCCTGCGATAATATTTGACGATGGCCACCTCCAGCTGTGGGCATTTTTATCATAATCTTGTTGGTATCATCAGCAAACTACTACTTGTGTATACAGTCTCCCAACAGTCTCCCGGGTCTCCTGAGAATATCCTGAGACCCCTGAATATTTTTTGAGTCTCCTGAGGCTCAGGAGACCTCAGGAGACAAATGAAGTCTTGCTGATGATGTTAGTGTTGGTTTTATTTAGGTAATGCTTTATTTATATTTACTTACGTGGAAATGCTGTGCATTTTTGGTTTCATCTTCCTTTAGCTTGTGGTTTTCCCTGCAAGCTATCCATTCCCGCATCACTCATTTGAAAGCTTGTATGCTCTCGTTACATTGTGGAAATGTTAGGAACATCAGCAAATTACTACTTGTGTATGTAGTCTTCCAACAGTCTCCCGGGTCTCCTGACAACCTCCTGAGGCTCCTGGATATTTTTTGAGTCTCCTGAGCCTCAGGAGACATCAGGAGACAAATGAAGTCTTGCTGATGAAGACATATTTCCTTCTTATTGTGAATTTGGTAGACTTTCCGTCTTTGTTCAGGAACCCCTGTCATCAGCAAACTACTACTTGTGTATGCAGTCTCCCAACAGTCCCCCGGGTCTCCTGAGAGTCTCCTGAGGCTCCTGGATATTTTTTGAGTCTCCTGAGGCTCAGGAGACCTCGGGAGACAAATGAAGTCTTGCTGATGTAGCTAATAGCTATATAGGTCAACTAAAAGTTCCGAAAAAATTGATTTGATGCTGGGTTAGGTCTGCAAGGATTAGTTGGATGCTGGGTCAGGAGTGTTATTATTGAATTTGTATTTTCTATATATTGTAGGATTTAAAGAAAAGATGATATTTTTCTATCCTCTTCTATCTTACTATCAATCAGCTCTCAGAACTCCCACAACTTGCGGTCGCAAGGTGTCTCACCCCTAGTCTACTATGTACTAGATTAACATTGATTTGTGTACTACGGTGTAAAGGGTAGTTAAATGAGTAGAACGTAGCAATGCACACTGCACCACCGCGTTCTACTCCCTTACCCTTCACACCGGCATCAGCAAGACTTCATTTGTCTCCTGAGGTCTCCTGAGCCTCAGGAGACTCAAAAAATATCCAGGAGCCTCAGGAGACTCTCAGGAGACCTGGGAGACTGTTGGGAGACTGCATACACAAGTAGTAGTTTGCTGATGGGAGTACACTTGGCACATTACCCTGCCCGTAGTCAGGTATCATAGCAACCCAGAACACGTATATATAACAGGCATACAGGGCAATATGTCTAGCGGGAATACGAATTAGGTGAGGAGCGGAGGAAGGGGAGGGGGGGGGCCGAAAGCCCCCATAACTACATCCAAGTGCCCAACTATCCACTCCCTCATAGCAGTTAAAATTTTAGTGTATGCCCAATGGGTATTTTACCCACCAGTTAAAATGTTTCTTTTTCAAAAATTAAGGTAGAATATATTGTTTCTTGAATATTTTAAGTAAGTTGTAATATTTTATTAGTATAGCATCAGATACGGATATACAATCCATCAAGCGTTCCCCTTAGCCTTCCCGGACTGTACCCATTAAAGGCACTTCCCCCTAGATAAGCTTTTTGTGGCATTTATAAATTAGTCAAAAGTTCAGAATCACGACCCAATAGTCACAGCCCGATATGCCAGACCTCAATACCGAACCTTTACTATCCAGCATGACTTACCACTAGAGAGGTGGCCCAAGCCACAGAGATTGCGATCTAAAGTGGTGCATCCACCTGCGGAGACCTTGAGTGGGCTAAAACCTGATTCCGTCACGCTTATTACCCCTCCTTCTGCAGATCCTTTTTTTCGTTCTCCTTTGGCAGCGTGACAGCCCCAACAGCTAGACCTCTTCACGGGGGTATGGTGCACACGGGGGTATGGTGCAACAAACAAGAACGTCGAAAATGAGCATAGAAAATTGGGGGAAAATCAGCAAAAAGACTTATTTTTCACAAAGAATTCTATCCATACATTGTTTTTATCAATTTACCTTGTACTCTGTGGTCAATCTTGATGTTCTGAGGCGTTGCACCACACCCTAGTGTGCACCATACCCCCGTGAAGAGGCCTAGCCTGTTCAACACGTCCACGCTAACAAGCGGAAATGGTTCGTGTCATAGGAAGCCAGGTTGCCAAGATCCCTACTTATTGGCGCGCGGATATTCAACAGGCTAGCTGCTATTGGGGCTGTCATGAAGGAGTAGCGACGAGCGTGACAGGATCAAGTTTTAGCCCAGATCCTGAAACAAACGAAGACATAGCAGCCGTGTCCACAAACAAACCTAGGACCGGGCTTAGCAATCCAAGTTCAAAAACTATCAATATCTGGCCGAGGACATACAGTTTGCTCTCGTTTTTGTTGGGACTGCCACATATCACATTTCTTTCAAGACCATGGTGGTGACGCTTTGGCTCCTACACAGCTCACAATTGTGACCACCCTTAGAGTACAAGCGACCCAAATACTTTAACGCCCGATCGGATATTCCTATGGGCCTGATTTCAGCCTTAAAAAAGGCTTAGTGAAAAGTTAGTCTAATAAAGACCTTATTCAAGAATTTTCAGGAGTGATTTGAGGAATATATAAGGTCTTTATTAGACTAACTTTTGACTAAGGCTTATAGGAATATCCGATCGGGCGTTAAAGTATTTGTGGCAGAACCTAACACCGAATACAGTTGGGGCTCGATAGAGATTTCGGGCCCTGCAAAGAGTAATTTTATCTAAAGTGATTGTTGGGTTATCTTCGCTCCGACGTTTTTATCCATGAGTTGCCCAACACCAGAAGCACTTTTACACACATGAGGGTGGAAGGAACCAAGCAAATAGTCCGCCAAGAATCTTCAAACGTCCTCTGGTATCAGGTATCCCAGCTGCGAAATAACGTTTTGGCGGGGTACCGTGCCAGACCTAGAGGAGTGTCAATCGCGCACAAATGTGTAGGGGGATTTCTGCTGCCAGAGCTATGTATCTCTTGAGATCTCTGGTAACGGATTCTTAATGAGTACCACTCCAAAACACGAGCATCTAGGTCTCCAGATTAATCATCCTCTGCTGTGGTTATCGTGGGGCCTTCTTGCCATGCTACACACTTCCAAGTCTGACAGTACTGGGTCGAAAACGTTATCGCCTGGGGACCTGGACATGCGCCCTCAGAGTAAGGACTTTTTCCAATTGCTAAGAGCGGGGCCAATCACGAATCCACAACAATTACCATAGAAGGCTAGTGATAGCTGAAAGAGGGAAGTCGCGAATTTGACAAAAGTCATCCACCCAAGCAATACCCCAGGGACAGATACGATGTCTACATACTCACTCGCCAAACCTTGTGATCAATGTTCTGTACAGCAATCGTTGCGCAGCGAGCCTGTCTAGCCCAGATCATTGATTATCACTCGCTGAGCAGCGGCGACCAAAGTTCGATTGAACCCCCAGGACAGACGGGTAGATACCTAGTGAGGTGTGAGGAGGAAGCCTTGCACAGCGGTCTTTGCCCACCGTCATGCACGAAGCGGACAGCTCACAAACTATCTCCGCTTGGCATGGATGCCTTCCTGATGCGGTGCATTGAGCTGGGTCTTGAGGCTACGGCCCTGCGGTCGGGCGTACAGTCTCTGCAATCCAAGTATCCCTTTCTGTCCATGTAGTCTGAATATCCGAGACTAGTGAATAGGCCATGGCTCCCGCCACAGGCCCTCTGCTAACACACGAGCCAACCTGGACGCCGGAATTTATCTAATCTCTCGCTTCCTCTGCCCCTCACCCCTCACCCCGCGTCAGCAGCCACACACACCAAATTTCCCATTGCGGCCACTTCCAACTCGCGTGCATCCCTCCTAGCCAGCGTCTCCCGCGGAGGGCCTACCGCTGGTAATGCGACTGGAGAACAGCGTGGTCGACTCGATCAGCTGACTGCCACCGTTGGCCTGGTTCGATTGTGAGGGAGGAGATGTCATGTCATGCAATCTCAGTGTGTACCTCTTTTGGTAATAAAGATCAAGGCCCCTCCAATTCGAAACTCCTCTGGGGTGCATACTCAACCTGAGGAGTTGTCAGGATCGATTATTGCGATTTCCTAGTTGACCCCGAGGCCGACAGAGGAACAAAACATTCGTTCCCAATCTGGCCATCCAGACATTGGCGCCCAGTGTTGGTGTAGGGCTTGTATTTGGTGAAGCACCACGCAAGTGGGAACATCCAACATCTGTGTTGCAAACGCCCTGATATTCTTTCACAAGCAATGAACTCCGACAACTGACAATCGCCCTGAAGCCGCAATAAGGGCTCGCATGGAAACTCAGTAGACGGGCGAAGGAACAAGGCATAGCAAAAAGACAGTGCGAACTCCTATCCTACACCACGGTCAACCTCGCAGCCTCGCACTGAGTTGGGCACCCGCTGCTGGTAGATAGCCATAGACCCAATCAGAACAAGTGTTGCACACTTAGTTAGCTCAAACAGGCAAGCTGTGAATTTGACCTGTCATCCATTCCCTCCAGTGGCTTCAAGCCCGCTTGGGGTGCTGCCACAAAGTCTGGGGCCCTTCTGAGTGGCCCTCGAGCGCCAACCGTACAGATTGGGAGGTCTGTTGACCGCTGCCACCTATGGTGGTGCTTAAAAGGTAGATAATAAGATCTGCCGAATCTCAATACGCCGTCTGCACGAAACCCCCGAGGGAGCCTTTTGCTCGGTGGGAAACGGCATTTCTCGGAATCGACGCTTGGTCCAAAATCTCTATTTCCCACAAAACACATCCGCGTAGCGGGGCGACTGTATCAGCAGAAGCCACCAACTCTTCTTTTCTTGGCGGGGCGGCGCCGACAAACGGAGAGATACAACTTCCGCGTGTTGGATATGCTGGTGATAACTCCCGATTTCGTGTTCCAAGATCGTGAGAGGCCTATTCTAGGTTAGCATATCGTCTTCCGCCCCCTCCTGGTAAGCCTCCAGCGCGCACATGCCTGTTGGTTATGCGCACAACCAAGAGCAAGCCCGTCGTTTCCGGCTTTTCCTCCCGCCGACGAATGACGAGGCCGAGTGATAAGGTGTGATTCAACCCGTTCGACGATATTTACCGTCCTCGCAAACGCCCATCAAGACAATTCTCGAGAGGAAATAATGGGTCTAGGTAATCTGTGTAAACGCGGTTCCTCCGTTGCCGACATCTTCCGCTGTTGACGGAGATCCGTTTCGCGTCTTGTCGGTGGAAACAAAACATTTGTCCTTCGCAGATCAGGCACCGTGGCGAACAACATAACCCCCGAGTACGGCAGCACACCGTACCGTGTCGATACCGAGCTCGTGAGTAATAAAATCCGGTCAAGGACCGTCACAGACCCGCACGCCCGCGAGCCCAGCAAACACCGCCGAGCTATGTATCTCCATCATCACCCCGACCCCTTTCCATGTCAGGCACGCAAACATTCCCGCGCCGAACGCACCGGTTGCCAGCCCGAGGGTGCAGTGAGTCAGGGGGGCTGAGTCACCCTTGAGTCATGCAAGTGGGGCATTCGCTTAAAGCCAGCCGCGCCCACATCGCTGTTGTGAGCTCCGCACTCGCACACCACAGAAAACGCGTTTTTCTGCCTCTAGTCGCCGAGCTTTGTCCCCGCTGGTGGGGGGAAGTTGTGGGCCCTGTGGACACTTGCGGGGAGGGGCCTAGGGGGGGGCGGGGTTTTTTTCCTACAAGTGCTGGTGGGTGGCGGGTGCACTGACGGGTTGGTTGGGGTTTGCGCGGTGGAATCGGGCTGGTGTTTTCGGAGAAATGTGCGTTCTTCACGGGTTGCTTTGGTTTGGCTTCGACTACGGACGGCTACGCAAAACATTTTTACTCCTCGAACGCCGTGTTCGCGATGGTATGTTCTGTCAACCCCTCCATCCAGAGCTCAAGCTATCACTAAGATTGATAAGATAACCCTCGCCTGGCCAATTTCAAACCCCCGAAATCACAACCCGATGTCAACAAAAACATACTTCCCAGTCCGTCGAGGCTCAATGACGTGGAACACCCCGCAGCCAGAACATGTGCCGGAAGCATGGGGCCTCACCCGGGCCGCGCACATATCAGTGTCAAAGAGCCTGTGGCGGAGTGGGGGGGGGGGGGGTTCTTGGTCGGTTGGGCGGAAGCTGGGTTGATATCTTTATTAGAACGTTTTGGCAACCAACTTCTGAGTCTAAATTTTTGGTTCTTGGCGACCGGTTTTTGGTGTGGATAGCCCGCCAAGAGCTCAAAATTTGAGCTCAAAATTTGAAAGTTTGGGTGTTGCCAAAACGCTCTGTTGTCTACAGCGGACTGTCTGCTGCGAGAGAGACGGGCTACCTGCCAGGCTTCAATTGATCTTGGGTTTAATCAACATAGAGGGCTCCTCCATCTAGACTGATAATCTAATCCCATTCTCTGCGACAGCGACCTATCCCACGACCAATGACGTGGTCCACCCGAGTCTAGAACTGCTCCAGCCACACCTTCCTTATCGACACCGCCCCAAATAGGACAGCGCGGCTGGGCGCGTTCTCTTTCGGTCGGGCCGGGTGAATTTGCGATATCACTTATTAATTTATTCCGGTTTGCGACCGGCAACAACAACAAATAAACTTCCCTATGCGGTCTAGCGGTCCCATGCTAACGGCTCCGGCCGCTGTCACTACGTAATAGAGGATTACTACGGAGAGGAGGGAGTGAGGAGAGACTGTAGAGTAGAGTTGGGCTGTGGTGGGCACAGAGTCCAAGTGCTCGGCTATCTATCGCCCGGACACACAACCGAGGCTAAAGGGAGGGTGAGTGAGGAGTCGCACAAGATCTGGTGTGCGGGGTATCGCTAATAGATCTAGGATTATCGTTATCGATTAGCACCCGAGCGATAAGATTCTCGCGATTAGATCTGATTAGATTGGCGAGCTCTCCTTCTTCTCTTCAACTCAACTCAACTCAACTCAACTCAACTCTCAACGTCCGGATCTCTCTCGACAAATCACCACCACCACCGCTGAATATCCTCCGTGTCCTTCTGGAATCCCTGGACTTCTCAAACAATGGATCACGTCATGGCCCCTCACGCCCGCCCAATCCAGCCACACCCCGCCAGATGTGATATGTGACAGCTCACATTTGCATTTGCATCCCCACGAGAAATATCGAATCTGCAGCAAACGGCCTCCCCTCAGTAGAACCCGGGAAATAGCATTGCCCCGGTGTAACCGCCGTCCGTGTTGTTGTGTTGCCTCAGTACGTCCATCACACCACACTCGAATCACGCCGGCCTACCACAGCGCCGTATACACATAAGTATATCAACCCCCGGTCACCCACACTCACCCACCCACCCACACCCCCTCTTCTACCCCCCCTCCTCCCCTCTTTTCCCCCGTTTCCCCTCCCCTCCGCCCTCCATGAAAGACGGCGCAGCAACAGCAAACATGTACCTGCTCTACACCCTGATCGCGCTTCTCCTGATCCTCCCCGAGCTCCCGCACCTCATCAGCTACCTCGGCGCCCTCAGCAGCGGCACAACCTCCCTCTTCAGCGCGCAGGCGCTCCTCTGCATCCTCGTCGTGGTCGCGCCGGTGCCCATCGCCGGCGGACGGGTGTGGGTGGGTTTGCGCTGGGCCTGGCGGCTGCTGGGGTACGCTCGTTCGTTCCTTTCCCCCCTCCCTCTCTGTGCTTGCTGACGGGTGACAGCGCTGTCGCACGGTTGATGGCTTGCATTTATGGATTGTGCTTTGACGGCGCTGGCGCAAAGAAGCCTGTTGATTCGGGGCTCCGAATCATCCCGACCCCGATCCCAATCTACCGCCCGCCGCCGCCGGTCCAGCAGAAGCCAAGAAGCAGCGCTGCCGGCGCTGGTGTGATGGCGCGCGGGGCTCAAGGGTACCTACTACCACCACCCACCACTGCTCACTACCTGTGCCTACCTCTACCAGTGCGCGATACATGGCTGGCTGCATGTAGTGAGCGGCAGCTAACGTCGGCGCGGTTCGATCTAGAGCTAGAATCCCCCCCCCCCTGACGTCCAGCAGCTTCCAACCCCACCACCGTCCCACCACAACCACCACCTACCGCCCCGCCCCTTCTCACCCCCCACCACCCCCCACCACAGCACAACAGCGCAGCGAACCCCGCCGCCCGCCCAGCTTCGCGCCCGCCCCCACGCCCGTCCCCATCCCCGCCTACTACCCGTACACCGCCGCCCCCACCACACCCCAGCGCATCCACGTCGCCGCCGACTTCTACAGCACCACGCACGTCTACGCGGCCATGAGCCAGCGCCTGCTGCTGACACAGTACACGCACCAGCCCGCGCACCAGCGCCGCGGGGGCCAGTGCCGCGCGGGGGCGGGGTGCGTGTTCGGCGGGTACGGGCGGTGCACATACCACCCACACATCCACATCCCCGCGGAGAAGGAGAAGGGCAAAGCCAGGGTGCTGAGTCCGCAGCGCGGGGGCGCGCGGGTCGAGAAGGCGCGGCGGACGTCGCCGGTGCCGAAGGAGAAGCAGCGGGTAGAGGCGGACACGCTCGCGGCCGTGGGTGGCGGCGAAGCCTTGCGTGTGGAGGACGCGCCAGTCGACGGCGACCTGATGGAGCTCGACACCCCCCCGCCGTCCGCGCCGAGTAAGGGGGCAGAGAACATGTGGGAGAGCGCCTGGCGGGCCATGAAGGCTGCGACGCGCGGGCGCCTGCGCCCCCCAAAGACACCCGCAGCGAAGAAGGCGGTAGCCGTGCAGAAGGCGAAGGGGTCGGGGCTGCTGGCGGTAGCGGGGTCGGGGAGGCCGCAGGCCCGTGCTTGTGTGGAGGGGCGGGTTGTGAAGCCGAAGTCGGCGGTGAAGCCGGGTGTGAAGCGTGCGGGGGTCAAGGTGGTTAAGCGTGCGATGAGGCGGGGGGGGGGAATGGAGGTTGAGGTGGACATGGATCTGGAAGAGGAGGTCGAGATGGAGAAGGAGAACATGAGGCCGCAGGTTGCGACCATCCCACTACCTGCGACTGTACCGGCACCGGCACCTCCACGTCCACCTCCACAAGCTCAAACCCAAGCTCCAGCTCCAGCTCCTGCTCCTGTTCCTGCTCCTGCACACGTACCCGCGCCCGCGCCCATGGCTATGCTCCCTCCACCCCGACCCGCGCCCGCGCCTATGGCCATGCTCCCTCCACCCCGCCCACCTCCCACCCACCACCAAAGCCAACCAGCCCCCCCGCCACCAGCCCCCACCACCACAAAGCGATCTCTCACCCCACCCCCAGCGGCCGAAGCAGAAGCAGACGACGGCTACGACTCCTTCGACGAGGAATGGAACGCGAGTGTTGCCGCCGAGCGCGCCAGCCTCGCAGCCGCAAAGCCCCAGAAAGCGCCAACACTACACTCGCTCCTCAACCCGGCCCCCGTGGCCCCCATGACTCTCCATGCAGCACCATCAACGACCCCGCACAAGAAGGTGGCACGCTGGCTGGAGCCCCTGCCCGACCCGCCGGTCGCCAAGACGCCGGCCGTGACGATGACGAGGCTGCCGCCCGTGGGGCCTGGGGGTATCGCGGTGAGGACTACGAAGGTGGGGCCTGCTGCTGTGAAGGCACGTCTGCAGGCGAGACAGAGGAGGTTGGATCGTGATGGTACGCGTTCTCCTTTTTTCTCCCCCTGGTTTTCCTTTTTGGTGGGAGGGTGGTGGGTGGTGGTGAGATTGGTGTGCAGGCTAACGAGTGTGCTGGGAGATAGATCCAGATCGATGAAGTACGTTTATGGTCTACTGTGCGACGGAGTCTGGAAACGAAGAGAAGGGAGGAAAAGATCAAGAGATGGAAAGTCCAGATAGGCTCCTTCGTTTCCTTTTCTACCCCCCACTTCTCTCCTATTTCCAATTTCTTGTATTACCCTTGATGTACCCACGCGGCCATGAGTCGCACAAGTATACCCTGCCCCCCCCCGCCAAGCGCCGCACTACGCTCACTCCCCGCTCCTGCTCCGTCACCCCTTCAACGGCCCCTCCCGGCCAGCCAGCCAGCCCGGCGCACCACTTACCTACTGACCCCCCCCACTCCCAACCGTCCCTGAATCATCCCTCTCCCCACGCAGCTGCACGTAGGCGCCTCACGTCACCGCCAGTTGGGCGCAGCACAGCACAGCACAGCACAGCAGCGCAGAGCAGAGCGGAGCGGAGCAGAGCATACGACGGGGTCTACGGTGCGCTCACAGCGCGCCAGTGACGGGGAGCTGGCAGGAGTGCAGTGTGGAAGGAATGTATGTTGCCTATGTCCCCCCCTCGTTTCCCCTGCTAGCGGTTGTAGCGTTAGGCTGGGCGGGTGCTGACGGGTTTACATCGTGCGTTGGTGAAGAGGTGGGGGTGGGTGGGTTAGAGGCGGCCTGTGAGCAGACGGTATTCCATTGTTGTGTGCTCTGCCGCTGCCGCTGCTGCCGCTGCTGCTGCTGCTGTGTTGTGCTGTTGGTGCCCAGCGGTGAGTGGGTGAGGCGCGGTAGGTGCGGCGTGTGTTCGAAGAGGGCTGGTTCATGGAGGGTGTGCGGCGTGGTGGGTTGGAAGGCTGTGGTGTGGATGTGGGGTGGTGGATGGTGAGGGGGGCTTGGTGGAGGGTTGGTGTGGTAGGTTATGGGTGTGGGTGCGGTTGTTGGACCTGGGCGCGGGTTAGGGCAATGGATGTGGAGGTTGGGTTTCCTGTGTTGTAGGCGTTTGGGGGTCCTGTATAGCTGGGTGGTGGTGGTGGGATTTGTGCTTGACTATTGTAATGGGCGCTGATATTAGCCCACATCTCTTTCTTTGTTGTGTGGGGTGCAGTGCAGCGCGGGCTTGTTGTATATGCTAGGCGGGCAGGCGTATCTAGACGGTAGTGTCTTCTACTTGGGTTATGGGTATTAAGCGTTATTAGATGTATTTCATAATTTATAGCGGAATTGGACCTTTGTCTGAGCTACACCTTCACCTCCACAACCCGGTTCCACAACCTCTACACATTCATCTGTATGGCTGTCCTATCTCCACGGCCCCACCTCTACACCATCTCTACGGCTTCATCTCTACGGCTTCATCCCGATTTTTTCTTCATTTCTATGCTTCATTTCTATACTTTCATCTACGACTTGCTCTACGCCCTTACGCATCTTGAGGAGACGGAGAGGTCATATTAACGAGCAATCTTCTATGAGGGACATTGGAGGAGGTTGAATGTAGGCTAGTATCCTATAGCATTGAGGGTATTTTAAACAACAAAATGTAGTACATCAATACGGGGCATCTTAGAGCAAGGCAGGGGTATGGCGGCCACCGGATGTGGATCTTGGGTCGTTTTGATCTCGAAATAAACCAGATTTACAAAGCATGTGAATTAAAAACATCAGGTTGACCCCTATCCGCCCAAAACCCGGTGCCATTACCATTTTGCGTTGTAATAGAACAATCCCCGTGTGAGCGCATCTACCTCCACTAGCCGGGTTGGGCTTGAGTAGAGTGGCCTTGGGTCCGTTTATCTAGATAAGCCGCCGCTCCAGTGGACGGGTGAGGGGAACATCGTTGGCCCGCTGGTCGAGCTGGGGGCTAGTGGCACCCATAGGTACATACTTTAGCGCCAGTCCGCATAAAAATATAAACCTATATTAAGCCTTTAATATTCCTATTATAAGACCTTTTTTAAATTTTAATATTATTTTTAATTGTGTTTTATTGACCTATGTTTTGATTAATCTTTATATTAGTAAATGATTTTAATACATGATAATGGTTTTATAAAGGTTTTTTGTTCGGTGAAGTACCCCGATATACAGGTAGGTTTTACAGATATGAGGGAAAGTAAGAGGACGGGAAGTGCCAAGGTACAGAGCGAAAGTAGAGCGAGAGAGGAGACAGGATGGGGCTAAGCAAGGTTAAGACAAAGGGGTAGACACGAGACATGAAAACAATAAACAAGGCAGAGCCTATGGTGGTTCTTCTGTCCAACAGGGGAATCAAAGAACGTCTTCAAGTTGTGATGACAGAGGATCCTAGTATATATTGACTAAAATGAAAAGAAAGTTGCATAAGGGAGAAAGGAAAAGAAGAGAAATGCTCTAAGCGAAGGAAGAGGCTCCTATATATAGCGTAGGCTGCACTCTTACATCATTACTCACAACATCGTCAACACAGCTTACGTTTTGTCTCCTAATATCTCCTGAGCCTCAGGAGACTCAAAAAATATCCAGAAGTCTCAGGAGACTCTCAGGAGACCCAGGAGACTGTTGGGAGACTGCATACACAAGTAGTAGTTTGCTGATGATAGAGCACGACTAGAACATACTATTGGAAATACACGCATATTCATCAGCAAAGTTCTATTTGTTTATGGAGTCTTCCAACTATCTCCTGAGTCTCCTGAGAGTCTCCTGAGACCGCTGAATGTTTTTGAGTCTTGCTGATGATGTTGACTCATAGACCTCCTGTAACAGAAACCCGTAGAACTCAAAGAACAACCCTGACTAGTCCTTCTTTCTGCAACACCAATAGGTACGCTCTACGCCGTTATAACCTGCCATTCTTGCCTGCCAATGGTATCCGTCTCCCATATATACTTGATTCATTGATTCATTCTATGCTGGATTCTGTGCTGAGATCCTGTGCTTGATTCTGTGCTGAATTCCGGTGCTGAATTTGCTGCTTGTTTCTGTACTTGATTCTGTGCTTGACTTGCTACTCAATTCAGCAATTAACTCATTAGAATTAATAGGGACAGGAGGCTGGTACTGCGTATGGAAGTCAACGTTTGGAGATAGGTATAGAAATTGAGGTGTAGACATAAAAGTTATTAAAGAAGGAAGCGAGTGATATTTCTAAGCCCTCAGCCCTAACCCTAAAGTGCTTACAGTTTTTGACAAATTTTTTTTTTTAAAAAATCAGCTGTATTTGTTTGAGGTACAAAATATTGCATAAAGGTAAAAGCTATAGCATAGAAAATCCTTGCGCCGCCTCAAGCTCCTATACCCTTAAGGAAAAAAAAACAAATCAACTTCAACAAAGGAAAACAACGTAGAAAAAAGAGATTTTGGCTTTCTGTCGTTTCTCACATTGGGACATTTCTAGAATACATATATTAGGCCGAAATGTACAAGCAGTATTTGTAGTCAAATAGGAAATAGATGATCCTGAATATAGAGGGGAGATCATATTTGGAACTGGAAAGTTGATTTTTGCGGCGATAATAAATCTGCTAAGAGTAGTAAGCGCTTAATATGTCCATATTTTTTTTGGCGAGGCAGCATTTTTAATGGTGTTTGGTCTGAGATAATTTAAAGCATGGGATTTCAGGATGGTATGTAAGTGTGTTTCTACTTCTAGATTACATCTTGTGCAGGTATTGGAAAGATAGATGTTAATTTATGATTTTTGGCCATGTAGATAGCTTTTTCCTGCCCTCATTTGGTGAATGTGGGAGGCAACAAATTTATGGGGGTTTGTATAATATTGGGGTGTAGTTGTTAGAGGTGTAGATAGTAGTCAAGTAGTGGATAATAAAAGTTCCAGTTGGCGGATAGTTGCACTTTTGCTCTGGCTGTCATTCTGTTGTTTGGAACTCCTTCTTTGATTAGGAGTCTAATCATACAGCATAGGTGTTCGATTGTAAGATGATTAACCTTTTCCGCATTAAAGTTCCATCTTTTTGCGGGGTTTGGTAGACTTTTGAGGAGTTTGACATGGATGTAGACTATTATTGGATGTAGTCAAGAAGAATTCAAATGCTTTTCCTGTAACCGGGTTGGCTAAGGGCGGTGCTTGTAGAATCCTGAGGGCATATTTGCTTTTCAGGAAACAAAAGTAAAGATTTAGGGGAGGTGAACTTGCTTCTGCCCATAGGACGTTGATTTGTGGAACGGAAGCAGCCTGTTGTCGATTGTAAGACAGAATTCAAAAGGGTGTTCATCTCCTTTATTCAAGATGTAGAGATTAGGACAGAGTCTGCGTATATGATCATTAGTCTTATTGTGAGCAGATCTATTTTCCTGTAATTGTTGGATGAGAGGCTTTCATCAGGAAAAAATAAGTTGCACCAACATCAGAAAGACTTCATTTATCTCTTGATGTCTCTTGAGTCTCAGGAGACACTCAGAGACTTGAGAGACTATTGAGTAACTATTTGGAGACTGTATATACAAGTAGTAGTTTCCTGATGAAGACGCACCCTGTCTCCCAATATGCCGATATCAAAAATCCTGGCCTGTGTGCGTCTCGGGGCATCATATGTATCAGATGTGTCGGATGTGTCGGCTGCGTCGGCTGCGTAGCTTACAAAAAGTAACAGATCAAATTTCACTCCTTCAAGCTCAACCAAAAGCTAACAGGTCACATTTGGCCTAAGCTCATGTGATCTTATCCTGGAAGTGACAGGTCATCTTTTTCATCTTTTGACGCCTGCAAAATGTGATATGATGGCAGAAAAGTGATATGCCAGAAAAGGCTAAGCTCAATCAGGACTAGCTCCGGTCATTCACCTTATTCTTGGAGCAGTTTTCAGGTCTTAAACACCCCCGCCGCTGCCTCTACCTCCATCTCTACCTCCACCTCCATATTCATTTATATCTCGAGTATCTCCTTACCTGATATTTGGCCACCTATGGGAATGTCTATATCTTACCGACTAGGGTCAAGGTTGAGAGCGGAGGCAAAGCGAGACAGGTTGAACACGGAATACACCAGAGTTAGATAGATTCAGATTCAGGTTCAGATTCAGGTTCAGAACACAAAGTAAAGACAGAAGTCAAAGAGTCAAAGATATCGATTGCTGACAGAAAGAAGACATTGGCTAGAGAGGTATCACGGCCCAGACCCCTGTACCCTCCCTGCCGCCTAGACGTCTTCGGAACAGGGTTGTTGGATAGTATCGGTGGATGTCGGAAGTAAGAGAATGGAATAGGAAGGAGTTCGGGTAATGGAATGTAAGCGCTAGGAAAGATGGAGCGATGGCTACATAGAATGATGAGATCGGGATTAGCGTGGACGGTTGGAAATTGTATGTATTTCGATAGGATTCTATGGTATGAGTCAGCGGTGAGGGGAAACTGTTGTATATATAGAGCGATGTTCTCCTATGTTTTTGCCTCTCTAGGCAATGTCTTCTTTCTGTTAAGAATCTACTACTTTGGCGCTTAGCCCTCTGTCCTGTTTGCACTCGAACCTGAACCTGAATCCGCCCTTGCTCCCTCGAACGTGAATTCGCATCCGCTCTGGTGTATCCCGAGCCGACCCCGTCCTGCCTGAATTATTCCCGAACCTGTACCCGACCCCGCCCCGTTAGAAGAGGTGAAGACATAGGAAAGCCGACACTCTATATATACAGTATGTTCCCCTCAACGTTGACTCTTACCATAGACTCACATCGAAATATATTCAATCTCATACCACACACGCTAATTCTAAACCCAACATACTATACATGAATCGTCCAACACTTCCTAGTGCTTACATTCTATTATCCGAGCCTCTCCCTATACCATACCCTAATTATAATGGCATGGAAAGTACGAAGCTAGGTAACGGGAAGTTGGATTATATCAGCAAGCTTTACCAAGTGTGACTAGAGAGTCCTGAGTCTCCTGACAGTCTCCTAGTCTCCTGAGACCCCTGTAATCTCCTGAGACTTGTGAAATCTTGCTGATGTAGCCAGGGGTTTTCTGTTGGGTTCTACAGGTTTCTGTTGCAGGAGTTTTGTAAGTCAATAGTATATATGTATTGTTAATAGTATCGCTTGCTCGGGTTTCTATGGGATTCTGTGGATGAAGTAGTGAAGAGATTTTGGGGTTATATATATGGAGCTCTCTTCCTCGCTTATAGGATTTCTTTTCTTTCTCTTTTCTCATTACGCAACCTTCTTGTCTTTTTAGTCAATATATACTTTAGGACCTTTAGTCATCGCCAAGACTTCCCTTCCTTTTTCTGGGAGAGAGAAGACTCACCCTAGTCCCTGCCTCTTCCATAGTCCTTATGTTGTGAACTTCGTTCCTCGTCTTCACTTTGCTCAATCTTGTTTCGTCTCGTCTCGCTCTGCCTTGGTTGTGTACCTTTACACGTATCGTTCTCGCTTCTGTAATCATACTACTTCTGGCATCGACTGATACTATCCAACATCGATGTTCCGAAGACGCTTGAGTGGTAGAGAGGGTGCAGGGGGCCGAGTCTTGATAGTAGCTCTCTCCTTTTGTTCAAACTCCACGAGAACTCCATCAAGTCCCGGCTTGTTAGTGTATGCCGCGTGAAAATAAGCAAGCAAACGGAGGAGATTGGTAAGATTTTTGACTTACTCCCAAGACGGAGCACCGTATCCTTTCCATTTCACCAAATATTGAAGACGGGTGTAACAAAGATGGGAGTCAAAAAGTTTGTCAACTTCCCACTCTTCATCACCATCAACAACTGAAGCAGCTGGAGGAGGAATATGTACAGGCAGAGAATCAGTAGCACACGGTTCCAGTATCGAAGTGTAAAGGACATGATATATCTTTATCGCAGAGGGAAGATCATGTTTATAGGTGTAGTGACTGATAATTAACTGAACCTTAAATCGTCAGAGGCGTTTTCAGTCAAGTTTCCAGGATAGTCGATTGGTTTAGATATTTTTAGCATTCAACAACACCTCGTCACCAACTTTGTACATAGGGTTGGAACTCTCTGACTATTGGTATTGGTTTCATATCGATCCTCGACATAGCGCATCTCGGCTTGTAATTGATCGTGGATCTCGACCATCATTTTAGCAAGCCTTTAGTTGTCTCCTGATATCTCCTGAACCTCAGGAGACTCAAAAAATATCCAGGAGTCTCAGGAGACTCTCAGGAGACCCGGGAGACTGTTGGGAGACTGCATACACAAGTAGTAGTTTGCTGATGATCTTCTGCACTAGGGCGGGGACGTCTTCATCAGCAAACTACTACTTGTGTATGCAGTCTCTCAATAGTACTCTGGGTCTCCTGAAAATCTCCTGAAAATCCTGGATATTTTTTGAGTCTCCTGAGGTTCAGGAGACATCAAGAGACAAATGAAGTCTTGCTGATGTTGTCTTTGTCCGGCAAATGGGGTAATGCAAGATTCTCAGTAAAACGTGGTTCAATACCATAGTTAGTTATAAAGGGAGATTAGCTGTGTGGACTGCAAAGGATGATTATTGGAAGCAAACTCAGCCAGCGGAAAGCAGTCTACCCTGTTGTCTTGTTGATAGGACACATAACTCCGGATATACTGTTTCATAACTGTGTGAACCCATTCCGTCTGAGTATCCATATCTGGGTGGAAGGCAGAGAACATAGCGATGTTAATCTTCAGTGTCTTGCATAGAGACTTCCAGAACTTGAGCCCCAGCCTGAATCCGCCCTTGCCATAACTCTGATGTATTCCAAGCCAAACTCATGTTTGCCTCTGTCTCCAACCTTGTTTTAGTCTCTGTCATCAAACCCAACACAGCTCTTTAGAGTATTAAACCAATATCAATATATCTATAGTATCTTTTATCGGAGGAAAATTAATAACGAGGGGTTTGCGAATTCAAAGGATCGTATATGGGATTGATATAGCTTTAGTGTATAAGAAGCGGCGCAAGTTGATTCAAATAGAATATGGTGCTTTGACTTTGTCGCTCAAAAGTAACCTTATTTTCTTTTGATTTACCTACTTTCTTATTCTTTTCTAGGGGTGTTGGGGTCTTGGATTTTCTTCCAGTACCTAGTCAAAATAGCTACTTTTTAATTTGCTTCAGGTAGTATTTTATCTACATGTATACCTCTTTTTTCTCAAATGCCTTTATATCGTTTCTTGTCTTAGCCTAACTTCTACTCCAAATGTATGTTTTCCTAGCACCCATTTGAGGCGGTCATGACTTTAAACACTGCTAAGAATGTATCCTGTGAGAAACAGTTATACCGAAAACATAGTTGCAGACCTACACTGATTATGCAGTGTATTCGACCAGAGGGCCTTGCAAGGGAGCGCCTCCCCGGTAACTGGAGAAGGTGAGTGGGCCACCTTTGACGACATGATACTCATACTTCTGCACCAGCAGGAGCGGGACTGGCAGGACAATGCTCATTGGTTGCCTGGAAAGCCAGCACCCTCCTGTTGTCGCCGTTATTTTGACTTTCTGCTTGCAAGGTCTTGTTCTCTCAGATCTATATGCGGCGTAAGCAACTTTGCACCTCGCTGTTCAGGCATTCTCCGAGGGACAGCAATGCCGAAGGGATATTGGCTATTGTAGCTACCAAACCCCCTCCTCTGCCCCATCCGAAGCAGCCCCCCCCCCCTTACAAGACTGCGGGGAAACGGTAGACCGATCCGGTGGTGATCAGAACGAGTTTGCTGTCGCGGAGTGTTGTAAGTGGGATGTCTATGAGGATGTACTTATCACTATTCTGAATTCTTGTGGCTTTTGCCAGGGCTGTATTGCCCAAGTGCTACCCGGAAGATCTGAAGAAGTTAGTTTCATCAATATATCTAGCTTCATGTCGAAGCGAGACAATCTCGATGGATGCAGAAACGACAGACAGCGCGGCCAAGGGCTGGGCTACTGGCTGCCGTTCTGATTACCTGAGACCTTAGGTCGCCGGGCTAAGTGTTTCATTTGATTCGATTTGATGTCATAATTTTACCGTTCTGCTCTGCTTATTCGGATGGTGCTAGATGGAGATATTATCGGTGGATCAAGCATCTATATCCTGTGCTAGTTTGAGTATGTGCATTTGAGGGCTCTTCATGTATGATATAGTCAGCGTATGTATGTACATTGGTGAAGGTGGTTTAGTGGCCCAACCGCTTGGCGAGATGGTCGGTCAAAAGATGTTCATGATAGTATCACTAGACATTTGTTTATTTACTTATTACATCGTACTATCATCACTCGACATTGAATCATGAGGAGAGCCCCTGGCGAGGTCATTATTATTGTAAGATTATGCTGGGTGCAGCTATTAAACCCCCATTTACAACTTACTACATTCCAGAGATATTAATCAGGCTCTCCTAACGCGCTTGGATTAACGGTAGGCTTCCCTGTGCTATGGAGACCCATTTTCCAGCCCCAGGAACGGTGGGGCGGGATGCTGGCTGACCTTTGTATATTACAGCGGAGAAGATCATGTTGTATCACGATATGGTATTGATCACCGGCGATCACTCGGTAGCGGGAGTACTCCCGCCCCCCCGGAATTGCCTGATAGCCACTAAATCCAAGTCATGGCAACCAAGAAAGGACCTGTAGTTCTTTAGATAGGATTAGTTTAACACTAGTCTCCCAATCAATGGTATTGTTCAGGGTGTATATGAACTTCCGCTCACCCTCTATGGGTAGGTCCGCCAAATATGTAACTTACATAGCGGGCTAGCCTATCGCGCAGATAATGAGGTTCTATAACCCGTAAATGCTATGAAGATGTCAACATTTATTGGCAGATACCGCCATGGGCTTTCATCCGCTACTCTCCGATAGACCATCCAGGTTGTACCGCAAACGTCCTTCTGGTAAGACAAGTCGCTTTTTACAGGCTCGCGGCGTAAGCCACACTATTCTCTGTGGCTTATACCGTGAACACGTAAGAACCGACCGCTCTTATCCAACGGGCTTTTGCGGAGTACAGTGGCCACTGAATGGTGACATAGGCAACCCCCCCCCCCCCCAGTGTCTGCATCATACTACCGTGGTATTTGAGAAAATTTAATGCGCTGCAGCAGGGGTATGAGCCAACCAGAGGCAGTAATTAGACAGATTTGGTAGACAAGAACCCCTCCTGCAGCGCAACGAATTTTCTCAAATACCACGGTATTCATACGTGCCAGCCTCGCCTCTAATGCCCTGTTCCGCCTGCGGATGCGTTTGTTGGTGGGGTAGTGGTTTGCACATCCCATACTTTGTCACTGTTGATTACATATACATACCTCTGATTAATATGTATATACATAAGGTATGCATGACGGCCAATGGTTCTTAGCTTTTCCACGTTTATAAATGCTTTCGGTGATTATTATTTAAATTACTCAGGATTTAAGTATTCCAAGTGCATACACGAGTGATAGTAAATGACCGAGTGATATATGATGAGATTATCAAATATATTGCATTCGCTTGTTGATTCCGTTGTAGTCTATGGTGTGATGGAATAACTACGGCTGCAACCAACATTACATAAATCTTAGTTCAAAGCAAGAGTATATGCGTTTTTCGAGGCGATTAATCAAGTCGTCCCCCATAAACCCCGCTGCATTGGGTGCTATGCATCCAGAATGATATCCCATTGATAACAGGCTAGAAAACCCATTGGTAATATGCACGACCCCTGTGGTACACGAGTCGAAAAGATAACTTATTATCTATAAAGGATAAAAATCTCCATACTAATATATCCTAAACCAAGGATGCTTTATACCTCCAGTTGCGTAACTCGTGCACTTTCACGAGTTTTTGGGATAGGCATATCTCCACTCCTCGATAAGATATCATCACTGTATGGTAAACTATCATATAGGGCAGTATAAGCTATCATGCAGGCGGCAGGGCGGCAGGGCAGCAAGCGGCGGGGATGGCAGGAACAGGGCGGCTGGACGGTAGGGCGGTAGGGCGGTGGGGACGGCAGGGTGGCAGGGATGGCAGGGCGGCAAGCTAAACCACTAACAACATCGCCATCACCATCGTCATCATCATCGCCATCACTATCACCATCAGCTTCTCACCTTCACCATCATGAATGCCAACTATCAAGATCATTAGAACAGTAGTAGATAAACCCCGGCCTATTTTACTCAGATTCATGTGCAAATACTTCTTGTAGTTATTGTGTTCCCCAACTCTGGCAAGCCCAATGATGGAAGAGATGATCTGAAGGTGCTATTGATGTGGGCGGTGATGCATATAGTGATTTAGTGATGATCGGGTGATGAAGCTGGAAAGGTTCGTGATGGCTCGGCAGAGCGCGGCAGCTAGGCGCGGCTAGGGATGACTGGCCCCGCCTATATATCATCCTATCAGGATATATATCGTCCTTTTAGGATATCGTCCTTTTAGGATATATATCGTCCTTTTAGGATATATATCGTCCTTATAGGATATATATTGTCCTTTTAGGATACCCATGCTATCGAGAAACACCTATCCTAATAGGACTTTATATATCTTCACAGGACGATATATATCCTGACAGTACGATATATAGAATACATATCCTGACAGGACGATATATATCCTAAAAGGACGATATATATCCTAAAAGAATGATATATATTGGTCTATATCTAGTGCGAAGGATAACTTCACTTTTTGAGCCCAAAAGATGCAGAATTATCATTTCTTATCCTCGTGCCCAGGATAGATTACCGTCTCACCATACAAATCGATGTACCATAGGGCGACACGCGCCGCCAAACCCAGGAATACATGTATGTTAGGGGGGCGTTATTCTCCGGGGTTTTCGGTTATCCCTACCTACTCTGATATCGATTTCTGGAAGTCATCCTCCTAGTTGCAACACTCCTCTCTGGTAATCTAACCATTCATATATACCTAGATCATTCCCATTGGATGAAACAACCACTGCGCAATTCAGCGAACTCAGGGTGGGAGAGGGGGGGGGGGGTGCCATGAGTTCACATCCTAATGACCAACCCCACTGCGAAAACATGGGGGGTTGCTAAGTACGACAGCCACAGTCGGAAAGCATTCGGAATGCATGAATGGCCCCGAACGGTGGACGGCGGGGAAGGAGCATGCCCGACCTTGCTCGAGTAATCTACTGGGGACTGTCGGAGAGGAACATCGAGCGAACGGCCAGGGGGACAGGGGGGCAGGGGGGCAGGGTCCTGGAAGCGTAGCAAGACCAAGTTAGGCAAAGGCAGACAAATCTAGGGGGATCAGTTGTAGCAAGATTTTTATGTCCTCAGTTGGACCCGCCGCATCTCCTAGGGTGTGCGAGCCTTGTGTTCCTTCCTTGATTCTTTCTCGTTCAAAGGTTCTACTAGAGAGCCTTTTCGTCCTAAGGTAGCTTTAGTTTGTAATCATTGTGGTTAATTGTGCGGGTGTTCGAGCATTCCATGTCCGCAGTGAGAAATCTGATTGTTCATTGTTAAGGGATATATACAACTCCTGCCATATCTTTACAGAACAGCTTCATGTGTGAATATATATGATATGTTTGGGTATGCTTTCTTTCTCTCGATCTGCCGACCATGCTGGCTACCTTTATCGAGTGGTACCCCTGCCCCTCCGTACCGCCCCCCCCCCCCCGTTGGCCCTGTTCTTTTAAAAGTAGCTCCATGAAGTTGGTTCTGCGCCAGATGGTGTTAGAGTTACCCCTTCTTTTGTTGACCGCTTTTTCTTTGGCGCACAAATGGTATTCGTCGAGGTTATTCGTCTCACAAGCACGACCTCTCGGACGTGCTGTTTTGCCATGATGATTTGGAACAGGTCCATCGCCTTACATTTAGCGTACACTAGCGCCGTTGCCCTTCCCCGCCACTTAATTCTGCGAGGGATGTTGAGGCCTGGCGTTGCTTGGTGTCGGCTTGTTGTCAGCATGATACAGATTATTTCAATGACCGTCATTTAGTAACAGTTTGTCATGGCTGTCGGCAAGCAGGTCCCTGGCAGTTTCTTCCATCGTGAGCTCGGCAATATTGTTGATGAGATTTCGTTTCGGCGGGACGTTGATAAGCGGTCAGTATCTAGGCTGTCTGCTCATGAGGCTTATATCTCTGGTGCGATATGTAACACTCTGGGGGATGCTCTGTACTTGGCTGGCTCTGTGTTGGGCGATTTGTCCTTGGGAGATTGACTCAGTATATATTATCTGGTTGTTATATGTTCTCCTTGGATCTTGTTCTATCACTCGCTCGTACGCTCCAAACAACTGTTGGGATTATTGTTGATTGATATTGATACTTCATACATGCATGCAGCCCGTAGGCTATGGCAACCATCCCTCCCCTATCCCAACTTTTTTTTTTGTTTACATCATTAATCGTCCCTATCCCAACTAAATATGGCGAGATGAAAATCTTCCTCCCCGGAGTTGATCAAGACACAAAAAAAATAAAAACAAAGACTGAAAAAATGAAAAACTGAAAACACCTTCTCAAGGCTCAACACTGACCAGCCTGTTACACTCACTATCTCAAGCCTCATCATTCACCGGACAAGTGAAAACAAATCAGTCATACTCAATTTCAAACGTCGTTCTTACTCCCTTTTCCTGAACAAATTTATGTCTTCTATTATACTTTTTGGTTCCAAAGGATCCTGAAGTCAAAGTCCATTCTATTTGTTCTAAAGGGTCTGTGTCGATCGTTCCGAGTTCTGTTTCTTTCACAAATCTCTCTGGTATTGGGAGGATGAGAAATCCTTTTCTGTCGCTATGTTTGAAACAAGCGCATTCTGGTAACATTTTTTGTTCCCCTTTGTTTTCCGTCTTTTCGTTCCTCTTGATAATTCCTTGCCGCATGTATTGTACCTGGACGCTTGCTGGGATCTCTATTTTCTTTTCTTTGGTGTACATACATGGCGGAGGTATCTCGCGCCTGATCTATAGGTGAGAATAGTTTAGAGAGGGCAGTAGGCCTATCCTTTTCTATTGACGTATATGGGGGTAGAGGCTAGTAGGGTTTCTGGTAGCATTTGTCTATGTGCTGGCATGGGTTTTGGCTAGGTTGGGGTTGGTTTTGGAAATGAGAGTGGAGTAGTAGGGGTGGTGGGGGTAATGATGATTATGGTGACTGCGACGACAATGATGCTTCCTCTTCTACCACTTTCATTGTGCAATCGGATCCGTGTTTTGACATGATACTATTTATGTTTGGAGTCTCCCAACCCTGTCCTGAGTCTCCTGAGAGTCTCCTGAGACCCCTGGATATTTTTTTGAGTCTTCTTAGTCTCAGGAGTCTTGCTGATGTTGGTAGTATCTTTGGGATTTTGTTGTGAGCCGGGGAAGTATCCTCCATGTGATAATTGTAGCAAGGTCTAGAACACTCTTATATTACGTCATTACTGTTGTTTGCCAAGGCTATTACTGTTATCAAATTCCCTCCTGTATTACCAGAAGACATCACAAGATTAATTATATTCGCTCCCAGAGTCATTATTCCCAACAGTGGGGCCCGGACAGGTGCTCCGTCAGCTATTGCGTCGCCGAAAGCTTCCATACACTGTCCCCGTGAATGTCTCCACCACGGATGGATGGAATGACATATTCCCCGGGGTATATGGTGGAGAGAGCTTCCGGAGCTTGTTACTCATAGACGTCTTGGCGCGAGGAATAGTTAGAATGGCGGTGACCACGCTCCCTGGCACGCTACACTCGATGATAATGATGTGATAGCTAAGTGTTATGCGTTCGATGAGCGGAGGAAGGACATTACTACGCATGAGCGTGACTTTCGCTCCAGCTGTCGACTGGATCCCGATCGCGGTAGGTATGCTAGAGCATCCATTAGCGACGGGGCCTCCTGACGTGTGATGCGTCGTGTACCCCCTGTACGCTCAACTAGGACTGGAGAGCTTCAAATCGACGGCGTCCGGAATCTCTCTCCACTGTTGAGACGAGTTATTCAGGCTGGGCGTTCTGAATATTGACTCTGGCAGCGAATATAATTCTTGTGATATCTTATTGTAATACAGGAGGGAATATAATAGCCATTTTATAACAATAATAGCCTTGGCAAACAACAGTAATGACATAATATAAGGGTGGTCTAGGCATTGCCACAACTACTACAGGGAGGATATATTTCCCCGGCTCGCAACAATCATCCCAGCACTTGGGTCTAGGCTTGGCGCGAGTGATATTATGTGACTAGCTATACAAAGGCAACAATGTGAAAATACAGGGGTTACCTTTGGGACCCTTTTCTCTCGAAGATTCAGGTGCATTTGATTGTTAGTTTGTTCTTCGCGAGACAGCTACTATAGTAACCGTATTAGCCACATCGATAACTCACGACAATTACCGAAATCAGAACGATCATCGGCTTCACGATGTGGCTCACGAGAATATTCAGTTTCACAGCATAGGGGTACCGAGAACTGATTTCGTACAGGTTATTGAGACACTGGTTTGCATACTAACGATTAAAATTGAGCCATAATCATAATGGCCTAAACCTTATAGCTTACCTCCCTTCCCTCTTAGACTTCTAACTCGGCATCTTTCTCTGCCAATTCCGGACTTGCTTTGTTAGCGCTTCGATGCGATAGGGCACAACCTTGGCGGTACCTTCTGACCCCTCTTCACCCTCTTTAGGACTTTCTTGCTCTTCTTTTCGGCTCCTCTTCGCTACTCCCACTACTGTCACTACTACTTTCCGAGCCCGACTCAGCGCTAGCGCCGCTGCCATCTTCCCGCATTCGCCTTGTGGGACTAATTACTTTGTCGAAGGTATAGTGCTTGCCTAATTGGCCGAGAGCGACGACGACGTGTGCTCTTGCTTTTGATACCGGCGATAAAGTGTTTTGCGGCGGTTTCGTTCCAATTACCAGAAGGGCTTTCGTTGATGCAAATAGCCTTATTGATTTACTTCTTCATGGAGTCGTTGCCTTGCTCCAGCTTGTGCTCCGACGCGAGCTGCTTATCTTCACTACTCTCCGCACTATTATATTTACCCCTAAGAGACTGAATTATCGACTCACATGATTCAGTAACAGATTCAGGCCCACTTCGAAGCCTTGCCCTTGAGCTTGCTCAGGAGAATCTCGAGCTTAGCTTCCTCCTGCTCCCCGGGGTGGGATAGACCTTGGATTTTGACTTGAAGTTAGGTTCAATGGATTTAGTCGGGGCCTTTTGTTTCCTTGAGCTCATCTCGAACCTCCTCAGATCCTTGGTAACCTTCCGGGCGTGGGCAATTGAGGACGGCGGTGTTGATGGATACACCACGTTGTTGGCTATATGGTAGAAAAATTTTAGACGAACAGAATGACTAAATTCAGATTCGTTGAACCTAGAACTAGTGCTCAAAGCCAATACGCGAACGATGATGTATTCAGAAAACGAGCCCGCCTATCCACCAATAAGAAACTAGCTATCAACACCTACCATGCCAACGCGCTAAGCGCTAATCCAATCCGTTTGCCAGCCGCGTTGGAGATCACATGACTTCCACGTACGACATAACATTTCGAGTTGATCAAATCCTCTCTACGGTACATACGAAATCGACACAGAACCTGATGAGAGAACGGCGCCACTCCATACAAATTACCTTTTAACTTAATCAATTATACTTTTCTCTACTGTAATACGCGCTTGTGTGATCCAAATGATTCGCTCGTGTTACGATACAGTTCTATCTAAAGAAATTCGGCCAATATCAATTACATACAAAATCTATGTAGCCTTTACTTGCTGCGTGTCGTTCTGACCGGTCCCCAACCTCAGCCCTAGTCCCAGCCTCATCATCATCATCATCAGCCTCAACCTCAACCTCAACCTCAGCCTCAGCCATAGCCACAGCCACAGCCATAGCCTCATCATTAGCCTCATCATTAGCCTCGACCTCTTTAGCTTCTACTCTAGGTCCCTTTGGCCTCTTCTTATGGAGCTGACAGAGCGCCCACTCGGAATACCATGGGGCGCGAACGGCGATATTTTTAAGCTTTGTCGAATTAAGATTCTTGATCCTCTTGTTGGCCTCGCCCGCGACCCGCGTCATTTCTCCTCGCTTTGTCCTCCAAAGTTCTCTCCAGGGCTCACCGTAGTCGGAAGCTGATATTTCTTTTCTGTATACCGCCATTACCGCTGCTGCCGTTAGCCTCATAAACTATACTTGTTAAGTTACCAGTAATTCTCACTCTTTCTTAACGCGTGCTCCTCCCCGGAAGTCAGGTTTAGTAATGTCCTGATATCTCTGGACTCACATGATAGGAAGGGTTGGGGCTTGCGTATTGACATAGTTGTTTCGAAGTACTGGCAACGGGGTGGGAGAATTGAAGGCTGGCCCGCAGCCCGCAGCCCTTTATACCACACCGTCTTTTTGCGCTCGCGCCTTGGCATGTTACCCTGTCTGTAGGCCAAAAGCGGGCATCCCTCGCAACCCCGTTCTCAACAGCGCCAAGACCGAGAATAGGGGATCACCCTCCACCAAAGACTTTTCTTAGCCTTCATTGTCTTTAGAAAGTCGGCACTTCACACTCACTTTGTCGGACCTGACCTCCTCTGCAAGGTCGGGCGCCACCACTACACCGCCGTCGTGCTTGATTTCACATTTTCCACCAAATGAATCTAATATTACCGCCAATGTACATTTCAGACTTTCTTAGGTTCTCAAATACAGACAACACTGCTATAGGCTCATCATAACTCAAACCACTAGCCCCTGCATACACATCCATCAGCAACATGATTGCTAACTCCGTTTTGCTAACATTCAAATTCTCTGCTGTTTTCTGCGTGCTAGGCGGGGCATCTGTAACTTCCGGAGGTGGTTTAGCATGTAAACCCCCACCTCTTCCGGGCGACAAAAACTAGCTAACCCCTCCACACAAGGTTTAATGAAGATGTTCTATCTAAGTGGAACCAACGTACCGATCAGGATGCCTTCAAGCTTGCAACCGCTACCGATCTACAACTATTCCTTATATATCGTCTTCAAAACTCCCCCTCGATAAAGCGGGGCGAGAAGCTTCACCGTTCTACGGCGCATTCATACTACAAGACTTTACAAATGGTCTATTTACACGACACAAAAGCGCAACTCACCAAGACCACCAATCAAACAATTGACAAGGTGGGTTTTCGAACCTGTCAGGCCCCTCACGTCCGTTAGCCTAACATATGCTAGTTTATAAATACATATCTCACCTCCAAGTTTGGGCTTATAATTGGGCGCAAAGACAAACCTACCTGCTCCGTTAAGGATTTATTCAACCTTTTTCACTACCATTGGTGCCAAGATGTGGGTGGTGGATGTCACGGGCGTTATAGAATACAAATTGCGCTGCTCATGCAGTTAATCGCATACACTTCATCCCGACCGGGCGCAATACTGGAGGTCAATTGTTACAAAGGCCTGAAGCAAGTGTTGAAGTATCAGGTAGGCCTTCAAAACCTCAGTGAGTTTTGGGATACTTACTTGGCTAGCACATGAACCTATCGCTCTTGAGGGATAGTCACGGGGGAGGGACTATTCTAGTTTTAGAAGTAACCACTACGTTTCTCAAAGGCAAGAGAAACAAGAGCGAACCGTGAGTTACCGCAACTAAATGATCCGTCATGAACGCGCTAATATATAGGCAGAGTAACATATGTCCTTTATGAACGGCGGGATAATCCGATATTCTGCCCTATCATGAACTTTCTGGCCCTGGCGTTCTCGGACGACGCATTTATGGGGGGCGGCATAAGAACACCTGAAGATCTGTTCAGGCTTGAGATTCCAGATTTCAAGGAGTCGTTGTCGATCCAATGGAAGCCACAGACGCTCGAGACGCCCGTCTTTCGCCGTCAGAGAGCCAGCGGAATATGCCCCACCACTCCGATGTCATACTCAGATTTCAGCTATTATTTACGGCGTCTTGGTGTCCTGTCGGGCTATCCACAACGGCTGACCACGTATGTGCTGCGCAGGGTGGCTGCCAACGCCGTTGATTTTATGTTTGTCCCCCAGTTATTCATATGTTAGAGCCTGCGCAAAAATACCCCCCTATTCTCTCGGCGAGCAGTTGTGTTTGGTAGAATGCCAACCTGCTTGTCCGAAATAGGCCGGGAACCTTTACGCGCAGGCTCTGTCAGGGCTTGTAACTAATTATGCTTAGGTCCAGAGGTCACGGAGGTCCAAAAAAAACCACATTATGGGCCACTCAAGAGCCGATGTTTTCCGCCGCCACTATTTACACCAAATTGTTAAGGTCGACACACAGAGCGAATATTTAGGGACGATAAGCCGTGAGGATATGATCAAAAATATTGGGTTAATGAGCGCCAAGAGAGACCCTCGTGCGCCTATCAAGGTCAAGGCTGGTGAATTGGACCTTGAAAATCACCCCCAGATACTCCCTTTGAAAGCCCGGCAACAAGAACTAGCAAAGTCTCTGAAGACTGCGTGTGGGACTATTATTGCCGCCAAATCCCTCCACCCCCCTCTATAAGAAATATACTACCCTCGGAAACCAAATACGTTCGCGAAAAAAATCTATCTCCCGCGCCGAGCTAGAGAAGTTGAGGAAAGAGTGGTTTGAGACTGTCGACCACGATGAAATCAAAAAAGAACTAGCAGGCGGGGGTTGTTTCTGAGTTCTCTTATACCAAACCCGAGTTTAACTGCCCATTAAGGTCCCTGATCGCTGATCACCATAGCTGCAACAAAGAGGTCCCATGGGCCGACGCTTTGTGGTCTCTCATCAACTTATGTTTACAAAAAGCACCAGTTCACGCCAAAACAGGGTCTGTCGTGGGTGTTAACCAATGCCCTTTCTGTCTGTGTGATGATAAGTTGCGACTCGCGGACAGCTCACACTCTTCCCATACCCCTGGTACTCTGAGGACGCATATATACAGAAAACACGCCGGTCCCATAGCCTCGTCAGAGCCCACGGCATGTCCATTCCAAGAGTGTAGGTACCAGCTAGACGACGTCCACACCTGTTCACGTCGCTGCTGATCGAGCTAATGGGCTTGTCCTCTTCCATCTTCTTGAAAATGGGGGCCGGACGTTGTCTCAGGATGGGGCGGGTCGTACCCCCCTCACCAATGCAGTGCTTAGTGACAAAGCATCGTCAACCTGTCTTCTTCTAGATAAGGGCGCACCAGTTGATTTGCGTGATAAATCAGGAGTTTCCACTAGGGAATATGGGATTAAGTCTGCGAATCCTATAATATCTTGGTCTTTCTCACACGGTTCACAAACCACATCTTGTGTGTAGCTGTTCCTCTAGTGATCTTTGATCGCATGTATTTCTTAGTACTATGCATGTACCTTGTTGGATGTCATCACGCTGCACATATCTACCTATGATTTACTCTATACATATCTGTAATGAACAGTCGCCCTAAGCTCTTGAAATAGCGATTAGTTCTATAGTTATAATTAGCCAACCAATACGCTGTATGTGCAATACAATCCATGACTCTCAAAAGGTGTGATAATAAACGAGTGACATGTTATGATTGGCGAGTGACACCCGGTGATTAAGGAACTAATGTGCCCGAATGCGCAGTGCTAGGTTACGGGTGATGGATTCCTTCCGCACCGTATCTCTCAAGCGTAAACGACGACGCGGACTAAGATATTTACTCGAGAGGCTATTTCCTTAAGGTGGTAGTATAATCATAGTACTCCTATTTGGCGGGCAGCCACCTCACCCTTGTATTTGGACCCCTTTTTCTTCCAGGTATCCCCTATAGCCATAAACGTAGCTGAAAGAGCCATAAATTGGTATCCAACTAACTACAATACCATAAACATGGCCTTCGAGTAACTTACGGGGCCATAAACATGGCCGCAGCCAATCTCCAAGGGCATAAACATGGCTCTCGGCCAACGCCATAGACATGGAAAATGAATCTATGGCGATTCTCGGTGGTGACACGTGCCTAATAGAACGACCAACATGCCAATGGCCGATTTATATAAATGACCACCATCGTGCCCTTTTCCTAAACCCCCCCCCCCTCCACAGCTCGTCCGTAACAACATCCGCCCGTATACAACAGAAACCAGTAGTAGGCACAGCCCGCTGCACTGCCTGCCATGAATACCCCGAGCCGATACCAACAAATCGAGAATGCCATCGAAGATTATTACAAAAGACCTACCGTAAAGGGGTCAGCTAAGATCCTCCAAATCATCAGATCGCAAGTTTCAAATGGTGCACTCCCTCCCCGAAAGAAGGGTTACTTTGAAGTTCCAAAAAAGATTCGAAATGGTATGAAAACCCTGGACGACGCGGTTGACCGAGCCCGAGAAAAGGCCTAAGACGAAGGGCTCGGGGCGGCGGCTAAGAGAAGAGCTAAGGTCGAGATAAACGGGGCCTTGGAAAAAGCTCAAAGGTACAGCGATAGCTACTTCGTCATGTCCAGGTACTTCAGCAATTACGCGTGCTAAAAGAAGAGTAATGAGTAGGACTCCGATTTGGACTCCGAAAATAAACCTGACAGCGACGGCAATATCGATATGAAACAGGATAATCCTGAAGCCCTCATGAGGACACTCGAGAGAAAGCGGGGCTATGTGGCGGAGCGTGTGCCTAGTTTGTGGGCTTTCTATCCTGATACCGACAAGAAAATGAAAGAATTGTCGGCCATTGTTCACGAACTCCACCGCGACTATCTCCGCATAGCATACGACAAAGGTGATGAAAATCCGACCCCCATCCCAAGGCAAACCGTCGGATCAGGTAATCCGGCACACCCCTCATTCCAGGAGGAGGAAAAGCTACTCTATACGACGACCCAAAAGAAGATTAAGGCCGATGCGCTCCTTTTAGAGAATAGTGAAGCCTCCGGAGGGATGTGGAACCTGTGCGGGTTCCGCGGGGTGGACGTGTTCAGCGGGTTGTACGTGTTGAAAATGGAAAGGTTGTGCCCTTCTTGTCGAAAGAGATCTTACACGACGCCCCAGAGCCATGAGCCATGAGGGGTAACCTAATGGCTATACCTGTGAGCCCGGGATCCTATCTGCTAATGTCTATCAGCGAGCAAATATTCTACAACCGCGAGGCCCTAGCTCGGAAGGACTGGATACATGATGCTTCGTCCATTGGCCTTCGGATTCTCCATGATATTAAGAGTCGGAACTTCAATGTTAAAGCGGCGGTCAGTCAGTTCTGTGCGGGGATAGTGGGGGTGACTCATAAAGGCTACCATAGCCTTAACAGGTGGAGTGCGTTGAAGCATGGGAGGCGAATAGGTGACTGTATGATTGAAGTGTCATGGGACAAGAAGTTGTTAGGGGACAAACAACTAGCCGCGTATGTGGACGTGAGATATTTCGAAAGACCGGGAGAGGGTGAGGGAGTTACTCAGTTCGCAACGTTCGAGACAAGGACGGATTGGTGCAAATTCCGTGGTCAGGATCGCGGCGACTGGGAGATTTATCGATTTGCGAAGGATGTGGACAACGGCTCGATTCCCCCTTCCCTTGCTATTCAACAAGCACGGTTGAAAAATGCGCGGAAGCTTATCAGAGGTACCGCCTCTCCTACGAGGAGCAACGCAAAGAAGGCTTTAAAAGTCGAATTCACATATTCCGATTCTGAAGCGGAATCCGACGAGGAAGGCGACGAGGGTTTGATCGATATTCTGATAGTGGCGACGACGTCGACTGATACTCCGCGGTTTCAAGGTAACGCATAACATGTGGATTTCGTCAGGTAAACTTGCTTGGTTGTTCTAGATACAAAAAATAGGACTCTTATATACTGTAGGAAATAGAGGAAAATAGGAAGTAGAGTGCGTGGGTAGGACTGTGGGTGCGTGGGGGACTTCTTTTCCTTAGTGCCAGCTCTTAGTGTCAGTTAACCCTGACCCTGACCCTGAGCCCGCAGTTCCTACTACCACAAACAGATCCACTTCTGAACACGTGCTAACACGCCTTGCCAAGGCTTCTGCGCTTCGTTGGGCGCCACACTGGTCAGCCCCGATATGTTTCCTAGGTGGTGAGAGGAGGCCGTGGGGAGGTGGAGTAATTATACATTTTTTTTTATCTCATAATTTCGTTGTTTAAGGAACAAGAATGTCGCATGCAGGGAAAGCCTATGGTGTAAACAAGACCTATCATCACTCCTCCGCATTCTTTTTTCTCCGCATGTCCCATTTGGGCGCCGGGTAGTACCTGAAAAACTCTTCCCTATGAAGGCAGAAATCATTTCACATGCTAAGCCAGGAAAGGAAACCACGATTAGTATCCCCTGAGTCACCATGCCCCTACAGGGTTCGAGCCTGCGACCTTGCCTATCGGCGTGAAGGTTGGAGTTTTGCTTCATCAAAGTGCAGGAGAGTGTAACGAGAATTCTTGATTTACCGGAGGTGGTTTCACTCGTGAGGTTTCTTCTACGTTCCCCAAAGAGTTCTTTCTCTAGGTGGCTTAGAGAGAGATATTTAACAAGGTTTTCATAGAGGGAGGGAGGGTGGAGGTGGCATTTTGAAGCCGAAGTGTTAAAGACTTTTCTACTTGTGTAACCTGGGTGCTTAGTCAAAAGCGGGGAAGGAGACTAGGCTTGGCGCGTGTAAGATGTACATCGTAGGATAAAGATTCCTACTCCCTGTTCTTTGCTCGTTACCCCTCTTGCTTCTGCCCCTACGCCTTGTACCGTGCTCCCTACTCACCCCGCCCATAGCACCTTCCTTCCCCCCTTCTACTCCCCACCACTCCCCCCACACCCACGTTAAATACACCACACACCCCGCTCGAAGGGTGGAAAGGTCCATGTCCGACGTACCTCCACTCGCTCCTGCCGAAGGACAGGTAGCGCAAACATCTCCTCTCGCTCCTGTCGCCGGACAAGACGTGGCCGGAGAAAATAATGAACCGACAGTGACGGTTAATGATGGAGAAAAGAATGAACCGACAGGGACTGTTAATGATGGAGAACCAATCCCATATCCTCCAACTTCTTCCGCCGGACGGCCCCCGGCTGCACTTGTCTTTGGGTTACTGGGGCTTCCATTCAGAGACGATAGGAAACCTATCTACGGTGGTAAATACTCTCTCATGAGGTCTACGAAATATAGCTAATATCCATTCTACCAGCTGTGAGGAAAGTCTGGGATGGTTGGTCTTTCAGTAAGGATAGATTAACTTGGTTAGAGGTTCCCGAAGAAAATCGGCTCGCGCTGGAGGCGCAGTTGCGCAAAGAGCTGGATCAGCTTTTCACCGAACCCGAACATCACGAGACGGCAAGTAAAATCAGGAGGTGTCAAGAGTGGCTACCGAGGTATTTGCTTACTGAGAAGCATCGGTTGAGGAGAAGAGAGCGGAAACGAGCTATGTAACACATGTATTTACAGTACCTCTCACCGTCACCCCCTATCGACCAATAGCCTATACTGTGGTGGCGGTGTCTGGGCCAAGCGGGGGTACTGGATCTATGAGTGGTTTTGCCGTGATGTGCTTCTATGTTCTTGTTTCTTATTAATTATTAAATAAGACTCACTTGTATGATAAGGCCGGTTGGTTACGAGTGATAGTGTGTGACCTCAACGCAAAGAGACTTGCCGAGGTGGGTCGGCATATGTATGAGTTCTTACAATAATTCTCCAATGATTCGCTGTGATACGCTGCCAGAGTCACTACTCAGCGGATAATAGCCCGCCGGTGAAAAAAATCTAGACTAGAAGTAGGAAGGCGCCCCGTGGAAATTTTCTTGTAAGCGGGGGGAAATGCCCACCCATCTTTCAAATATGCAAGATATACGCGCCTAGTGGGAGTTAAAAGGGAGCGATATCGCTCGGAAGTTGGAATAGCATCGCCTCAGAAAATTGCAGCAATTTGAATCAACGAAATGAGCAACGGACTAGTCCCCCCCGAATTCCACGGCGTCGTCACAGAGCAGGAATGGGAAAGGTTCTTTCTGGACCCTGAAAACGACGACTTGCCTTTGGACGACCCGAAACCAGATGATCAATCGGCGGCGCTCCAATCTCAATTAGAAAGATTAGCGGAAGAGGAAGTAGCTACTCCATTTACACCAGGACCTGCCACTCTCTAACACAAACCAGATCTAGGTTCAACGCGATCGTAGGGAAGATGAATGAAATCGAGCGGCGACTGCAATTTGTAGAGATATATATCAAAAATCTGACCCCATGGACACAAAATGCAACCAAGCGCCTCGAAGATTTGGCAAGCATTATATTTTGCGAGGAGAGATGAAGTTTGATGGGGGAACTTCGTTCTCTGTTTATTGAGCGCGATACCTACATGTAGTTTCTAGACAAACCTCGAGAGCAAATCCCGTTCTTATACACCTTCCCCCCTTGTTTTAGCAGAGAGCTAGCAAGGACACGTGGTGTGACACCACAGGTGGCGGTCGTTATTGGCCGCGGTGCGGCGCGGTGGGAGTAGTATCCAGATATAAGTCAATTTCCCACTTTGAGTAAATTGTTAGCGCGGATAATAAGCGACCTACAATTGAAACTCACGTCAAAGTCTCTACAGGGCTAGCACCTGTACGCCTTTTCTTGCCTCTAAGAGCCTGGGTTTCCAAGGGGGGGGGATCGGGCCGTAATGGCCGGGGCGGGGCAGGGCGGGGCGGGGCGGGATGGGCGGGATGGGCGGGGGCTCGATTTGTGGGTGGGGGGTGCGGATTGCGGGACGACCACTGGCATTGCCACAGCCCTATCCTCGAATAGCGACTTATTGCCCACAAAGAAAGCATTGAAAAACGACCTTTTGCAAAAAAAAAAATGTTGTGACTTCTTGAGCCGGTGTCACTACGGGACCCCACCATGTTGGCCAATAAAAGATAGTGTTGGTCACGGTAATGATCGTACTCAAACGGGCGACCGGCCCGCCTCTCCGCAGGAAGTTGAGATTTATCAGCAAGGGAGGGGGTCTGAACACCCACAGACCGCTTTGAAAACCCCCGCAGGCTCTCGCCAAGTTTATGTATCTGATCCTGTAAAAATTGGTTATCATATTCATAAACCTCCCTAGGCAGATTCTTTTTAAAAAACTCCGGCGCAACTACTACCTCAGGACTGTGTTCTGTAAGCGTGCCCGCGAAATGGTTTGATGTTTTTTTTTTTTTGTTTACATCATTAATCGTAGAAATGGTTTGATAACAATTGGTAGAATGTTCGGGTCATTAAGAGGTTAAGGTCAGGCGCAGTATGACTGGTACACATTTGCGAGGGGGCAGCCTAGCGAGGGTATTTTGTCTACTATGAATCAAGCACTAGCTGGTAATTTGATCTCGGGCTCGAATAGGTGGCAACACGTTGGATTTGTTAGATTAAGTCTTGGAGTGAGAGAAAGTTGTGTATGTTTGTTGTGCATCGAGTTTATCTATTTTTATACAAGTTCCTGAATATTGCATTGTACTGAATCTGCCATATCAGCCCTCTAAATAACCGTGGCGACGCTTAGCTTTATTGATACATGCATATCACATTGTAGGAAATATGAAAGAAAACATATGTGAAACCTTGCAGATGACCCCTCCGTCGCCTGCACATCTTCCTACGTACTCCTTTCCCCATTGCCCTGTAGTTGGGTGCGCTTGCTCTCTACTAATTGTTAGGAGCGACCATATCGTAGAGGTATAATGCACTTACCGTTTCTACTCCTTAGGCGATGCCTGCTACAGGTACGAGAGTTATGGCCAGGTTCTTTGCAAGATGAACAGCGCTGAACAATCAGTTTAGGCACCCGAACCAGACCGCCCCTTGATTGTAGTAACTACACCAACCTAGACCTTGCCGTCCGAGTAGTGGTGACAGTACAGTCTTTCGCCGGTTTATGAACGTCTTTATGTGTCATTTGTGTAGGGATGAACACAGTATACCGGAATGCTGAGATGTATGTCCGGCGTTATGAGGTATCGACGAACCAGCGAGCATCCAGGAGAAAGAATATCGTCGGGCTGGCATATCTGTGTCATTCGCTGTTTCTGGGACTCTCAAGATAGCTGTCTGTTTCAGTAGACGTTGGGATCTAAGCTGGTGAGGGAGAGCTGCTGGCTTATAATCTTCAATCGGGGGTAAAATAGTACTGTCCATGTGGAGTGTGGTTGAGAGTTTGTGCCACAACGTCCTAATCCAAGGTTTTAAATCGAGGAAGGAATCATTATGGGGCTCGGGGTGGAGTGGTCAAATCAGTCAATTGATTCAGGCAAATACTGCAAGCTTATCATAGTTAGACAACTAAATTTACCTGCATAAAGAGTGTACGTACGGGAAAACTCATTTGGGAATGATCAGATAAATTTAATATAGTTGAATTTCTGAAAAAGGGCACAGAAGCCAAGGAAAAGGTAGACAAATAAGAAATGCAAGATGAGGACGGGTTGAAAACGAAGGGCTGAACAGAAAATTTTAGGTAAGCGCAAGGTGCCAGAGCAATAAATCCAAGAAAATGTTTGCGAAATGGTAGAAAAAACAAAGCAAACGACAGGAAGAGAAAAGGAAACCGACACCATGTACCACCGCATGAAGGAACAAAAGACCAGAACCGAAAATTCCAAGACCGACAAGGAAGCCAATATGACAAGCACAGTGAATTGGCACATAATCAGATTTATAAAAACTATGATTGAGCATGATAGAATACTTACATAGCAAGGATGAGCAGAAAAAGAACGACTAAATAATGTGATTCTTTTTCCAGAAAAAAGTGAAATGCGAAGCGTAAAGACGAGTACGCTTGGGGGGGCGAAAGCACGGGTGAGGGGATATAGGTGCCGACGCCATTGAGAATTGTTCAATTTCTGGCGACATATGGAGGAAAGATAATTGAATTTGGTGAATGGAAAAAAGAAGAGAAATGGGCAGAATATAAGGAAAGAGCCAAGAAATAAGATATGATGACATAAATAAAAAATGTGATAAGAAAAAGAGAAATGGGCCCAAACAGGAACATGCCCAGCGAGGAGACGGCACTATAACCAGGTGCTGTACGTATTGATAGAACGTATGAGAATGATATCATGCTCAGCCTCATCGAATATTTCATCCCGGGCAAGGTTAATAAGGTCCCGGGCAGTTTTTCTGGGATTATGGTTTCGTATGCCTGGCAGGTGAACCATGAGTCACTAATGACAACAAAAAACGAAGATTTGAGGGGGATAATAAGCGATATACGGCGGAGTCTGGCACCAAAATTGACCAAATGCCTATCATTAAGGTTGTTAACATTAGGGGAATTGTATAAGGCATTCAACTCCGCGAGTTCAATGAGTCTTGATATAGAGATTCCAGGATGAATATTTTGAAAATCTACACGACTGAACATGAGTCACATATAGAAAAAAAAAAAAGGAGAAAATGAGGAGAACATACCACGAATTAGTTCCGCAAAAGGGGACATAACGGCCGAAGAGAGAGACGATACAAAGTTTTGGCTAAAATCCACCGCGGCAATAAATGAATGGGAAGACGCAAATACCAATCCAGGAGGATCTGGTTCCAGATTGTCAATAATGCGGTACCCATCAAATAAATCAGCTGAAAATAGTGTTAATACAAAATCTGTGAACGGAATGAGTGTAACTAACGATTTGGTGGGACTAAGCGCAGGCCAGGTGCCGGAATAACACAATAGCGGTTTTGGTTTCGGTGGAGAGAATTAATGTTCGCGGGGCGGTTATTGCCCGAATCGCGCATGGATCCAGAGGGTAGAGGTGATTGACGAGCATTGGGATTTGGAGCAATGGATAATAAATAAAAATCTAAAGGACGAGGGGGGTTAAAATTCAAAAGACCAGGCCTATGGAGTGGAGAATGATGTTGAGATGAAGATGGGGAGATTGAGAAGTGTTCATTGCAAAGTTCAAAGATGTTAACTATGGAGGTTAAAAAGGTGGGTGACGAGGTGGGTGAGGAGGTGGGTGACAACGTGGGTGACGAGGTGGGTGACAACGTGGGTGACAACGTGGGTGACAAGTTGGGTCACCAGGAGAGGGAGTGAAGCGCTCTTTAAATAAAAGAAAGCGGAAGTACAAGCTGGAGAAATATTAGAGATCGATGTAGGGATTATCACACGCCATCACTCGGCTCGACCTGTCAGCCCTGTAGCGCAACGAGCACGGAGTAAGGATCAAGGCGCAATTAGCACATAGTATCACTCGATCCCAGGGAATTATCATACGCTGATAGATCTCATATTGCAGGTGCAACGCGCACGGCGTAAGGGTCAAGGCGCAGGGCGTAAGGATCAAGGCACGATTAGCACCTAGTATCACTCGATTTGAGGGAATTATCATACTCTGATAGCTTTTTATATTGCAGGTTGGACACTATCTGAAGGTGCAACGCGCACGGCGTAAGGATCAAGGCGCGATTAGCACATATTATAACTCGATATAAGGGAATTATTATACGCTAATAGATCTCATATTGCAGATTTGACACTATTCATTACCTGAACGCTAACTACCGACATGCGAGGGGCAAGCAACGAGCACGGCGTAAGTATCAAGGCGCGATTATCATAGGAAATCACACGATTTGAGGTAATTACGATCTGGGATATTGGCGATCATAGGTGCTGAGCAATTAGCAATCCTTATCACTCGCCCTCACCGCTGGTACGTGCAATGGTACAAATATATCCATAAACCAATGAACCAGATATACTGTGAGTTTCTAGAGAAAACTAGTGTTAGCGGTGTGATAGTTGAACAGTGGAGAAACAGCAAACTCGGTAGAAGTTGTGGAAATTATAGAACAATGTCAAACCAACAGTTAAACAGAGCTGGAACAAATGACGTGCCGAATAGCAAGCCGTGATCTAGCGGCCTACTTCCCCCCTGTGGTACATTCGCGGATAAGATAACTTATTGTGTATTGAGGATGAAATCTCAGGTCGTTTCCCCATATGAATGTATCCTAGAAGAAGAGATAGTTTATACCTCCAGTTGCGTAACTCGTGCACTTTCACGAATATATGGATAAGGTTATTTTGATAGCAAGGATATGTTATCAGACATGTTATGTACTAGTAGGCGGCAGGGCGGCAGGGCGGCGGGAACGGCAGGGCGGCGGGAACGGCAGGGCGGCGGGAACGGCAGGGCGGCGGGAACGGCAGGGCGGCGGGAACGGCAGGGCGGCGGGAACGGCAGGGCGGCGGGAACGGCAGAGTGGTGGGGACGGCAGGGCAGCAAGCTAAACTACTAACATCATCACCATTATTATCAAGATCACCATCAACATCATCGCCATCATTATCACCATCAGCTTCTGGTCTTCACCATCATGAATACTAACTATCAAAATCATTAGAACAGTAGTAGATAAACCCCAACCTGTTTTGCTCAGATTTGTATGCAAATAATTCTTGTAGTTATTGTGTTCCCCAACTCTGGCAAGCCCAATGATTGAAGAGATGATCTGGAGGTGCTATTGATATGAGCGGTGATGCATATAGTGATTTAGTGATGATCGGGTGGTGAAGCTGAAAAAGTTCGTGATGGCTCGGCAGAGCGCGGTAGGGGGTGATTGGGGGGCGACTAGGCGCGACTAGGGATGACTGGGCATGAATCTGCCTATCCTGCTGTCAGGATATATATTGTCCTGTCTGGATATGTTTCCTACATATCGCCCTGTCAGAATATCTATTGCCCTGTCAGAATATATACCAATAAAATTCTCCTATCAGGATACCTACCGCCCTGTCAGGATATCTATTGCCCTGTCAGGATATCTGTTGACCTGTCAAGATACCTATCGCCATGTTAAGATATCTATCGTCCTGTATCCAGTGCGAAAGATAACTTCACTTTCTGAACCCAAAACATGCAGAATTATCATTTCTTATCCCCGTGCCCAGGATAGATTACCGTGTCACCATACAAATCGATGTACCACAGGGCCCGACGCACCGCCCACCACCGCCTCGATAAACAATCAACCAATCTTCCTATGTGTGTTGGTACCGTATTAGAGCCTTTGCGTTTTGGGATCCAGCTCCATTTTAGCCCCACTTGGCAATGTAGATCACTTGGTCAGCGCAGCCAGCTCTTGATTTGAGGCCGGCTCTCAAAGCGGGGGGTGGGGTTTAGACTTCGTTCCGCAAGGTGCGAGTTGTTGGGTCCAACGCAGCTGCTGTGAGCTGGGATACCATGCCCGATTTCGGCAACGAATGATATTTCATGACGAGGTATATGGATGGGGCTGTGCGGCCAAAGCGTGACATTATGTCCGCACTTGCCCGAACCTGCTACGGCACGGTATTGAAAGGAGGAGGCAGGACCGATCACCTGTCCCAACCTCATTTGTACCTTTTGGTGTCTTTACTGGTTAGGGCGGGATCAACCCATTACGGGCTCTACGTGCCGCCGGACCCAACCGGCCATTGGTTCAACGATCGCAACCGATCGTCTAGCGCACCGAGCGGCTAAACTCCTTACCGCTCGATCGGGTGGCCATTTTGGTGTCAAAGCAAAGGTACAGGGCCTCAAAGCCCCATAGGCTAACCAAGGACCTAGCAAGCCATGGGAGCTATCACTACGGGCAGTGTAGGGTGGGGGGAGACGGGACATTGTCTCACGCAGTCCCTGCAACATTAACGCCCACGGCGTCTGAGCACCATGTGATATTTAGAAGGTGGCTTCTTGGAGCGCTTGTTTGTCCGCGGGATGGGGAGGGGAATGATTGTTCGTCCTGACAAGCCCATCATGCCCTATGTGCTCATGATTGAAAGTACTTGTGGGATGGGGCGCTAACTGTGCTGTGATCGCCATTGCCGCAGTAGCGCCGTGTGTCCAGCTTATGGGATCTAGCTACAGCTGAGCGGGGTTGAGATTGAGTGCTGGGTGAAGTGGAGGTGTTGTGGATGTGGATGCGGATGTAGGGACATCTGGGTTTTAATTCTACCATTGGAGTGGAAGGCGGGGGGGGGGGGGGGGAGGGGGTGTGGCGGGTGGGGCCTTGCCGGGGGGACTGGGGGGCTGGGAGACTGGGTGTTGCATTAGTCATTGCAATTTTTGGATTTCCCCCTTTGGCGTTTTCTCTTAGCTCCTGTGAGGGAATTAATAAGCAGTAGTTGCGGGCTCATGAAACACACAGAGCGAGGATCCTAGCACACTTGGTTCGTCAACAAGTGGCAAGTGTTCAGTCTGACGAGGACGGGGGGAAGAAGTACTCCGTGGAAATGTATGATCTCAATCCAATACAGCTTTCTGTACCTGTTGCCTGGTTTTGAAACAGCATCAAATTACCCCTCCCCGAAGATCCCCTCCCCAAAGACCCCCTCTCCAACGTCAGTCGTAAGATCTCACAACGCTCCTGAGCTTTACTCTTTCGTTATAAAGCAGCATTGACTCTGACACAAAGGACCTATGGCATGCCTATGATTATCTCGCTCGGTGGTCGGTTGTGGGTCCGTCCAACTGGCCACTTGTCCTAATTACTGTTGGGCTGGCTGGCCAACCTCCGGAATTTGGTTGAGGCTAGGAGGAGAAATAGGGGTGTGGGTGGTCTCGAGGTGGGGAAAGTACTGGCCTGCAAGACGGGATGAGAGAGTCGTGGGATATGTGGTTAGAGGTTATCTGTGGTTGAGATGAATGGGGGAGAGCTGTGTTGGTTGGGGCGGTTCTTTCTCGGTACAAGGGAATGACAATTGTATTTACTGGGGTTCTCTAAACGCTGAGTAATAAACCCACAGTGTCCTTTCTTAATTTAACCGGTGTGAGAAAGAGGATTCTTCACAAGAATCTGGAAATTATCTATACCAGGCCTGACTGAGAAAGGTGGATGGCTTGCACTTTGATGTTAGAAACTACTTATCTAAAAGATAATAGGGTTCTTGAATCATTGTTGTTAGGCCACTCTGTCATCCCAAGATACTGCATTTCTATATTATAAAGTGTATCCCATTACCTTTCCTTTTGCTTGATAACTACTAGACCCTCTACTTCCTCTCAGCTGGGGAAACTTAACATTGTGATGTTTATCAATATTATAATTTACTTAGGTGTAACTCACACTAAGGGAGTGGTTGGTGTTTATAGGAGAAAAGCAGGCCTATACCTTCTAAGTAATTTTGCCCCACCCCCAGCCTCTAACCAGGGTGTTCTATCCCTTAGTTTGTCAATGCTGACTCCCCTATAGAGGGATTAGATTTGTATGGAAGATCTATCATTTAATAAGAAAAATAGCGAGATCCATTAGTAAAGCCACAAAAAGCTTACTTCTTCTAGAGGGGTCAGCATTTTACTGAAAGACTAAGGGATACCCAGATTGGTGCTTCCACTACCCTATTAATTCGTGCAACTGTCCACGAATCTATAGCAGTTTAGTGCGTGTGGATTAGGATTATCTAGAGCCCGGCATTCTCTCCGTCTCAAATGCCAGAGGTACATGTGGACCGTTCATGATCCATCATGTCCGTGACATGATACCCTTGTAAGGCAGACAAGGTTAAATAGCGCAAGTACCTTGGGGCCAGCTACCTAAGCGCTTGGTGTATACTTTAGGGGTGTTTATAAGTAAGCTGATGGGCGCACTAGTTTTCCCTCCTTCACACCCATTCTTCACACCTTGATGGTACTCAGCACCGCCTTTGTAGCTCTGGATTCAGGAGAGGTTGGCTCTCACCTGGACCATACTCCGTCACAGCATGTCCTTTAATCCTACACCCGTGCGTTCAATATCTAAAAGATATGTACACATCGTTGTTAGTCAGGGGTGATGAGTCATCCTGCCTAGGCCACTCTCACCACAATACGCTTAAATTTCAGGTTTCTCCAGGCTTACCGCCTGTGCTTTTGGACTTCTTTCCCACCAGCAGCATGAGAACTTCATTCATCCTTAAAATTGACTCTAGTATACTACCATGGGCCTGGGCTACTACAATACCATGTTTGTCCTCCGAAATACGCCGACGATTCCGTATATTGCTCTTCAGCCGCCTATACTTCTAGTGGCACCCCCATCGAGGCCGATCTCCCTACAAAACTATCCGCTTGCATATCGTATGGCTCAACATCGCTCTAGACAATGTCAGTTTCCAAATACCAGTGCCATGCCAAGATCTCTTGGCGGATGACATGATCAACGCGTTTGGTAGATTAAAGGGATCATGGGAAGACGCCAAGTCCTCAACAACTTTTCAACCAAACAAGATATAAAAATTCCGTCTTGATAGAAGTACTTCCGCTTACCCACAATTCTATCAAGACGGAATTCTTATATCTTGTTTGGTTGAGGACTTCGCGTTTTTCTCATGATCTATTTAAGACGCACTACACCATATATATGGTTATCCTGGGGGGGGGGGGGGGGGAAGACTAACTCATAAGTTTGGGAACCAGGTTCAACAAAACAATGCTCTTGGTGGATCCTGGGGATTGAAAAACCGTTCTCCATATTCTTACGAAGAGTACCATGTGTTCTTAAGAATTTCGTTTAATTTACTACTGAATTTGATATTAGTCATACCCCCCGTTTAACCATACCCCCAGGAGTTCGTCTACCTAGTAGGGGGTCGGTAGGGTGGTCGTTAGTGTTAGTGTTTTCGAGCACTATCAGAATGACAGGTGGTCACCTATGGCTATATTAACTTGATGTCAAATCAAATGTCGCTACACAACTGCTCGGGGATGCACTTGGTGCAATTCGTACACCATCATTCAACAACCACAAACCTACCTAAGGTAGACTATATCTAGATGAAACTTTAGTCTACTCGCTCGTCTTTGACAAGTTTCTTCACCCGACTCGGCGAAGAAAGGGATTCTGATGTTTCGATTTGTCAAATGCCTCGCTCGCGGAGATTTCTTGGCGAAGACGAGCGACTACACCGCACCTAGACATTTTTCCCATAGCGAACTTTCAAGACACTGCAGAATATACACACAATCAACTAATAGGTCACGATAAGTGTCCTTAGAATCGAATCTCTAGTTACGAAAATAACTCACTAGATGAGGTGTCTAGTAGCGGACATACGGATCGGATGAATCAATGCCAGTTGCAACCAGTCGTGCTTACCAACCCTGACTTTTGTTTTTAGACTCCGTCTCTTTATTCAAAGAGTAATTATACACATCATAGATCCATCTTAGTCGATAGTAAACTACCTTCTATGAGAGAGCTCTTCATAGCTACTTAGGATACCTACTCGGGGTATTTCGTTGTAGGGGAGACCCCCACCTCCTGCCAATGGAGAAGATGTCACACCGGTATACCTTGTCCACCGTCGACTTTGAGGAATACCAATGGATGGTAAGCACCTCCGTCATAGCACATATTGAGGGGCCAGAGGACCAAACCTCTGGGCGGTCCATAAACCCCAACTACGTAGAACGTGGAAAATACCTCGAACCAGGTGACATAGAAAGTTCTATACTCTTCGCTGTATACTCGTCCTAGATATGTATAGTACTTGCATCATGGGTAGAACAGCCAGTAAAATGAGGAATAGCATGATGGGATATAGTCCAGCGCTCGCTACTTTTCTCCAACAATACAGTTCTAGTTCCAACGCTGAGCTGTTCATGCACAACGGGAAGACTTCAGTTATGTTGATGAATAAACTACTCATAAGATGTCACTTTTTTCTGAACTCACTGGTAGCCTCTACGCCTAGCGAGATTTATAAAGCACCTCTAAAACGAATTACATTGGGTCATCAGGATATTAATGATGCAAGACGGTGAGGGTAAATCATGACTACAAAGGAGAACACTATATACCCGTGGAACAGATGAGATAGGAAGGTTCCATTCTAAATACTCTAAATGAAGATAATGCACTATCAGGTCCTGTTGCAATTAATGGAAGGAAGAGCAACGGGAAATTTTCACAATTGGAAATACACCAAGCTTCCATCCACCTTTAGCCAAGCATAGGAATTCATGTGGGCGCTACTCTGACTATGAATTAGCTCTGTGGTTTTAAGGGTCTCCAAAGTCACTCATACACATATCATATCGAAACAGTAAGGTCAGTATAGTATATTCCCTTCCTATGTATATCTATTAACTAAACCAACACTAACTTGAATATCACGAGCGAAACCCATCTAACGAGATGCATACGGAACAATAGAAGGCGGAAGGCTAGTAGGCAGAGGGACCAACCTCTCCAAAGCGCCGGAGTACACTCATGAGATATAACACCGGTTTGGCTAAAGACCGTGGCAACGACCCACTGTTGGCGGTTCCGTCCGCCCTCTTCCCCCCTTTTTCTGTTCCTATACAGCGTGCCGGTCCGCTTTCCTCTCACACCAAGTTCCTAGGTCATCGGCTCCTTCCTCACCCTGATCCCCCGCCCCATACTCACTCAACCAAGAGTTTTATCATTTCGGTGGGATCATATTCAAGTCGACGCAAGCTCCCAGGATACGCAGCTCTCGCTGAATATACTAGGGTATACTCATCAAGATATGGCAATGTCTGATGTACATCATTCTCGAGAAGGAGTCTCGTTGTCTCTACATTTCCATGTAGTAGAGAGATAAAGAGTGCTCTTGTTTGATGGACGTCAAAGGTGCCGCTGATGTCCCCGTGCAGTAATAGCACATTCACAATGTTCACATGCGGTATGCTCACGGCCAAAATGAGCGGAGACCCGGAATCTCTGGAATCAATCGGGGCTCCGTACTCGAGGAGGGCACGGGCAATATCAGTGTGTCCATTCAGTATGGCTGCGCGTAGTGGTGTCTCTCTGTAAGTCGACATATATTTGGGGAGATTATATCCGAGTCAGAGCACACGCCAAAGATCATGAGTATGGCATGTCTCCACAGCCCACCTAAAAATATCCACACTGAGGGATACGAACCGAGAGGTAAGTTCGTTGGAGAGGAGACTATAGAGCAGGCGACATGTCCGAGAGAGCACAGACAGGCCCCGCCCATCAAGTTCTGTGACGATAAGAAGAAGAAGTTCGGACGGAAGACAGATAAGGGTGTGGGCTTGGTTGAGCGTAGGATGGCTCATGGTACTGGTCTTTGAAGAATCAGGGCCTCCTAGTTGTGGCGGAGTGTTGGGTGCAGGTTTGTGTAACCGGGTAACCTGAGTCTTTTATCCCTAAGCTGACCCCTATAATAGAGAGTCGGAATTCATATGAGAGATCAGTTACTTTAACGCCCGATCGAATATTCCTATAAGCCTTAGTCAAAAGTTAGTCTAATAAAGACCTTATATATTCCTCAAATCACCCCTGAAAATTCTTGAATAAGGTCTTTATTAGACTAACTCTTCAATAAGCCTTTTTTAAGGCTGAAATCAGGCCCATATGAATATCCGATCGGGCGTTAAAGTATTTGATAAGAAAGATAACGAGATCTGTGAGCAAACGCCACCAACCTTTGCTTCTCCCTAGGGGGTTAGCATTTACCGCCAGCTTAAGAGATAAACCAATCTAGTCGCACCAGAGTCTCTTCTTTAATTCCTTTTTACATTATGAGATGACTACCCGTACGCGTAGGGTTTAAAAAAACATTCTGAATACAGCTTGAAGCGACACATTTTAAAAACTAGTCTTCCAGATTTCAGATTTGAATCGAGGGAGAGGGACCCAAAACCAATGCGATCTGTTAATTGGGAGGTGCTTATTTACAAGGAATACCGGTTGCTACTATTCTCCACCCAATCGAAATTCAAGCCTTTAACCCTCAGGCGAAGGCTAAAGGCTATTCCTGAACTCAATACCCTATATAATATCTCATTATGATAGGGGCTATCCATATATATATGATTAGGTGACTGACTTATATGCCTATTAGTTACCTTCAATAAAGAAGTAACGAAGCCTATTATTCATATATCATCCACTATATCTTATTTATATTACAAAACCTAACGCCATGTTAAGTTCGAGTGATAATTTGTGTCTCGGTTATAAGACGAAGGTCACCTTCCTTGGGGTATGGAGCTGGTGGAGCAACAGAGGTCATCTTTTTTGGGAACATCTTTCGTATATCCATACGTACAATCGTCCTAGAGATTGAAAAAAATAATACCTCAAAGTGAAAGGTACATATGAAAAACAAGTTTAAGGAGAATTACAGTGCGTGCATACCAACAAACATAGGTTTTCGGGATCTCCCTAATCCTCCATCCCAACATCGAGCGGTTCCTTCATGCGCCTCTTCCCCTCTTCAATCAGACTCTTGCGGTGCTCTTGATATACCTCATCCCAAATCTTCGTCGAGAAGTTCCACTCTGAGCCTTTGTATGTCAAGGTTACCTGTTTCTCAGTGCGCTGACCTATCCATGTGGGAACGTTCACGGTTTTGGACTGGGTCTCAAGGGTAATGAGTCTAATCTTCGGATCTACCGTCTTTGCAAATTTATCGCCCACGAATACAGTGGCTAGGAGCTTATGCGTGATCAACTTTCCCTCCATATTCCTCACACAACCCACCACCGACTCTAGAACCTTATTCAGCGCCACCTTGACTGTCTCAGTCACCGGAAATCCCTCTGTAGTTAAATCCATGATTGTAGATTCAAGGTTCGGAGTGCTCGAAGTGATTGTTCTGCTAGCGCTGAAGTCATGCGTGCTTGTAAGGCAAACAGTACGAGTACGGAAGACGGTTTCGAGGACTCGAGAGCGGTACCGCGAGATAGCCTCAATGTCAAGTTTCCCGGAGTCATCCTTGAATAGACCTTGTTTTTGCTTATCGCTTACAGCTTTCTCAGTGATATTGGTGGCCCACGAGCCAAAGTTTTCAATGCTCTCTTTCATCTCCTTGAGCCCCGGGTAAAAGTCACCACGACCGGGAGGGGTGAGATCAACGTGGTAGAGTGTGGGGATGGCTTTCCATTCTTCCTCAGGATCATTGTATGACGGGGGTGCGTCCACCTTAGGAGCTAGCGACATCTTAGGGAGAGTGGAAGATACGAATTTCTCGTGTATGGATTTGAAACCAAAGGCAGGTAGTAATGGCAAAGCTTGTGGAGTTTGGATCATGAAATCTGGGGTATTTAAACGGGTTCTAATACAGCCAAAGCTTAAAGAATGGGCTAGCTCCTGTCATTCGTTACTTTCCGTGGAACTAAACAGATAACGACTCACAATCGGAACCGAGGCCGAATTATGTTTGATAGATTGCCAGCCCGAATTACCAGCTGGGACACCTAAATCCTTCTCTGTTTACGCCTGAGCTTCGTAGTATTATCTTAATTGGCTGTGGGCGAGTCGAAGATGAGGCTTAGTATTTGCATGGAAGTGGTGTGTCACAAGGTTGTCGAAGCTGCCGCTGGAATTTGGAGCGATCGTCTATGCGCTGCAGTACACCAAAAAGTATTCCTCTGTTTCGTATATCACCCGACGTTATTCAAATAGACATGCATCCACATGATATGTGACTCGTCGTAAGTCAGAGGTACCAACTATGTTACCTCTCGAGAGCAGTTCCCTCGGGTGAAAGTGGATGCAAGTGTAAGGACTACTCGCGGCAGGTAAGAGGTACCCGAATATGCAAGTCTTGAGATGTAATTTTTATTGGAATAAAAGAGGGAAATATACCAATTTAGTGCAACTGCATTTTTTGGGTGAGTGATGACTAGACCTCTTCACGGGGGTATGGTGCACACGGGGGTATGGTGCAACAAACAAGAACGTCGAAAATGAGCATAGGAGATTAAAGGAAAATCAGCAAAAATACTTATTTTTCACAAGGAATTCTATCCATACATTGTTTTTATCAATTTACCTTGTACCCGTTGCACCACACCCTAGTGTGCACCATACCCCCGTGAAGAGGTCTAGAGTCTTTGAAGACTTCCAAGACATGCAGGTCGGATGCAAGTAGGATGTGATATGATATTTTCGACTGCAAGACTCAAAGATACGCATGGAGATATATTCAATCCTTATGCATTTCTCTCTAGAGTGCTTGTGAGCCCCTATGAAGCATACCCTCGGGAATCGATAATTTTTTGTTCGTTGCCTTTCGCACCCGTTTCTACTTATGGAGGACTTCCTCGGTCGGATGCCTGGCTTCCGGCGGGGTCGGCATGAATCCGCATGATCCCAAAGTATCTAGACTCACTGGGATCTCATGCACGATTGACGCCAATCTAGCCGGAAACGTTATAAAATAGTATCAAGATCTGACGTACCTGATTTTGTAAGTTGGGTGGGAAACAGATATATATTCTGTTAACGACCGTTCTTGAGGGACGAATCACTCGACCAAAGATTCACATTGATTACCGCAAGTCATACCCACTGGGGACAAATCCGAAACTATAAACCAAGAACAATTCCATCATATCTCATGTCGCGCTCCACCGCGGCCGACGTCGCTGTTTTTCATTCGGGCGGAGCGGAGGAGATAGATGAAGTGCGAAAGAACTTCCTGGATCCGTCCCTCCACTTTGATCAGAGGTTCCTGCTCCTACGAGACAATGTCCATCTTACCATCTCCTGGGCACGCCAGTTAGCAGACTCTTTGATAGCAAAAAGGTTGGCCAGTGAGGAACTGGGTTCAGAGGGCGCATGCAGCTCAGCCATCTACTATTCAAAGCTTATTAGAGCTGCCTTCGAGAAACGAGCGGTATGGCTCACTCCCTCAGTAGAATCCAATAGGTCCGGGACCTTCAGTATCCCCGACAACGACATAACAGCAGGACTTCTCCTCAAATCACTTGAGGTTCCCATGACCTCCTGTTTAATGGCTCTTGCGGAGGGTATAGTGGAGAGGGTCCGGGATTGCGGTCCTCGCAAGAGCGGGGAATTGGTGGAACGAAGTGCCCAGGTGAAGACCTTCGTATATGACCACCACACGAATAGTTTCAATGCAATAATCACAGTGTTGGACATAAAGCTACTAATAAGCTACCGGGTGATGCACAAGAAAACAAAAGAGAAAATACACGAGGGGCTACGGGGATTCGCTTTCGAGCCTCTGCTGGATTTAGGCTATGGGCTACAGACTCACTTGACGCCTAGCTATCTGAAGTCGCCGGCTGGTGGTGGTGGTGGTGGCGGTGGGGCAGTTTGCGGGAGTCCCAGCTACGTGCCTGGATCACTGGTTCTGAACGCCGAAATCCCACATCGCGGTCGCATAGAGAAGGAGAGGATTCTTATACATGTGGAGTCAGAGATTTCAATGGTCCAGTATGAATTCAGTAATAATATCTTCATGGAACTTCGAGATACGATTATTGAGATGATATCGGGAATGGAGGATAATGTATCTAATCTTGGGGATTGAGGCAAAAGTTAGATACATACTTGTCATTGTTTTTCTGGTTCGGCTAGTTGGTTAAATCTCCAAACGATACAAGTACATGTATGCTAATCTCTATGTTTCTGGGTGAGGCATGATTGAGCCAGTTTTGTAAGAGGTTGATCGGTTGAATGGTGAGTTAAGGACATGTAGCCCCCCGGCTGATCAAAGTTAAGTATAAATGAAATAAGAAAGTCAAAATAGAGCAACAATCCCAGGTAGGTACACTTGAAGTCTTTACAAGTCAATAGACATGAAATTCAGCCCTCAATCCTTCCCTCCGACCGACCGTGTGAGCCTACCCCAGGAGCAACCCCAACCCCACCGCCGCCGCCCAACCGTCCAAAACGTCCTCTTTGATTCCAATATCCAGTTCCTCCGGCCTGCGGTTGTGCAGTCCCCTCCAGTCCTGACAGTTAAAACGATTCACCTGAACTATTCAAAAGAATTGAAAACAGCCCCAACGATCGGATTACAGAAGTAGATTAATGACCGAACCAATTTTCCATCTTCTTCTCGCTCTATAATATTAGACCATAAGAGATGCTCTAGCGAACAGGTTATGCATCGCAGGGAAATCTGGGTTAGATCGTTTAAGAATTAAAAACGTAACTGATCATTCAATTCAACTTGGTACCTACAGGAAATCGTAAAACCAGTCAAAATTAGACTTCAAAGGTATTTAAAGGCTTATTCTGATTCAGATATAACCGTTTCCATACCACAGAGCACAGAGCGGCAACAAAAGATTTTTCAACAGGTCTAATTATCATTACAAGGCTTTAATCATAGTGCATAGTGGCGGACACTCGACCCTCAGTTAAGTTGTTCTAGAGGCTGTGGGGAAGTGGTTTTTTATTTATTTCGAAATCCCTTCTGTAGGGCTGTTGGGGGTAGGTAACAGAACTATTTCACAGAAGGACTTTCTTCCTGGACAAGTGTTGTGGTGTTGAAAGTCAGTGGGTGAAGGATAGTTTGATAGTCGGTTCTGTGTGTCTGCAGCCACTGTACCTACACCAGTGCTGGTAAAGCATCGCCATCAGCCTTGACATTGATTTAGCGATGATGATTGAGGGGGAGGCTGTAACTCTAAATTCAGAGAAGCACTCTTGATCCTATGATCCTATGCATATGCAGTTCTTTTGGTGTCGAATTTGCCAGGTCCCCAAGGCTTATCTCCGATAGCGAAGGGTTCGTTAAGACCGGCCCGAGCCGCTTGGTATTTCTGGGGAGGCATGCATATTGACCTGCAGGACAGCTGGTCCTTGAAGTTTCAAAACGGGCTGTTATCGTGTAATAGTAGAATATCTACCTACAAAGGTGTGCCAACCCCGCAGTCGTCGCTAGAGCTGAGCCTGCGCAGGATCGGCATCTAGGACGTGCCCTCTAGCCGCTCCTAGCCTTAGACTGTGTTGGCAATCTTTAGACGTAACCTCCTCATCACTTACTAACTGTCGATGTCAGTATCCGTGGGGCGGACTATATGGTAGAACTCTCTTCGGCATTGAGGTTTTATCGGACCTTTTCGAATTAGCTACATACTTATATATATAATTAGAAATGCCAACGACTCAAATCGATGCGGTTTCTGATTAAATCGAGTGACAGGGCATGTTGAATAATATCAGCCTTTGTAATCTGTTACCTGGCGATGTGGCAGGGTACTCGGGGGTAGGGGAAAGAACCAGAAAATGCAATAGGGCTATTTGTATGGCAGAGCTCCGCCACTCCATACAAAAAATCCCTGTATTGTCACTTGCATTTTCTGGTTCTTATTCCTGTATGCGAGTAGGCTCCTGACATCCTCCTCACCACCGACCGAATGTGAGGTCCTTTCATACGCAAAAGGTTGCGCTGCAGCCAAGAGACACTGAGGTGGGAATTGGGTGCTGCGCCACGTGGGTGGTGAACACGCTGGGCGGGGAGCGAGGTAGTTAGTCATAGGCTAATGTCACCGGGGCGGAAGATAGGCTTTGTGCTCTCCCGAATAAGAATCGGAGAAAGAATTCCTTGGCGCATGAAGATGAGATACGCCAAGACCTAGATTTGGGAATTGAGCAACGTCGATTAATTAAGTGAAGGGCTCTGACAGGAAATAAATACAGATTGAAAAGTACAGGATGTCTACCAGCGTGTTTTAACAAGATTTCTTGGGAGGTAGAAATTATTTCCACACGTTAGCAAAGCGAGTTGAGAATCAAAAAAGGTTCATGCCTGTGCTCGTAGTGATAGTACTTCTGATGATCGCGATGCTTTCGCCAATAACTGCACCCATACCATAATTGTATTATCTTTCTTGAATTTAGGAACAATACAATCCTAAATGTGTTCCTCCATATTCATCCTACAAACCACATTGATTCCACAACCAAGCATTTCCCAGTCTATATATCGCCTTGCAGTAGCTTTCCGCCGTCCAGTGTTGATATTTTAGCGGCAATGTAAGCTGCTTTGTCTTGATCTCAGGGTTAGGGAATGACCTTTTGCATTCGATTCGAGTATAACATTATCCCACAGTTTGGCAGGTTAGGGACATCTGTGGCGACATGATAGTGCCCTTTGCTGTTCTAGAGATCCCGTTTGTAACTTGGACACACTGCCCCGTAGATGCGGGATATGATCGGTACAGTCAGAGATTTCGGAGCAAGCCTTGGTGAGCATCCCTAGACTAACCTACCAGAGCTAAAGACTACTCCGGATGATAACCGCGCCCCCGAACGATCGCGAGGATATCACCGCTAATATAGGAGGACACGGAGATGCATTTTGCTGAATGAGGATATCCGCGGGGATACCTTGGTGGAACGTTCAGGACGTTGTTGGTACTAAACGAGTTGTTGACAACGTATAATGTTTGCAACATGGGCATTTTGCAGCATGGATACTTTGAAATGTTGACTAAAGACACTTCTTACCACCACAAGAAATGAATTCTGGGCTCTGAACGCTGCGGGGGAGATAGTCTGGCCTGGGCTGTCGTCGCCGAGGTAAGCTGCTCTTTCCGTAGTTAGGGACAACATCTTTACCCGACTACAACACAGATATACGAATTCAGCGTCTGAGAGAATCATCGATGACCTGTTGGTACTGCTCAGGATATTGAGGGCGTTGCCGCCGCGCGCTAAATATTGAAAACGTGTCAATATTTCCCTCTCATATATGAACAGTTCTGCAATAGGCTCATAAGGTCAGTGACGTACTTTGAAAATACAGTTTACTCGGTTGGCGGCTCTATAAAAATGAGTGGCGGGGTCTTATTCTTCATATCCGCTCATATATATGGCGGGTACTTCCACGCTAGTTCTCCTCACAATAGCGCCCCGCTTTATTATACATATAGTATTGCATAGCTCGGCGACCTAGCCTACCCTCAAACTTGCTTAATACTATAATTGCTCATAATCATCTCTCCTCGTATGTGGCTCTCATTCACAGCCAGGCGCATTCTCAGCTTTTGGCCTAGGACAGGCTCCCAATAATTCCATCCAACCTTTCCTCACCGGCCGTAGCTAGTTGTGTCCATCTGTTGATATTTGGTCGCTTGGAGGAAGAGGTAGACAGTTCGAGACCTCATTCGCTAGGCTGAATGGAGGACTCTATATGTAAATAGGTCTTATATACTGGTAGGTATATAGCATACTAGGTTCTTTGACTAATGACCTTTATATGTGCCGGGGGAAACCTCTGGCGCCCTGCCTGACTCTGCTCCGAAGCCTGCGGTGGGACTTGATGGATTGACCGACTCCTGGGCCCTAGGGAATACTATTAAGGCTTCCGCGCTCCTCCAAAACCCACAACGAACACCATTGTTTGTACATGCAGCGAGTGACGTATTGTGATCGAGTGATCTTTCATGAACCATAATCCCAAGTTATCACAAAATCAATTTGTGAAAAGGTGTCAATCACGGATACCTCACCCTTCCAGAGGAATGAGTTTAACCCAAGGTTCCTCCACACTCCAGCGTATCTATATTGTCGGTCGGTTCTGGTTTTGAACCCCACATAGTCGCTCGGCCAGATGGGGAGTGCGGCAATTCCCGAACGCCGCAAAAAATCAAGGGTTACATATTCGTATTAGGACTACTCTCATTCTACCAGAGGCTCATGGCTTGGGAGTGAGGGAGACAGAGCTCTAATGATAAATATCTGGTATATAGATAGCATAATGCTCGATCCATGAGGAATCAGACATGCCCGTTCAGAGTCAATTGAGGGTTCAGTATTCGATGGTATCTTGGGGCCGTAAGTTATGAACCACAGAGTTTTCATCAGTTCCCTGAACGATGTTAATGAGAGTTATTTATGTGGCCCTCTGGATAAACATCTAGACAATCAATTATAAACCCAATTTAAATTCCAAAATGTTGCTACTATGTTTTCGGATAGACTCCTTTCAAAATTCCGCATAACTACGGTACCTATTACACAGAATAACCCCCATTCTATAAATGCCTGGCAGAAATGGGTCCACCCCGGGTAATCCTGGTCAGGAAGACCAGGGCTAGGGTTCCTATTCCTCTCTTACATCACTCATATCCACTTCGCATCTCATGGGACCACACCTATCTCGTATGTATTCACACTGCGAGCCCAACCACGGTCGATATCCCACTGCACTGATCCCACACAGCCTACCTGTCAGTTCACACCTCATCGGTCAACACCCACAGCTCCTCCCAATAGAACAGTCTTGCCAACCCCGCATTCTTGGCACATTTTGCCCCTACACAGCCTTGCTCTCTCTTGCCCCCCCTCCCGCTCTCTAACCAAGTTACGATTACTTTACAGATAAAGGCATCGCCATGCCTACTTACCACATCCATAGTCACGCAATGGTGATAAGAGAGACGGGTGGCCGCCGCATCGGAAGCTCGCACTATGACGTACGCTCCAATGGATACTGGCGGCGATAAATGAGGAGCTCTACGAAGTGTTTGGCAGTGACTACGGGTACATTCACTCTTTCTCCCCCGTTCCTCTCCCTCTCCTTCGCTGTTTCTCTCCCACCCCTCACCCCCCTCTTGTCCCACAACTCCTTCTATCAGCCTCCACTCTAACCAAGTCTAGGATCTTCGATTACACACTCACCCTATGCATCGCAACCGTCGTATACAGCTTCTTGTGCCACGTCTGCCATTGGCACAACCAACCCTCATCCTCCCAATGCTATACGGGGACATCGTGTGGGAAGTGCTATGGGCTTATGCACTCCATATCTCTCACTGACATAGACAGCTGGCTCGAATCGAGTATCACCTCAGAGTCCGTACACACGATATGCGGGCGAATACGGTTCTTTACCCAGTACAGATGCTGGCTATGATGGGGATATGAGTTCCCCATGTGAGCTCCCCCCTAGTGTTAGCCTTTTCCTCTTTTTGTGGGGGCAGGGGACGGGGTGGCCGCGCCGCGGGAGGGCGAGAGGGGGAAGGGGACGAGAGGGGAGGAGGTGGGGAAGCGGTGGTGGAGGCGGGGTTAGTAGTGGTGGAGAAAGTACCCAATGGGGAGCAGGGGTTGGGAGTTGGTGTGGAGATCATTGGGAAGCCGGAGGTAGTTGAATGGCGGAAGCTGGCGGTATAGGGTGGTGTCCTGTGGTGGTGTGTGTGCCTCGGGAGGGTGGGCGGTAATGATAAGGGGGGATCTGGAGTATCGGTTTTATCAAGACAGAGGAGGGGATCATACATTTTTATATGATTTGGGGGAATTGGTTTGATGTTTTGGGGTTTGAGTAATGAACTGGGCAGGGTAGGCGGTGTAACATTCCTGCGTCAATCCGTACGTACTGATCATGTCTATCCTGCCTCTAGTGTTATGGTATCGATTCGCTCTCGGCCCAAAACGGGGAGCCCGGCAATACGCGCGCGCAGTTACAATAACACCTGATTGTGATAATCACCCCGCCTCCCTCTTACCAATCCCGGGACTACGCAGCTGTGGTGATATACGGTAAAGCGAGGAGTGGCTTAATATAGGTGCTGGGGGTTTGTAGGTGCCCATAAGTTGGCTATAGGAGATGGCTATTGAGTCTAGGTTCTGAGAGCTGGTGGCAAGATGGCGGCAGTAGTGGCGGTATTGGGGTGTGGTTCTGATAGTGTCGGTTGTGTGTGTCCATAGTGGGAGGTACACAGTGTACTTACACGGGGGAACTAGCTAGTACATGAGGAATAAACGTATACTTTCACCCACTCATGAGTAGAAAGCCGACTTTTATCGTCGGTGCCTTATGATACTCAACAAGACTTTCCATGAGAGACTTTCTGCTTAGTACTACAGTACAATCTCGCTATAAGGATATGGAAATGTGACAATTTTGCATCCAAAAATATCCTTATAGGCCATTTATCCGTATAAGAAGTGCCCAGTTCACCAAAATAATCCCTATTGGGACCCAAGATATATCCTTATAGGCCGAATATCCTTATAAACAATATCCTTATAACGAGATTGTACTGTACAGTAGGATTGAGGGTATCACTGAGCAATTGAAGAACCCCCCCCCCCTTTCTATAATATCGGAACGCTCCGACAGCCCTTACTTAGCCTCGCTCCATTGCAACGAGTTCAAGATAGTTACATCCGTGCTGACCTAGTGTCTAGCCATGTACTAGCACTTGATGTAAAACAATTTTTTATATCCCTAGAGCTGAACTGGATGTTAGTTGATCATGAGCTATCACTCATCCAGTGCCTGTCACATGGTTTAAGGTATTAGGGTGGGTCGCTGCAGGAAAACTTCCATGGAGCTAGTGCGTACTATCCGTATCCTTATTCCATGAGTAGATGAGACATATCGAAGCACTGTCGAATTCTTCACACTAGAAAATGAAGTCGAGTGATATCCTATGTCTCCCTTATAGCCTTTTGATGGCCCCCTCCATATGTCTAGGTGCGGCCCGGTTTCAGCATCCAGGATCTGTATCTGGCGGATGTGTAAGACCTTTGGAGAATCTCTCTCATGCATAAATATCATGTGATCTCGATTTTTGGTGAGGTTAAGCAGTTCGCCGCATTTATCAGCCTTTGGAGAACTTGGATATATTGGCTCGGCAGAGCACGGCAGGCGGTGATTGGGCACGGCTGGAGGCGGGCACGGCTGGGGATTGGGCATGGCGGGGGGCGGACACGGCTGGGGGTGGCGCGGTTGGGGGTCCATGATTGGGCGTAACTCTGCCTGTATATCCTCCTGTCAGGATATGTATCCTATGTATCGTCCTGTCAGGATATATATCGTCCTGTCAGGATATCCATGCTCCCAAGAAACACCTATTCTGACAGGACGATATATATCCTGACAGGACGATATATATCCAGTGCAGAAGATAACCTCACTTTTTGAGCCCAAAACATGCAGAATTATCATTTCTTATCCCCGTACCCAGGATAGATTACCGTGTCACCATACAAATCGATGTACCATAGGGGTACAGACTAACGAAACGAGTATCATACCTACTCTGCTCGTCATTTTTCACGTTTCCGGACCGGATTGGGTCTGTATGGAAGTGTTCTCGACCCGCATACTACTCAATAATTGAAATTATTTTCGCCGCTATCTACAGCCATTTCCCAAAAGACTTGGCACCTCGCCAAAACCTAGCATCGCGACCCCACTTTCCTTTGCAACTATGGCTCCACCACATACATTCTCGCCCAGGTCAAAAAGATATGACCGTAACAGGGAAATCTGGACACTTAGCAATAAAGCACACTTTACATATAACAAAATCCATGATGTTACGGGTGTATCATGCTCAACTATTGGAAAAGTGGTACGCCGAGCAAAACTCCGGCAAGGAGATACCCAGGATGCTCAACGCTCCGGAAGGCCACCAAAAATTACAACTCCGATCAGAAAAAAGATTGATATGTTGGCTGAGCAACATCCCCGTGCAACTCTGCAACAACTTGCAGATTTTGCCGACTGCAACATAAGCAAAAGTACAGTTAATCGCACATTATTCAGTTTAGGCTATAAGCTTAAGATTCCCCGCAAAAAACCATTCCTTACAGCATCAGCAAACTACTACTTGTGTATGCAGTCTCCCAACAGTCTCCCGGGTCTCCTGAGAGTCTCCTGAGACTCCTGGATATTTTTTGAGTCTCCTGAGGCTCAGGAGACATCAGGAGACAAATGAAGTCTTGCTGATGAGCTCTTCAAAAACATAAACAATTAGTTTGGTGTCTCAAGCGTTGACACTGGCGGTTAGGGCGTTGGAAGCGTGTGTGTTGGACAGATGAAGCAAAAGTAGAGTTTAGTGTAATTGTCCCGGGACAACGTATACGGTGCAAGCCTGGGCAGGAACTTCGAGATGATCTTTTAGCACCTAGTTTTAAGTCAGGACGAACTAGTGTAGGTTGTTGGGCAGCATACATTTATCATAGTCGAACATCAGCAAACTACTACTTGTGTATGTAGTCTCCCAACAGTCTCCCAGGTCTCCTGAGAGTCTCCTGAGGCTTCTGGATATTTTTTGCATCTCCTGAGGCTCAGGAGACATCAGGAGATAAATGAAGTCTTGCTGATGAACCCCACTTTGTTTAATCCGGAAAAGGGAGGCTTTTGAACGAACCAAGGCAAAAGACAAACTCGGCACCAATGCAGAACAATATAGGAATGAGATTATGGAGCCATATCTTATTCCTTATATGCATTCCCAAGAAGAACCTATTGATCAATATCTCCTAATGGAGGATGGGGTACAGCAAAGATTAATGATAATTTCCGAATGGCCTATAATATCAAAAATCTTCCTTGGCCGGCATCCTCCCCTGATCTCAATCCTATTGAAAATTCATGGAATAGTCTAAAAAAAAAACTTCATAAACGATGGTCAGATGGAGAGAGAAGACCCCATAGCGAAGTAGAGTTGTTGCAAGCTATGGAGGAGGAGTGGGACGGGTTGGATCAAAATTGTTTTGATTCATGGGTAGAAAGTATGCCTGACGGAATTGAGGCCTGTATTGCCGCAAATGGAAGTCATACCAAATGGTGATAGTAGTACGAGTATATACATTTATATTCCCATTTAAAATTTTCTATCATGTTCGTTGTGGTTGTTCAATCCGCAAATCACTATAGACCATATAGGGGATTTGAGGTGCCAAGTCTTTTGGGAAATGGCTGTACAATACCGGCTTCTATCCTATGAGACATAGACAATATGATATATTTATTGATCCTCTCTACTGGATATAATTTCCATTCATCTTCAACCACAGCTCTGATTCTTTGTGCAGTAAAATCCCTCTAATGCATGCGCAATGGTCTTGGGTGTTTTTATTTCTTGGAACTTTTCATTTGGACCTTTCTACGGGCGGTGGCTAAAAGATTCCAATAACGGAAGCAAATTGAAATATGATTCTCGTCCTGCAGGCACTACGCCATCCAAGTCCCGCATATGTACTAGTACTCTACTCTACCTACTCGTTCTAGCCATAACCAAAAAAGGGGGAAGGGGGGTCTGTTGATCGGGAGCTAAAAATAAATTTTCACACAGCTAATTCTCTGAGCAGCAACTGCGTATTTGGATTTCCATTTTTGATACGCTGGTGCATACCAGCTGCACAGAGCCCGGGACCAAGGCTACACACGCCCGAAGCCACAACCACCAGCCAACCACTCAGCCACATCACCCCGCGCCCGCACCCCGCATCTAGCCCCGCTATCGCAACTTCTTCCACAACACTCTCCTCCCATACTTACACTCCGACCATCCTCCACACCGGAGCCATAGCGACAACCTCTCTTTCAGCTGCACAGACTCACGAGCCTGCTAACCTCCTTCAATCCGCTCCCATTGCAGTGCACCGACATCCCCTCCCGCCCCGTTTCGCGGTGGGTTACGCTAGCTGAGTAGTGATGCTACCTGGGGCCGGGTGTGCATAGGAGAAGGTGAAGCGGTGGGAGGGCCTGGGTAGGAGCAGGCGCGGCGCGGGACGGTACAATGACCGAATCGAGAGAAGAACTGCTCTGACGGCGGGTGGGAGATTGAGATTATTTACTAACCCTCTGCAATTGACCCGTGGCAGCTAGCAGCCTCTACGCTCCGAGCCAGCGCAGCACAGGAAGGATATGTTCTAGCCTGTTGACTTACCGTACTTCCTCTCCCTCCCCCCATCCGCACGTTCGATAAGACTGCGGCGGAGTGGGCATCTACAGGCTGCTCAGGCCGTAATCTAGACCCCCCCCCTCGGTGATACTCCACTCTCCCTCCCCACTACACATAGCGCCCCCCCAAATAACTCCAACGCCACGGGCATACCTACCATCACCGGCAAATCCTTCGTACCAATTGGCTGATGTCGCCTTCACAAGCAACGACCCTGCCGCCACGTCCCCGATGGCCAACGCTACGTCAGCGTCGTGTTGTGGGAGTAGATATTGGACGTGCTACACTCGGCGGTGGTGTGTGTCAGTATTGTACGGTGGAAGAGTGAGGGGAGGTGGGGGAGGTTACGCATTTTGAGTCGGTGTTTGAGGGGACGGAGGTAGGGGGTTATGCATCAATGGGAGGAGCTGTGGGCCGAGTGGATCCGATATCTGTTATAATTATGTCCTGTATACCCCACTATGCATGTACCTGGTAGATGTGATGGCAGCCACATCTAGTTTTACATTCACTCCTCCCCCCGCCTCTCCTAGCATTTGTGCGATGTATGTAGACAGTAATAAAGCAATATGGAGAGAGAAGGAGAGAGAGAGTGGTCTCAACAGCTCTCACGCTGTCGAGAACTAGATCTGTAGGTCTGGTCTTCTTTGATCCCCCACCCACCCAGTGTGATATCCTCCTTATCTACCTTTCGTCCGCTGCCTGGCGGTGGGAGTGTTCACGCCCACTTATTTGACTTGGCCGCGCCACTCTCGTAGTCCCATGTGTGGGTGGCTCAGTAAGATAATGGAAGGACACAACTGTACTTGAAAAGCGAGTAAAGATCTCTCTCTCCTAAGATAATAAGTGGGGCAACACATTATCACACACCAGCACTGGGAACCCTTCATCCACCCAACGACACGCAGGCTGAGGGCCCCACCTCCTCCCACATGTTGAACGTATATTAGTAGGGCTATCTGTCTTTACATAGCCTACCCACCGCCTCTGCACCCTTGAAAAGCCCGACGCGTGTGGTATCCATGTGTAGTTGGTCCGACCCCCAATACCTGTGGTAGTGCGATATCACAAGCCCAATATAAGCTTTTTATGTTAGTCCCGGCACTACCGACCGGTCGCTAGCGGTGATATACAACAGCAGTCATAAAGGCGTAAGGCGCGGCGGTCGGGTCTGCCCCACGCAACACAACCGACAGATTCCCACCAGCTCCTGGAGTTGGCGGAGCGGGATGCGGGCAGCGCGGGCGTAACGACACGTTTTGTGTCGCTGCAACGGCGGTATCTGTCGCGGGAGAGTGTCTCATACCTCAAGGCCCCAGTCTGACACTCACTCTTGCATACCCACCAATTAGCTGAACAAAGAGTAATCGTCAATCACAACCTATCACTCGCACGCCAAGACACACCGCTTATGGGCGAGTGATACACGATGACCCAAGCTCCCGCGAGTAGTGGGGATATAGAGAGAGCTCTGTGGATGGTGCGGTGTGGATAAGAGAGAAAGGGATGAGCAGAGGCTAGTTTGGCGGATCGCGGAGGGGTGGCAAATGAAGAGGGTTGGAGGCATGGCCATGTTGGCTGGTAGTTCCTCTGTACGTACGGTTATCGATGTTTCCCTTGGAGACACGCGACGCGTGAGTGGGATGTTAGGTGGTAGTGTGGATCAACCGTAGCGCTTGTTCTTCACTTTTCCGCGGTGGAGTCTCCTCTCGTTAAGAATAGCTACGATGATAAAGACACTTTTCTCGTCGCATGCTATGCTAGAAAGTATGTACTTTGTATTTATAGAATATCTCGGCCAATTCCCGCAATAAGTTATGAAGAAGAAGCGACATTAGCATAAACCACCGTCCAACAAGTGCTAAGCTAGCTGCGGGGGTGCTATGTAAAGACTAGAACTAGACCAGACTGGCATCTACGTCCATCCACCGAATTCTACCTCGGCGGCAAAAGAAAAAGAAAAAACCTCCTTCATGTATGAACCACCCCAAAGACACAGAAGGAAATTCAGCCAACTTACGCAGATATTCTCAACCAACACACCCCCGACCGCCATGCATTCCCGGAACCAGAGAAGGCTTCTTATAATACTCATGAATCCATGACATCATACTTACATATCGGCTTCACACTAGAGCGCATCGTGATTACGCGGCTACTGGTATTGATTCCATGGTCCGTCCTCGGCCACGGCGGAGGTGCTGTCGCAAGTAACAGGGACGGGGTAGCGACGAGCTGGGCAGCAACGATCACTAAGGCCATTGGGACGAGGATAGATAGACGCTTGATGCTTTGTAGTTTACATGACTTTACTTAAATCGGTTAGGATCGTAGCATGAAATAGGTAGCAGAGGAGAGTGAGCGGGGAGAGCAACAATATAGGTGGGGAGTACTAGAGAGGGAGTAAGACCCCGACGAAGAATGAATCTCGAGATAACGAGCGCGTCGGGGGGAAGGAGAGGAGAACTAGAGTTGAAGGAAGGTGTTGAGCTTGTTTTCTTTCTTTTCTTTGTTTTTTTAGTTGAGAGTGGCGGTGGAAGTGCGGGGAGGAGAATTCATCTACTTCGGAAAGGAGGAAGGAGATGGTTGCCATAGCCTAAGGGCTGTATGCATGTATAGACTATAAATAATAATGACATGAAATAGCTCTGTTCTTTCCGCTGTTGCAACCTAGCCAGGTTCACTAGCAGGAATCTGGTGCTGTATAAGTACCCTAATTCCTACTCATAATGGGGAATCAGGCCTTCGGAGGTATACCTCTGGGCTTGGAGGCTACAATCGATTTGAGAGTTTGTATCTGCACCCCCTCTGATTTTCGCAGCCCGAAGCCCCCTCCCCTGGCTCGGCTTTTGATTGGTTCTGTTCCTGCCTGATGGAGACGCAAGTGCGCGTCGAATACGAACAGTGCACCTTTGCCAGGCACGGGCCTGACCTGCCTCATGTGCGCATGCCTTTGCCCCCGTTTGGGCTTTGATACTCGCTCGCCAAGGAAGGCGAGTGATACTCTGTGATTATGATTTGTTGAGACACTAATAACCTGGAAATGAATCAATCGATGCCTTTCCCTGCAAGGTTGAGTAGCAATAAACAGCCATGCTTCGCCTTTCAAACGGTGCTGCTCGGTGAGTTTCATCCAACAGAATTTCGGGAAATGAATCAAAAGATTCATTTCTGGGGAACTCCTCTTGGGAGTGGGGCTGTGGATTCATTTCCAGGGTGCCTTTCCATTGACCCTCACACCAGCTTTGTTCCCAGCCTTGTTCTCAACCTCAAAGGATTCGCAACCTCGTCGACTATCAACACAAAGTCACTATTGCCAAGAAATCACTGTTGACAAGTCCACTTTATACACAAGAAATGCCACCTACTTTCTCACAGTACTGATCTTGTAGTGTAGAACTATCTAAGGTCCTCGTAGCCTTTTGCTGTGTCTATATACTCGGCCATGTATGTGCTGGATTACGGTTTTTCTAAACGCTTGGGTCGGAGCTGAAAACCCTAACCCTGAATAGCAACTAAAAAGGCATTATCAATGCGGTGATCACCTACAGCCGCAAACATATTTACCAAATCTTGAGCCATTTTACAGCAGCCCGAGCAATGTTGGCGCTCCTACACGGTGGGTCGAGTCGCAAGCTTGTAACTACAGCCACTGGCTACATTACCGGCGCGCGGGGGAGTGAGCCCATGTAGGTACAAGGCTCTGGCATTAGGTGATTGGACGGACATGATCACCGTGCAGGACTTGAATAGTAAAGAGTACTGAACAACCCCCTTAGAAAAGGCCGTTGCATCGTCAAGTTTAACCTGTTTTCTCTATCTTACGTAGGTGGACTCAGAGTCAAATCTCAAGGCGGGGGTGGGGTGTAGGCTTCGTTCCGCAAGGTTCGGGTCAGGAAACAGCGATAACTGCGATAAATAAGGGAGTTATGATTTATATTGTATAGGCAGCGATAGTTTCTGAAGAGAAAACTATAATAAATTTAAATAAATACAGAAGACGTTGCGTAGAGAAGAAAGAAAGGAAAAGAACGACACAAGTAGGCCTCGTTGCCTACCTTATATATCCAACGACCCCTCACTTTAACATAACTCATACCTCCGCATTGCCCCACTATGACTCACTTCTTCGTGTGACAGAAACTCATAGAACCTCATCTGACAAATCCTTCGTTCCAAACGCACAATAATCCCAATCCGTCCAGTCCCAATCCTTCCACCCCGAACTATCCATTGTATCCATGAAATCAAACAGGTTATTAGCAAATAGAAGTTAAATAAGTTTTGACAACGAGTAGAAGAATAGTAGGTATTAGAGGATGCCTCCGTACTATCAATTAATGATATTTTTCAAAAACTATAAAAAGAGGCATACCCTCACTAGAAAAATTGTCTTGTCTCAAACTCAAATATCAACACCTATCATGAATAATCATCAATCCTCCAAACTACCGCTCCGTACTGAATTATCAAATAATATTAAGCCAAAAATTTAGGCACTTCGCAAAAGCCATCAGCAAACTACTACTTGTGAATGCAGTCTCCCAACAGTCTCCTGGGTCTCCTGAGACATCAGCAAGACTTCATTTGTCTCCTAAGGTCTCCTGAGCCTCAGGAGACTCAAAAAATATCCAGGAGTCTCAGGAGACTCTCAGGAGACCCGGGAGACTGTTGGGAGACTGCATACACAAGTAGTAGTTTGCTGATGTATTTTTTGAGTCTCCTGAGGCTCAGGAGACATCAGGAGACAAATGAAGTCTTGCTGATGGCGCTCTTTGTATCAGCAAACTACTATTTGTGTTTGGAGTCTCCCAACTCTCTCTTGGTTTTCCTGAGAGTCCCTCGAGATTCCTATATATTTTTTGAATCTCCTGAGACCCAGGAAACATCAAGAAACAAATGAAGTCTTGCCGATGTGGCCATTTCGCAAGATTGGCGCTGAACTAGGAGACCCTGTATCCATAGTGTTTAGTACTTTTTAGCAGCCCTCTACCCTTTACCGTTCTTTTCGTATAGGTCGACCACCAATTGTTACTACAACTTTGAAAAAACAGCTAGTATAACATGCTACTGCATGAGTAAGTCTTCATCTGTCTCCTGAGGTCTCTTGAGCCTTAGGAGACTCTCAGGAAACCTAGGAGAGAGTTGGAACACTCCAAACACAAATAGTAGTTTGTTGATGTGCAATATAAAAGAATCGACGGAAGCATCTTATGCAAATTGCAGAAGAAGCTAGTATTCCCATTAATCAATGTTCGCTGAGAAAAGCATTTGCAGACGAAGGATATCATCGAAGAATCCCTTGGGTTAAACCCTTTCTCTCTAGCCCTGCAAAGCTCAAACGACTGGAATGGGCCAATCATATATACAACTGGACGATTTCTGACTATCAAAAGGTCATTTGAATGGATGCATATGCATTCAATGTTAGTGGTTTTGCAGGAAATACCTGGATGACTAGACCGCCTGGAGAAGAATATCTTGAAGATTGTTTAGTGCCGAAATTCCGGAAACTACAGACTATTATAGTGTGGAGCTGCATATATAATACATAGTCACAGCAGAATATATATTATGATGTTGAATTATTAGTTAATTAATTAATTAAGTTAATAGTAATCAATTCTTAATGTAATATAAAGGGACTCCTTGTGTTTTGGGACAAAGCTTTATGGGGTGCTACACTCAACAGATCACGATACTGTGAACACATCGTACTACCATACCTCTACCCTTTTTGGAAAGAGAGATCGTAATGTCAAGAGCTTTCAGACTATATTTATCTTATGCATGATGGTGCCCCTGCCCACCATGCTAAATATACAGCTGGAGTGTTACAAGAGTTAGGGATATTAGGGTATTTTTTTGACTGGCCCGGTAGCTCTCCAGATTGTAATCCTATTGAAAACTTCTGGCACATTATTAAAGATAGGATTAGACACAGAACATCTTGTTGCACTACTAATGCTGCACTCAGGATAGCAATTTAAGAGGAGTGGGATGCAATCAGTCTACAAGAGATCGCATCCCTAATCAGCTCTATGCCAATGCGGGTTGAGGCAGTGCGCACTGCTAATGGAGGGCATACCAAATATTGATTTTTCATTGATATCGGACACTAGCACTTGTTATCCATCCATGTATAATAGCAAAATAATTTTTCATCCGTTCATGTGTAACAAGAATATCACACTTGCTTATCTTCAAGCAGGACCCTGCCCATTCATTCACTTAATGCCAGAGCCTTGTACACATCAGCCGGGGGGAGTGATGCGTCATATGCTTAATATAGTCAGAAGTGCAGATGTACTACTAGCTAGTATTGTGATTTTCGGAACTGTTGTCAGTTGCCCTCGAGGTAGATGGAGGGAAAGGATATTACGAGCCCCAAAGCAAAGAACCTTTGACAACTGACAACCGACCTGGAAATTGCAATACTTCGGGGGTAGGGATAATATTAGTCGAGCAGCTTGCTGCTCACCGTAGGGTCTGGAGCATTGACTTTCCGACAAATGTCGGGGAAAACCCCCCCCCCCCCCCGACACTCTCTATTTCTATGTCAAACCCTGAAATGTGATATCGGGGTCAAAAGAAACCTTATCTCCCTGTCGATGTCCATAAGTCTCATGTCGGAAGCTAAAGAGGCTCCGCTGGAAGCTAAAGCAACTTTTTTTTTATATGTAATTTGGTCTCCGTCAGCCCTCCGACCGCGACAGCAGCCTTTCTGGTGTCGGAGAGTTCCCAATACTCCCGCCAAGGGATCTCACCAAAGGTTGGGGTGATAATACCCCAGGCCCTCCGGTAGTAGGGCTGGGTATGTACGAGCCTACAAAGGTCCAATAACCAGCCAGGGTTAGGGTCAACTAATAAACAATTAAAGTAACGAATTGAACAATTAAATTAATGGTCTTGGCGACCATAAATCCATTTTACAGAAATAAAACTATATTCACCTAGACCTACTCTAGATTGCCCCTATGTTTGTTTCAACTCTTGATGTTGTGGCGAATTAAAAACTTTTGGGACCTGAAGTAAGGTCATAGTTGACACTACGATTACCTACATGTACTCAGAGTGTCGGAAAGTGATGCACATTTGGTGGTTTCATAGCCACAAAAATTAGATTTTACACAAGGCTATTTCAAGGTAAATCTGAGTTTGTAGATGCTCTTCGATTGTATTGTATTGTGATAAAAGTATTTAACACCCTAGGTACTTGTAGGCCTACGTACCCACCTACTAGTGACCCATCAGCGACTCCCACACAAAATGGAAAACAAAAATAAAGAAAAAAGTAAGGAAAATAAAAATAAAGTGGGGATGAAAATAGAAATACAAAAATAAAGGAGAAGATGAATAAAGAAGAAAAGAAAAAAAATAGAGAAAAGGAGAGGGAAAAGTAAAAAAGAGAAGAAATTTGGTGTGTTGCTACTCGCCAGTACGTTTCCCCTTTGGTATTGCAGGTGACAAAACTACAGTACGAAAAAATGGGTTGGGATCACTACTGTAGCACTATGGTAGTGCGGTATTCTTTTTTCTGAGGGCATTTGAGAGCTAGAGGATATATATACTTATTGTGATGTCACCGAGAGGAACGCAACACAAATAAACCGTGAGTGATCCCGCCCCTTCGGCTTTGAGAAACACTTCTCTAGATCTGAATGTCGATAGAATAATACACCGACTTTCAGCTACGCAAAAACGATCCCCAAATCGCTCCTCTCCTTTAGCTTTGGAGTCGGAGACTCCGGTTGGGGCTTGGCAAAATATTGTGTGCGCATAAAAGCAGCCGCCGTTTTGCAGCAAACTACGACCCTAGAGACGCACAATATTCCTGTTCGGCTCCTCTATATCTGCATCTCTATGTTCACGGTGGAATGGATTTACGTAATGGGCACCCCTTTGACGCTTGGTATACTCCAGGATGAGAACCTCCGAAGGGAAGTGGGCTAGTAACGTCCTAGGTAGGCGAAATTCAGTGAAGCACCCCTTCAGGCCCCATGAATCTACCACCTGCTAACGATCCGCCTCCTGCTCCAACGTCTTTCCGCCCTCATATATGCAGCTCCCACCTGCAGTTGGGCATAATGTCTCGAACGCATCACCGCCGACACGACCTCCGGCTTACAAGTCGCTCATACCCTGGCACTCGGGCGGCTAGACCAGCGCCACGAACTATATCGTGGTCGTTAGAAGAGGCCTCTTCCGCTCATCGTCACCACGGATCAAGTCTGTATGAATTATATATGCAAGATATAGCGTATGTACATCCGAAAACTGACCTGCTGAGAAGCCAAGGGGTACAGGTGTATTGTAAGGTCTCTTCCCCCACTCATACTATGGCGTAAGAGGGTGTTTACTCTCAACCGCCATTGTCGTCCTAAGTAGTTCTCTATTCCGACTACAAGGCTCATTCTCCCCGTTTGCAGCCTTTCGTGGGATTCCGCGCTCGATCAAACCATTTTATACACTTCGGTCACTGACTCCTTTATTCATAAATACAAGAGAAATAGACAACAGCAAGGAAGTATCATTCGATCTTAGCTCCTCTAAATGGACCATACAAAAGGAACTCCCATGTAAACTAAGCCTTCACCAGCCGACGTAAAAACCAAGGAAAAAACGGTACTACGATGATCCCCGCCGCCCCGCCATGAAAACCAGCACGGAACGAGGGGGGGGGTCGAGAGGGCGGATATGGGAGCCACAGTACGAGTACAGGAGAAGGGAAGGGAAGGAACCACCCGCGCCCGCACGCCACAGCAAACACACGCCACAGCAAACACACGCCCACGGCAAGCACCTGGGCACAGAGTCCCACGACGCTTGTCATCCTTGCACCACTAGGCCCGCCCTCAAGCCGCACCCAGCTTCAACGAACACCGCACATCGTCCGCTGTGTCAATCGTAGTTCGCCACGTACCACTGGTCGGGTGTGAAGGCATATGGCTAGGGTAAGCTAGGCTTCTCTGGTTGGAGGTCGGGGTGGAAGAGGAAGAGAAGGACACTCGCCAGCGCACAATAATTGGCAAACACCTCCGCTGCCTTTGCCTTCCTCATCGCTCGCATCACCGCTCCTCGCGAGAAGAGTCAGAGCGCCTTTACCTAAGAGTGAGCTCGCGTCGCCGGGCAGTCGGAAGGAATGTAGGACGTACCACCCGATCCATGCCGTTGGGGTGTTTGCTGGTGGGGTGTGTTTTAGGCCAATGTGGGGGCTGCGTGGATGGGTGAGAGTCGGTCGATGACGGTGGGAGCGGGAATCGCGCGTGGCTTGGCGGGTGCCTAAAACTTGGAGCATCTGATAAGATAATATTTAGCTTATCAACTAGACTGATACCGCCCTCCGGACACATTCAAACTCCACCTCCCTGGACAGCAATATCTTTTACCTTTGTCTGTATCCGCGATATCAAGATTTGATGGGCCCTTGTTCAAAAGATTTCTAATATGACCCCTATTTCGCACACGAGAAACACTTGTATATAATTGACCATGTGCAAATGTAGGACTTCTGAGATCGATAACTGCTCTATCGAGTGTTCAGCCTTGACAACTATTAAAATCCGTTGAGTATGTGGATTGTAGAGGAAAGTGTCTTCTCTGTACTGTCTAAGAGCAGTAATTGGGTTAAAACTCAAATACGATTCTAGGAAGACACAAAGCAGTTGTATCTCGTTGGCGGGTCGAAGGACAGGAACGTTTGCGTGGAGTCCGGGGTAGTTTAGGCTCGTTACTATTGAAGCTCCGATTATTGATGACGTTGTGGGAAACTATGGACGGGGCAGATGTGGGCCGTGCAGATAGGCGCTGTGCGGAGGGGGACGGTGCGTATGAGGGTGGTGGTGGGGAGTAGGTTGGAGATTCCGCCGAGCTTTCGAGAGGATGGCTTTGTAACTAAGAAATGTTAGTTTAGTTCCCAGACAACCCTTCCCGGTGGTCATATGGGCACACACGGGATCCGGGAGGACAACCAGCCTTGAACAGCAAACGGACTACGCAGGCGATTTGTGCTCCGGTGATACCCGGATCAACTGGAGGGTCCCAGTAGGGGGGTTTCGCAGCTCACACTGTACTATCTATAGGGGTGCGGAGGGCTTGAGATGTTTCGTAGATTTAATCTGTACTCTGGGTTGCGTGATGCCATGAATTGTACTAGTCTGTGGAATATTGGCGTGAGCGGTCCAATAAGGTGGTTAATTTGTTTACATGAATTAAGTCTGTATTAATGCTTCACTAACTTCGTGCAGCATTAAGAGTCTGTATCTCGTCCTGTACTAACTTGGCGGCTTCGTTCCTGCAGTCACTGTGGAAACATTGTTGCGCAACCTCTCTAATGTGTGGTCCGGATACAGGCTTCCCCAACTGTACCCCAGCCTTCTTTTTTTTTTTTATGTACCTCGGGTTGCCAAGAGAATCTGACTCATTGCCACTTTACCGAGATTTTTCGGCGGTGTGGGGCTTGTGATGGGAAGCCTGAACGTAGGCGGGGTCTTGGCATAATTGGTAACACGGCGCTTAGCGCTTAGTGTCTTGATTACGTGTTCTTAGCTAGCTCTATCTCAGTTTGTTCATAGTTTACATCCTATCACACCCAACCAGCCACAACGGCAAACTGTCAAGCAACAGCCAACCTGCGAGATCTCCAGTCCTTTTTAATTTCTATTGGCCTAAAGTCCCCTGTTCGTCAACTGGTGGTATTCGTCAAGCGACGGTGAACGACTGTATCCCAGGTCCCTCCCTCCGCTCCTTTCCCCTTACCCTCCTCCCCTCCTAGCTTCCCGCACCCTCCTCCCTCCCTCCCCCGCTCCCAAGGCCTCTCCACTCCCACCTATCCCTTGCACTCCCTACACCCCCCACTCCTTGCTTCAGTGAATCGCTCTATATTCTAATTAAGCTTATTGATTTCCAGCTCTATATATCAGTATCTTGATGTCAGTATTTTCTAGTTTGATTATTTCTAGTTGAATTGTATCCTTAGGTTTGTGTTCTGGTATTTTGGTGGGGCATTCCGTTGCTGGCTGACTGCAGGGTAACATGCCAAGCGCGCGCGGAAAAAGACAGTAGATAGTAGATAGATGATAGTGTGAACAGCTTTGTTCGTTATGTCTCTTCTATAAGCTACTCCGGCGACCAGTTTCCCCGGGGAGTCCACGGCACTACATCTCACAGAGGTCCACGAGAGCGTCACCAGCAGAAAGAGCCGCCCCGACACCTAAATACATCATGGAGATCGACAGGCCTAAGAACCTCTTAACATTACAGTCTGGCGTTGTCCTCAGCATGATAGGGCTATCATCCCGGGAAGAGTCCCAAATAAAGAAGGGTGAGAATTATTAATACCCCGCTTGGTGTCTGAGGCTAACAATGTGTCAGCGGTGAGGGCAGTGTACAAGAAATGGAAACCTTCTTTCAACTATGACGAGCCGTGGAGGAAGCAAGACGAAGACTTAAAAGAGCGCGTCAAACAGGAGGCGACCGAGGCGATTCATGCTCTTAGTCTGCATCCGCCCGAGTTATCTGATAAGATCAGCCGTGCTCCCTGGTATTCCGAGTGGGCGCTCTCCCAGCTGCATAGGGAAAGGGGCCGTCGGACGGCAAAAGCCAGAGATATTGCAAGCGGGGTTGAGGTTGAGGGCGGGGCTGGTGGTGGGGCTGGGGCTGGGGCTGATGGTGGCGCTGATGGTGGGGGAGATGTTGGGGCTGAGGGTGGGGCTGAGACTGGCGCTGGAGTGGTGAGTCGTGAGGGTCGTGAGGGGAAGAGGCCTTGGGAGTTTTAGAACGTGTTTTTGTATGGGTAGACAAGAAACTACGGTAAAAGACTACAATGGCAGGCACTATTACCATATATATATATATACCAGAAAGGGTCGGTCCTGGCACAAGTAAAGGAGTCAATCTCTTAGAGACATGTTAATCAATCTTTTGATTCGTTTCCCACCAAACGTGTTTTGAGAAACGAAAAAAGCCTCAAAGATTCGTTTACAGTATCCCTCTTCTGTCTTTTTTTTTTTTATTTATGCCTTCCCAGAGTTATCCTAATATACCTGTTAATGGCTCTAAGAAGCACATTAGAGAGTATTCATTAGGGGCCCGTTCGGACCGGCACGGATTATATTTATGGATTATACCAAAGTGTCGATTATCAATAGGTGGGTGAAATAATTCAAATAAGCAGAACTTGAGGATAATCTCACACCAGTACACCGCAATGTCACGACTGCCACAGCTGAGAGCTAGAAGCTCGGTGTCATTGAAGAGAAGAGAAAAATAGTCACCTCTCGAGCTAATTATTTCTTGGCAGATTAATTGAATAAGTAGAAGTTAAGGAACGTAGATTATTCATTCCCCCGAACACCTCTACTGATTACAATAATCCAAAACTCTATAATCCGTCGGATTATCGCGATTATCAGACTGTCCGGCGAACGGGCCCTAAGTGTCAAATCGGACAAAATATGATAAGTGGGTTTTGTAGTGGGTTTGTGTGTTTGTCTTCTCAGATTCTGATCATTTTTTGCTGAGTAGACGGTCAAGAATCAATTTTGGAGATGAGCAAGTATAAATTTTGGTTTCACATAAACATGAGTATGTAAAAAATAGGGTTGCGTCTTGTGGCGCCCAGGCGCCACACTGGCAGCTGGCACAAGATAGTCGTCTTTAGTGTACAAAACCTCTCATGGCAGCACAGCACCTTGAGGCTAATCTTCCCTGGGAATTGACGTCACACTAACGATTAGACAGTTCAGGTGATTAATGGTACAATGTTTTTTGAATTCTATGTAATGTAATTCCATTTACAAAACATATACCTGCCCGACTGTCCCCGCACCTGTCCGCGCGCTCACCTCGCTACCTGTAAAAGGCGTCGATTTGGCATTGTCCTATGCGTCGGTTTGAGCATAAGACTCTATATAGACATGAGGACAGGTGTCGGAATATGGGGTAGGGTAATACTCGAGATAGAGATGGATGTGCTTAAGACCTGGAAACTGTGCCAAGAAGGACGTGAATGGCATGAACTAGTCCCGATCGGGCTTAGCCTCCCCTGGTATATCACCTTTCTGACGACATATCACAATTGGGAGACTAAACGAGGCGTCAAAAGCTGCGCGTTACCTTACTTGGGCTCGAAGGACCTCGACTCAACCATTCCAACCCAACTCGCCTCACTTTGATTACCTCTAATATGGTACTCTAGTTCTACCATGATAGATGGCAATGGGCTGTTGACACAGTAACTTCAATTCACAATTTATTGAGTCACCATGAGCCCCCATGTAGGCTCATGCGGACAACCAACGAGATATCGTTAGTCGCCGTTCAGCATATTAAGCAATTTTGGCTACAGGCGGGTGTGGCTAGTGATGTAACGTGGCTTAAGCATGGTGGGAGTATCCCTTAGTCTGTCAATGCTGACCCCCTATAATAGAGGAATTAAATTTGTATGGAAGATCTATTATTTGATAAAGGAGATAACAGGAGCTGTTAGTAAAGCCACACAAAATTTACTTCTTCTTGGCGGGTCAGCACTTTACTGACAGGCTAAGGGATAGTTGAACATAATGCATGATCATTATTCTCCCCGCGATTTGGGCACTGAAGGCAAAGTTTGATTTCTATCTATCCGGTTGTGGGGCAAGCGATAACGTGTATAGGACTCCTAGTAGGCTTGGACGCGATCATAGAAGGCGGGTGTGGCATGGCAAAGATCTTACCTTTCTTAGGCGGATAGAATCCATCACTTAAAGTGCTATTCACGAATTTATCTTGATTTTCTGAGGAATAAGGAAGAATTCAAGAAACAGCTAATAAGGGTTACCCCCCCGCAAGGTGCACTCTAAGGCCGGCCTTTACACATTCACCAAATGATTGGTTGCTGCCCATATTCCATGCGTAGCGACAATGCCAAAGGCGATCTCGATAATTTGAGCCACCGGTATAGCTAGCCAGAAGTGCCATTGTTAAGAATAAACGACAATGGTTGGTTGGGTGCCAGGGCGGTGGCTACGGAAAAGGATTAGCCGAAGAAAAGCCCTGGATGGAACCTGTTTACCTTGAGGCGCCCCCACTATACCGTGACCTGACTCTGCAGTGCCTTGATCCCCTCCCGTGATAGCTCGACTGCTCTGGCTCTTAACCCCGGTGGTGACTTAGAAATAGCGTTAGCATAGAAGGGGGCGGAATCTGTAACACGGTTTCCTACCTTGTTGGCCACTTCCCTCAATACCCGGCTCCTCAACCACTTGACGCTCCCTCGCGGCGGAAGATTTGGCGAAACCTTGCGCCTTCCGTGTAGCTTGGGGGGTGTCAGCACCGGGATGGACTTTTTTACCTGTAGTTTTGTTTCCGAGGGATCTTTCCAAGTATGGGCGGAGAGCTTTCTTTAAATCCAATGTTTCAACCTCACTTAGACGCGAATATCGGCAACAAATGTCCGTACATATCTTTTCAATAACTTGGGGGGAGAAAGATAGCCACACACGCGCGCCAGGGATCGGATTTTCTGACCATATCTCGTATAGCGTTTCATTGCGCTCTCTTCCTGGAAAGAGCTGCGACTTAGTGATGTAATCACGGAAGTAAATATTCATATCTTCAACTGACTCCCCAGCCAGAGTCGCAAGCACACTCTTCTTCTGAGCAAGGGAATGTTTCTTGTTCACTGGCATCTTGTAGGGGTTCTCGTAGTGGATTCTCGTAGTGGATTCTCGTGGGGTGAGTTCTCGCGGAGGTGTTTGTGGCGGGTGCTGGTCGTAGGTGCTCGTCGTAGGTGTCTGCGGCGGGGCGGTTAGTCGACTTAGTTGTTACCCTATGTTGTCAATCACGTAAGACTCCCTGCGGTGGCGCCAGCCCTCCTACTTGCGGGGGTATGGTATTGGGCAGTGTTGACAGCGACCCCCGGAAGCACTACGACCAGTCCTCCCACCGACCCTATCAATGACCCTAGGTCATAAAATCAGTATGACCTGTTCTTAAGGGTCATTAGACTTGAATAGTAATCAACTTATTAAGTATGAGTAAAAATTTGCGTTTGCTAAAAATATTTTCTACACCAAATGACCTCAAAACTCGGTTGAACAAGATGCCCAAGCGAGGAGCAGAATGATATTTCTTTTATATATCAGCAAAAAAACATAATAAAAGAAACTATAAAGTACCGTGCAAATTTTATTTTATACATCAACGGACCTTAATCATTGAAAGAGACAAATTCTACCAAATGCATCAGCAAGATTTCACCGGTCCCCTGGGATTTTCTGGGCCTCAGGAGACTCAGGAGACTCCAGTCACAAATAGTAAAGCTTGTTGATAAGGGTCAAGATATTTTGGTCACACTTGGTATCATGAAGACGAGATGAGGACTGGACGGGACAAGCCAAAGTATACAATTACATCAGAAAACTACTACTTGTGTCTACAGTCTCCCAACACTCTCCTGGGTCTCCTAAAAGTCTCCTAATATTCAGGATAAATCAGGAGACAAATGAAGTCTTACTGATGCAAGGTGAAGCAAGTGCGAGAATGTAGTACGAGGCACAAGGTGAGGCTATAGATGAAGGACAGGGCGAAGTACTACGAAGCAAGTAGCACAGTGGTTCTAAGGCTTCAATAAGGATTTCAAGGATGACTTGGCAATGACGAGAAGTCCTAAAGTATATATTGACTAAAAGGACAAGAATGAATGATCTTTATATTACTTAGACTCACAAATGCCTATCTCACTTCTCTGCCCACCGCCGGGCAAACTAACTAACATCAACAAACTAGTACTTCTGTACATAGTCTTCCAACAGTCTCCTGGGTCTCCTGAAAGTCTCCTGAGGCTTAGGAGACATCAGGAGATAAATAAAGTCTTGCTAATAAATTCAAACGGCTCAATAGCTGCGATACAAGTTAGGTGGGGAGAGCTAACTAAGCGACACCAAAGAAAAACCTCCGACGAAGTAAATAAAATTACAATAAAGCAACCACTAACTTCTCCGTCACAAACATATAAGTATAACGGCATGGAACGTACTTAGCGATGTTGTGGGAAAAAAAATTAGTCAGGGGTTTCTAACAATTTTTACAGGTTTCTAATGCAAGGTTTCCATGAATCAACGATATGTATGTATGTCTAATAGTGTGGCTCGGCTGGGTTTCTATGGGGTTCTATGGGATGAGTCAGCAAAGAGATTTTGGAGCAATATATTGGGAGCTTCTCCTTCGCTTGTAGAGTTTCTCTTCTTCTTTCTTCTTCATGCAATTTTTTACATCAGCAAGTTACTATTTGTGTCTGCAGTCTCCTAATAGTCTTTTGAGTCTCTTGAGAATCTCTAAAACTCTTGGATATTTTTTGAGTCCGCTGAGGCTCAGGTGATATCAGGTGACAAATGAAATCTTGCTTATGTTGTCCTTTTAGTCAATCAATTCTTTAGTACTCTTCGGCGTCTTAGTCTCAAAGCGGGACATTAGAACTTGTTTTAACTTGCTCGCGTATTTTGCGCCGTCGCGCATCTTACGTCTTGTTTGCTTTCTTTCTTGACCTTCCGTTTTTATTCTTATCCAGTATCACTCCCTTGCGTAGTTGTATGTCGGCGTGCATCGTACGTCTCGTGGCGCCGTTTAGTGATAATAAGCGAAGCGAATTAAAGCAGATGTTGACGCTAACCGCAATCATTACTACGAATTCCTTACATATTAGGACCTATCACACAAATGCAAGCATGAAACGTTGCAATCTGATCTGGTGTAGAAGCTGGATGGTGGTTAGGGTTCCCGGTTCAGTTCAGTTATCAGGCCAGCCAGGGTTGAAAGAGGGGGGTGGCATCAGCAAGACTTCATTTATCTCCTGATATCTTCTGAGCCCTAGGTGAATCAAAAAATATCCTGGAGTTTCAGGAGACTCTCAGGAGACCCAGTGTTATGGAGAAAAATAGAGTCAACATGAAACTAGTCAAGCTTCGCAATCAAGGTAGCGCAAAGATGAGAACGAAGTTGGAAACAAGAAACAAGACTGGATGAGGCGAAGACTTATCTGAGGAAGAGTATCCCTAGGCACAGTTTCTACAGAAATTCTATAACATAAACGTGGAGATGTAGATAGCAGTAGACGACGCTTACTACTGTAATAGGCTATGGACTAGAATGAAAACGAGGTGGAGCGAGGACGAATTGCAGCAAGACGAAGACGAAGACTATACCAAAACGGAGACCATGGTATAGGAAGTTTGGAGCATCAGGTTGAGCGGAAGAGAATATAGTAATTCAAGTATAATCTCTAGATACATATGATACAAGAAAGAAAGATCGAAGACTAAAGACACATAGAACCAGAAACCTAAAAAATAGGGTTGATAATAGGAGTGTTACGTAAGAAAGGAAAGAGGAGAAAAGACAAAGGAAAGACCCATAGTCGAATATATATACTATCCACATCCCTGTCCTGAGATGACTCATACCCCGTGTAACAAAATCTCATAGAAACCCAAAACCCAAAAAACAGCCTAACATCCATAACCTATTCCACAATATCCTTTCTTCCGCTGTACATCAGCAAGATATTACGGTGTGGAACGTACCAAGCTAGGTTGCGGAAAGAAGGATTAGTCAGGTGTTTCTATTGGGTTCTACGGGTTTCTGTTGCAAGGGTTCTGTGAGTCAATGGTATGCATGTATTTCTAATAGGGAGGTGCGCTCGGAGTTTCTATGGATTTCTACGGCTGAGTCAGCAAAGAGATTTTCGGTCTGTATATAGGGAGCTCTCTCCTTCACTTGTAGGATTTCTCTTCTTCTTCTTTTCTCTTCACGCAACCTTCTTGTCCTTTTAGTCAATACAATACTTTAGGACCTCTATAGTTCTCGCTTCGTTAAAGAGCCTTCGTGCTCGCCTTTTGTATCTCGCCTTCATCAGCAAACTACTACTTGTGTATGCAGTCTCCCAACAGTCTCTCGGGTCTCCTGAGAGTCTCCTGAGACTCCTGGATATTTTTTGAGTCTCTTGAGGCTCAGGAGATATCAGGAGACAAATGAAGTCTTGCTGATGTTGATCCCGATTAGTTTAGTTTTCCCGTCTCACTTTGTTCTGTATCTCTTCGTCTCGCTCCTCTTTGGTTGTGTACCTTGACACCTTTCGTCCCGGCTTCGCCAAGCCTCCGTGATACAAGACTTCATTTGTTTCCTGATGTCTCCTGAGTCTCAGGAGACTCAAAAAATATACAGGAGCCTCAGGAGACTCTCAGGAGACCCGGGAGACTACATCAGCAAACTACTATATATGCATCAGCAAGACTTCATTTGTCTCCTGATGTCTCCTGAGCCTCAGGAGACTCAAAAAATATCCAGGAGCCTCAGGATACTCTCAGGAGACTTGGGAGACTGTTGGAAGACCAAATACACAAGTAGCAGTTTGCTAATGTATATGGAGTCTCCCAATAGGCTCCCGGGTCTCCTGAGACATCAGGAGACAAATGAGGTCTTGCTGATGTATTAGGAGACTGCATATATTAGCAAACTACTACTTGTATATGCAGTCTCCCAACTCTCTTCCGGGTCTCCTGAGAGTCTCCTGACACTCCTCGATATTTTTTGAATCTCCTGAGTCTCAGAAGATATTAGGAGACAAATGAAGTTTTGCTGATATATACAAGTAGTAGTTTGCTGATGGACAAGCAGGAAGGCGTCATGTGGTGCCTGCAGTCCCATATAGACGCAGCTGAAATCCAAAGGGGAAAAGAGAAGCGAAGCACGGAAATATAGAAAAAGATTACATTGGAGATATGTCCCGAAGCAGAACCCACAAGTGAGAACTAGCCGGGGTAATACAGATAAATATTACGGCACGGTTGAGATTGGGTTATGGTTGGATCAGGTTAGTTGTAGAAGTTATGGTTCTCTGGATATCTATGGGATTCCATGTTATGAATTAGTCAGCAACTGGGATTTTATTTGTATATAAAGCGTTGCGCTTTCCTTTGTTGTTCTCTTCTTCTTCTTTCCTTTCTTTCCTTGCTCAACCTGCTGTTATGAACCTTTCTCTTTAGGTTTCTTGTTTAGGTGTTCGCTCTTGATTTATACTTTAGTGTCCTTTTAAAATATACTTGGTTACTAAATCCTTTTGAACTCTCCCGAACCTGTTATCAGCTGTACCCCTTAGTATCACCGTGTCCTAAATCTGTCTGCCTCGCTTACGTGTCAGGCCTCCCGTCACGTTGAACTTCCACCCCGCTTCCTGTTAACCAACCCCCGACTCCGCTCCGTAACAATAAAGGAAAGAAAAGACGACAAAGAAAAACCCAACTGACTACCACACCAAACCACCGCACCGATGATCATATTATGCCCCGGGCCGTTAGGCCCTCAAAGGACAAATATGTCATACAACTTCATCCCAAGCAACGAAGGACAGAAAGAAATCAAAAAATAATAGAATGAATTGTAAAAGAAACTAAGAAGTATGAAATTTAAGAAAATAGTTTTGCTCTTTAGTAAAACATAAGGCTTCATTACAAGATAGAAACTTGACTTCAGTTTTAACTCCCTCTTGTTTACTATTGTTTTTTCTGAGGTACAACCTAAAAAGGAAACAGTGAACTCTTTTATCCAAGTGTACAGGAAGGTAAGGTCCCGGTGCCAGCCTACATACAGGCAGTCTCATTTCCTTTGTAACTCTCTTATCTGTTGGTTGAGTGAATTCTAAATGCCAAGACTGGATTCCGAAGACTTGGAATCATTGCGGATCCCACTGCCACTCTCTATTAGAGCCCAAGCAATATCCAACCGATACCCTAAATGCTCAATAGAACTGTCGATCTGGTCTCTATAGATGAAAAGAAAGTTTATAAGTGCAGTTTCAAGAACCCAGTAGAAAATAGGATACCAGTTCTGTCTTGATGTCAACTGTGTATCATAGTAGGTGCGGTACTGCATCAGCAAACTACTACTTGTGTATACAGTCTCCCAATAGTCTCCCGGGTCTCCTGAGAGACTCCTGAGGCCCCTGGATAATTTTTGAGTCTCCTGAGGCTCAGGAGACCTCAGGAGACAAATGAAGTCTTGCTGATGTGATCAGCTACATCCACACCAACTTTGTAGCGATTGTAGTCCAGAATAATTGTTGGAACCATCATTTCCTTTAACCGGGCCCGTTGAAACTCATGGTTGGCAGCAGCAGCATTAGTGCTCTTGTCTCCAGGATGCCAGCGTTGTCACAGTTGTTCTAATTCGTTACCACTGATGACGTGGATAGTCGTCATCACTGTCGCAGGAGTGCTGTCCATCCAGACGACTATACCAACTCCGTCTTTCACTGCTCCTATTTTAGAATGATAGAGCATTTTCGCTTTTTTCCAATATCTAGCTATTTGGGAAAGCCTTTGAGATTTGGTCTAGCAGTACCAAAACGTCCCATTCCCATGCGTCTTAGTTCAGCCGACAATGGTACTGTTGTAAAGTAATTATCCATATATATATTAAAAGCCTTTTTACGATGACGGAGGAGAAGGCGTCATGCCATTGTATGTACCATACGTGATGTCTTGCTGTAGTGTGAATTGAGTTTTGTTGACTCAATATCAACTGGATCAAGACTCTCGACGTTAGAACTAGGATGAAAGTCCCATATATATCCACGGTCTGCAAGTGCAAAAAGCTTATGTCCAAGGCCTATTGGCTTATTAGGCATTTTAGTTATATCTACAGACCTTCCCGTAAATAGTATCATAGCCTCATCCATTGTGATGTTGATGCATCAGCAAACTACAACTTGTGTATGCAGTCTCCCAACAGTCTCCTGGGTCTCCTGAGAGTCTCCTGAGGCTCCTGGATATTTTTTGAGTCTCCTGAGGCTCAGGAGACCTCAGGAGACAAATGAAGTCTTGCTGATGTGCTGGTACACGATACTGCTGAGATGATTTTTGTAGTTAATCTAGAAGAGGATCAATCTTGTAGTGCCAACTTGTTACAGTATCTGATGCTGGCGGGTTTGAAGGATTGGATACATGGAAATAACGGCGTATTTGTTCAAATTTTTCTTGAGTCATAAAAGGTGTGGTTGGGAAGCCGTCTCCATCAGCAAGACTTCATTTGCCTCCTGAGGTCTCCTGAGCCTCAGGAGACTCAAAAAATATCAAGGAGCCTCAGGAGACTCTCAGGAGACCCGGGAGACTGTTGGGAGACTGCATACACAAGTAGTAGTTTGCTGATCTCTATTCAGGAGTCTGCCATCTCTCCTCCAATTGTGAGCTGGTGGAACATCAACACAACCCATATGGATACACCAGCAAGACTTCATTTGTCTCCTGATGTCTCTTGAGCCTCAGGAGACTCAAAAAATATCCAGGAGTCTCAGGAGACTCTCAGGAGACCCAGGAGACTGTTGGGAGACTGCATTCACAAGTAGTAGTTTGCTGATGTTATCAGTGAAGAAAAGGCTAAAGATTTGGCATACTGTAAACGATTTCCCTAGACGCCGCAGCACGATAGGTAAAGTATTATTTGCCTTGTGTAAAGAAACTGTATGGACGAGAAGATCAAATAGTGGTGGCTCTTGGGGGTTGTTGTGGTCTTGAAGAACTGGTTGAATGCTGGCGGGTTTTTTCAAAGCTGGCTTTTTGAGGCTCTTATTCTTGTTCTCTATTTTTGAGAAGCTAATAGAAGGGGTAAGAACACCCTGAGAAGCGATTCCTAGTGTCCGATTCTCTTTATCTGTAATGGTTGCTGAGCTATGTGGTCTGGAAAAGGGGCCGGGCTGGAGCGAGTTATGTGACGGAGTAACTAAAACTACACGGAGGAACGATGAAGATGACGACGAAGACAAGAACGAGGGACACAGCCAGAGACAAAGAAGGCACAAAACGACGACCAAGGCGAAGACTAGAGGCAGGGCAGGGAAAGCGAGGATCGTAGATAACAACGGAGACGAGGTAACAAGGCTTAAGAGCCAGGCAAGAGGAAAGACTATAGAGGTCGCAGTAGTAGGCAACCTTCGAGCGAGGCGAGAAGAGCGAGAACTATAGATAGGATATGAATATATTCCTATGTACGAGAAAACAGGAAGACGAGACAAAGAGAAAACAAGAAAAAAACTAAAGGAAAGAACTCTACTCGCTATTTAACATACTCCTCCACCAGTCCTCTCTGACTCATACATCAACCCATAGAATCCCATAGAAACCTAGTATCACCACACCTCGTATTCCTCCCCACCCTCTCATAGAATCCCATTACCAATCCCTCCTGCAACTGATCCTCATAGAAAGTCATGACGTCAACATCACCCCATTCCATTATCAATCGCTCCTGCAATCGAACCTCATAGAAAACCTAACGTCAACCTCCCACTATTCCATTCTACCGTCGCTTATCCTTACCCCTTCCACCATATCCACTCCACTACCACCCAAGATCCGGGTTTGATGCCAATACGCCGGGACAAGTGATAGTCTATGATGCAGGTCTTGGCGTCAATCATTGATGGTATAGAACCTCTCTGAGGGCGCTCAGAAAATTCATGATGATGATCTAGGTAGTTTATAACCTTATTCCGAGGCCTCAAAGCTCTGAGCTCCATGGTGGTGTTGCTAGACATTTTTAGAGAAGGGATTGTTGGTTGCTATGTCTAACGGGGCGGGGTCAGGTTCAGGTTCGAGAGTAATTCAGGCAGGACGGGGTCGGCTCGGGATACACCAGAGCAGATATGGGTTCAGGTTCAGGAAGCAGGGGCAGATTCAGGTTCAGGTTCAGGGGCACGGAAAGAGTAAAGAACCAAGTAATAGATTGCTAACAGAAAGAAGACGTTGCCTAGAGAGGCGAAAACATAGGAAAGCATCACTCTATATATACAGTAGTTTCCCCTCACCGCTGACTCATACCATAGAATCCCATCAAAATACATACAATCTTCAACCTCCTGCGCTAATCCCAATCTCATCATTCTATGTATCCATCGCCCCATCCTTCCTAGCGCTTACATTCCATTTCCCGAACTCCTTCCTATTCCATTCTCTTGCTTCCGACATCCACCGATACTATCCAACAACCCTGTTCCGAAGACGTCTAGGCGGCAGGGGGGGTGCAGGGGGCTGAGCCGTGACACTATGGAAGATTTGAATAAGAGACTTGACAGCGACAATCACCAGCTTTTAAACCTACTCAGGTACTGTGAAGATTTTGATTTTTTTTTCATGAGCCTAGATTACTCTTCAGATGCTAGAGAATTCTGAATTTGCCACCTAATAGGGAGTTTGTCATGTGGCCATGCCCTGGTTGCCGGCCTTCTTGAAAATATGTGTTTTATGTGACAAATCTGTCACAATACCGGCCCGGGGCGTACCCTGATCTCTAGGCGAGATCGCATAACAAGCCTGCCATTGTCCCTGTCAGAGTGCTAACCATCTTGTACCTTCGTATGCATCAGGAGACCCGTGATCTGCGAGGACTGGTTCAGTCCATGACAGAAACAGAACTAGACACAATCGAAATACGGCATAGGCACTACACAATGGACAGAATGGAACTTGACTTCAGGATCTTTCGGTACCAAGAAAATTATGTTAATGACATGAGATTTTTGGAGAAGGGAGAAGAAAAGCGATGTTTGAAATTGAATAAGTGCTTTTGTTTTCTTTTCTTTTTGGGGAGATTACTTGCGCAGTGAATAATGAGGCCTGAGAAAACGAGCGCCCTGGGTTGGTTAGTGTTGAGGAGGTCTGTGAGGAGTTTTTTCTTTTCTTTGTGTTATTTATTTTGGGGAGGAGAATTTTACCCTGCCTCCGGAAAGGTTTTGCCATAGCCTACGGGCTGCATGCATGTATGAATTATCAATCAATCAATCAATCAATCCACACTCGTAAGGAAAGTTGGCACAAGGTTCTTCTCAAGCGGCACGAGTAGCGAGGGGTCTTAACTAGGTTTTTGAAGGTTACCAACTCCCCTACATGATCGTATATCCCGCGCGCCAAGAGCGAACAGAGCCTAGCATTCAATTTTGGTGGCAGGTAGTGACTATGCTAGAGATCTAAACTGATATCTCGCTAGCAAGGATGTATTTAAGCCATCAATGACTTGTTACCGGGCATGTGGAGTAGAGGTAAGGTAGATGAGTAGGCGGGCTGTGGTAAGTTCTTCAACTCTAGACAAATTACTGGAGACTTTACCCTGTATTATCGAGGTTCTCGTGCAACGATATAACCAGGGTTTGAAGCCGAATGACCACGTTTTTTTGTTGATGTGGGGTTTATCTAAGACTAGCAGCAAATACTACAGGTTCTCACCAAACCTTGATGGGCATTCCATCGCACATATCAAGACCAAAGGTTCATGGTACTACTAGTCTATGACCATTTACCCTCTTTCGTAAATGATATGAGCTCTTTGATGGGTTTAAAGAGCGAAGCCAAACAACTTGCGAAACAAAACAATGTGCGGAAATGAAGGGTCAGCAAGCCTTTCAACTCATGCAAGGGGCGACATTCCTCTAAGAATCTCCAAAAGGAGTGAAGTGCCTTCTAGAGTGACGGAGCTGATATCAACTCCTAGGGCCACGATAGTTTTCACCAATGGTAGCCAGGATGGTTGGAGGATAATGTGGTGTAAGGTGTTCATTCCTTCACTTCCCACTGCGTGAACAACCGCCCCTGATCGTATGGGAAACTCCCCGCCTATAGGATTGTGTTTTGGCAAGCTGAGCTCTTTGTCCCATTGGTGATGGTTGCAGTGGCTTAGATAAAAATGAAGTGGAGGGCGGCAATCTGCTGTAATCATATTGAAATCGGAACCTGCCTCTGTGAGTGCCTCAGCGTATTTGAGGTACCTCTTTCGGCGGAGAGCTTCATGTAACGCCGTAAGACCACTATGGTTCCGTACTTCTATATCGGGCCCTCTATCTAGAATGGCCCGTATCAGGTCCACACATCCAACCTTGGCGGCAAAGATCAAAGCGTTATTGCCTTCTAGGTCGATACCCAAAACCGATGCTCCGAAGTTGAACAAAAGCTCCAGAACCTTCGGATCAAATTCTTTATCTTTTTGGGACTTGATATATCGTATCAAAGGAGTACGACCCTCAGGTGTATTGATTTCAATGTTTGCTCCCCTGACTAGCAGCTCTTCTACTAGCAAGTAGTCGAGCGTTAACTCTGCCTCGTGCAATGCTACTTAACCAGCCTGGTTTCTGACCTCTAGGTCGGGGCCCCTATCTAAAAGAGCGCACATTACCTACGAGCACCCCTCTCTTGCGGAAACCATTAGAGTATTGCTACCCTCGCTATTTATACTGGTAATTAGTGCTCCGGAGTCAAATAAGAGCCTAAGAAGTTCATCTTGTGGCTGAGACTGTCTACCGTTTCGCGACGCGACGAACTCCATCATCGGGGTGTGATCTAGGAGAGATCGAGTCTCGATATCTGCTCCATTCCCTGGAAGCATCCTTACAACTTGAATATCGATGTTGGAGAGGCCTAATGCTTCATGTAAGGGAGTCCTTAGTGAGTTTTTTGCGCTAACGCTAGCTTTCTTAAGTAAAAGAAACGTAACCATATTGACATTATTCACCCCACAAGCAAAAACAGGGCATTCTAGTCGTCTTCATCCGCAGAATCGATTGCTAGACGCAGGGTTTCAACATCGTAGCGGGGCGGGCTTAGATTGTGACCAATGTAATCACATAACTTAGATATAACAACAACTATTTCGGTGTATTTCAATGCATTCGCTCGCCACTCCCCGCTCATTGTACCGTCCGCTGGGATCCAATTCCCATCGAATAACCCGTGTGCGACGGACCAGCTCCTTGTGCGCAGAGCAGCATTCAGAACTGGATCGATGTCCAAACCCTTTGAGCCACATCCTTCTTCCCTAGTCAGTAGGAGCTCACCCAACGCCCTATGCCGTCTTGTACAGGTGCATAGGAAATGACTATCGAGATAGGCCCTTGACAGGATAACCTCAAATATCAGTTCAAACTCATCAGAACTGAGATGCTGCCCTCCACTACCGATATAGGCCCAATGATAAAAGCCCGAAGCGAGAGAAGCCTCCGTGCCCCCCTTCGGATTCCCGAAATTCGTCATGGACACAAAAGAGTAGGTACGCGATGGGTATCACTCACACTTGTAGAGCGATATTAAATCTACGGGACTGTGTATTTGGGATACATCGCCTTTCGCAGCGATAGATACTCCGGACAGTTCTAACTGTGTGAAAGGTAATGAGAACACCGAATCGTTCGATCCCAGAGTGTACTTGGACCATGGTGTCCCGCACCGCTGCGATGTTGCTACGGAGAGCCCCATACCTCGGATAACGCTATCTTTGCTGTATGGTACGGACCTCATGAAGATCGACTGTAAGCAGTGTACGGATCGTATTGTTCGGGGTGTAGATATCGTGAGAACTGATTTCCGATCGTCACCCATAGGCGGCACATAGCGTACTGGGATCGTAGATTCCGATGCAGACGAGGAGATGGCATCTTTACGCTGGATAGCTATGATCGGAGTCTGGGCCTGCGTGCTTGGGGCTAAAAGCCCTCTTGATGTATCATTTAAAGTATCTATACATTGTTCAGTCTGTGACGACGACTCACTGTATGTACTGCAAGTCAGTACCTATGGAAAAACACCCGACCATCAATTGTAAAGTGAGGCTTACCTCATCCATATAGTTAGGAGTAGGCCCAAAGTGATCTTGTGCTATTGGATGCGCTGAAGAATCTGATTTATATTTCCCGTGGAAATTGTCCATCTAATGCGGCCGATGAAATTCATTTCGGACTTGGTTGGTAGCAGCCGATCCATCACTCACCGAACCTCCGAGAAGGTAACCATGCATGATGCCAAGGTCATAGAAAGCTGGCTGATAATTGTTGCTGCAGCACCCAATTGGGTAATCAATACTTTCCGTTCGACGTAAGGGCGAAGCTTCTCGAGAGCGAACTTGAAGTCCCGGGCCCCCTATGGTACATCGATTTGTATGGTAACACGGTAATCTATCCTGGGCACGAGGATGAGAAATGATAATTCTGCATGTTTTGGGCTCAAAAAGTGAAGTTATCTTTCGCACTGGATATAGACCGATATATATATCGTCCTGTCAGGATATGTATACTATATATCATCATATCAGGATATATATATCCTGAAAGGACGATATATATATCCTGATAGGACGATATATATCTTGATAGGATGATATATAGGTGGAGTCACCCCTAGCCGCGCCTAGCTGCCGCGCTCTGTCCAGCCATCACGAACTTTTTCAGCTTCATCACCGTATCATCACTAAATCACTATATGCATCACCATCCACATCAATAGTACCTTCAGATCATCTCTTCCATCATTGGGCTTGCTAGAGTTGGGGAACACAATAACTATAAGAATTATTTGCACATGAATCTGAGCAAAACAGGTTGGATTTTATCTACTACTATTCTAATGATCTTGATAGTTGGCATTCATGATAGTGAACGTGGGAATCTGATGGTGATAGTGATGGCAATGATGATGGTGATGATGATGATATTAGTGGTTTAGTCTCTTGCTGGCGTCGCCGCCTGGCGTTTCCTACCGCCTCTTTGTCCTCGTGCCCCCGTCCTTCTTTGTCCTGCTCTCTGTCATACTGCTGCATGATTGCTTATCTTGCTCCTATATGATGAAACTGTATGATAGAAGAGCTCTATATATCTAAGTTAGCAGGCTACAAATGTATCTTATCGGGGAGTGGAGATATGCCTATCCCGAAAACCCGTGAAAGTGCACGAGTTACGCAACTAGAGGTATAAAGCATCCTTGATTTTAGGATAAATTAGTATGGAAAAGGATCCGAGATTTTCATCCTCTATAGACAATAAGTTATCTTTTCGACTCTTGTACCACAGGAGACCTCATCGCGCACTGTTTGGGCGATGGACGGAGCGTCCTTGCACATGGATGTAAAATGGTTCAATGTGATGTAAACTTTTGTGCCGAGAGCTACAAGTCCCAAGATAGATGCGCCATACTCCATGTGTGAATTTTGGACGTTGATGATTGAACAAGGCTACCAGCTCGTCGCATCAGCAATATCGGATGCCTACTTGCGAAGGCCTTTTTTATAAGTATTGTCGGGTGTCATAAGTAACTGAACATTCGTGTTGCAACCAAAATTTGCATGGGAGCGCAACTTCAAATGACTATTACTCTATAACTGCAAGGAAATTGAGGAGGGAAGCTTTATAGATTGACTCTCTGGTTGTGAGAGTACCTTTACCTCAAGTGTCCTGTCAAGAGCACTACTTTGAAATTTTCGACTTGTTTGGTGGGTTTGGTGGTTACTCTCCCAATGTTCGCTTACTTGTGACAGCGAGCAATACAAATGTTTTGCCAAGAGATCCCTCCTGACCCCATTGGACATGAAGCATCGAATCTTTATGAAATCTACTCACTCGATTGATTTAGTACTCTGTGATCGGGGCTAGTTGTGTGACCCTAGCTGGCTCTATACTACGCAAAGGTATCATCACTACCTCCGGGACCTATTTCTATACGCCCGGTGTATATACATATGGAAGAAGAATATTTATAGGGGCAAGGTGGATGATGGGGTTAGGCGAAGTACCTCCTCGCTGTTGAGACCTCTGATTGAATTGCAATACTCCACCTAATATCTCCAGCCCTTCGCCGTAAGAGATGACAACTTGCAACTTACCGATCGCGATTGGCTAAGTTTGCTAGCCTTATCGTTCACATTTACGGTCACGGGCACTACTAAGGCCGCTATAGCCAACGTCTCAGGATGGTAATGCTACTACATATGGCTCCAGAAGCTATGGAGGGTGGTGTGTCGTAAACTTCGCTCTTCGTGGCCAATTGGTCTATGGAGATTGGGAGACCTACTCCGATAACTGTACTAGTATCTAGCTTAACATCGTAAATTTCTCTAGTTACTATCTCCTGGGTATATGAGATACCTGAAGAATCTCTCTCATACATATAGATCATCTGATCTTGATTTTGGGTGAGGGTAAGCAGTTCGCCGTGTTTATCAGTCCTTGGAATATTGAGATGTATTGAGAAATTCGCAGGTTTCCGCTCTATTGTTAATCACTCCCAGAATAGGGCACGCTAATGCATGAGAGAGATACTCCCAATGTCTCATGCACCCAGCTAGGGGATACCAAAAAAAAAGCTCCTGTGGAGCTGACAGACCCATCCCCTATCCCTTAGAATGTTAGGCCAAATCGGAATTAGAGTGACCTAACGCACAGTGGAAATCGTATTATAGTAAACTCAAGACCGACATGAATGTTTGCCTTGCAACGTACAATTCGTCACTTATAGACTCCATGATAAATTCTTTCGTTGCTGCTCTTGTGGGCGTGCTTAATATCACGACTTCTATCTTGCATTAGGTCACTCTGATTTCTATTTGGCCTGACATTTTAAGGGATACATGCCTTCCCGCGCGTTACGGATCATCAGCAAAATTTCATTTGTCTCCTGATATCTCCTGAGCCTCAGGAGACTCAAAAAATATCCAGGAGCCTCAGGAGACTCTCAGGAGACCCAGGAGACTGTTGGGGAATTGCATACACAAGTAGTAGTTTGCTGATGATGTCCTGCAGGCCTGGTACCCCGTCAAGAGTTCGCGTTTGCTGGCAATAAGAAGAGAAAGTAAATACTGGATGACTGCCTCCAAATGGCTCCAGAAAACAACCTGGAGCTATTATATCTCAAAGAGAGCAAACCTGATGAGTGTCACAGTCTCCTTCCCCGCTTCTTCCTCGCTTTTGAAATTTCAACACCAAAAACTACTAAGCAACCAGGTTACACAGGTAACAAAGTCTTTAACTCTTCGGCTTCAAAATGCCTTCACCACCCCCCCTCTTTGAAAACCTTATCAAAGGGCTCTCCATTAACAAAATGGATAAAGAACTCTTTGGTAGCTTTGCTGAAGACACCTCCCCTTTTGCCTCTGCCATCCAAACAGCCCTTATGAGTGAAAGTACCACCGACGAAACTAGGATTCTCCTCACACTCCTATGCGGCATTGTCAAGCAAAATACCTCTCTTCAAAATAGAGTCCTCCGACTCGAGGAATCTGTCGATCTGGCAGACTCAGTCAACACAGCCGCCCTCAGACACGCTGAAGAGAATACTCGCGTTCTCAGTCGTATCGAAGGACAAGCCCTCAACATACAACCTCCCCCTACTCAAGTTAACACATCAAGTAAGGGCAAAACACCAGTACCTGCTCCCAGAGCCCAACGCCCACCCCCCCCCCTCCTCAACAAGAAAAGAGCAGGGACAGTCTACTCACCGAATACGAAACCATTGACCTCAATGGCAACAGACGTCAGATGACCTATGCCGAACGCGCAAAGATGACGAACGCTAACGGTACCAACCCCCCACCCCCGTCTCGTATGAAGAACAAGAACACACAACCTCCCCCAGCCGAGCAAAACGCCCCCAAATCTCTTCCTCTTAATCAAAGAAGATTTTATGCAACCACATCAGCAAGACTTCATTTGTCTCCTGATGTCTCCTGTGCCTCAGGAGACTCAAAAAATATCCAGGAGCCTCAGGAGACTCTCAGGAGACCTGGGAGACTGTTGGGAGACTGCATACACAAGTAGTAGTTTGCTGATGTAGAGCAACTCCGGCCCCGGTCGAAGAACGCACCCGCCTAGAGGCCACCCTTCCAGCGCAACTCGGTAGAGTTCTCAGCGAAGGAGGCCTTACTTTCCCCCACACCAGACTAAAGGTCTCCATCAACAACAACGGCACAGTTACCTGCGTCGCATCCCCGGAGACACCAAATACACGCCTTCAACCTTTCTTTCCCAGATTTGTGGAAATACTTAACCTTGCCTGCAAAACCGACTCAAACCCCTACTCTGAACTCAAACTCGCCTCAACCGATGCCGAATTCGTTATCCACTCCATCCGCTTTCGCAAAGCGAAGATATCGCTACGTCTTTGCGAGAATATCGCGCCGCTTGCAATGCCAAAATCAAAAGCGTGTTCTCATCCGCAGAAGCGAAGTAGGGAAAAATACTACCTCCGTAGTTATTACGGTTAACGCCGAGGATGCCGTGAAGTTCGGCAACTCCATTCTGCTATTCGCCGTACGCTATGTGCACGCCTCTCTTCAATCTGTAACTGCGCTCGCTTTGGCATACCGTCTGCAAGCAAAACATCAGCAAACTACTACTTGTGTATGCGGTCTCCCAACTCTCTCCCAGGTCTCCTGAGAGTCTCCTGAGGCTTAGGAGACATCAGGAGACAAATGAAGTCTTGCTGATGAAGTCCCCCACCTGCCCTCTATGCGCAGGCGCCCACGCCAAGCGCGACCACCGCTGTACCAACCCATCCTGCCCCAAAGAGGGCCACTTGAAATCCGTTGCCTGTGCCCGTCCCGCGTTTACGCCAAAATGCGTTAACTGCAACGGCCCTCACGCCACCGATTTCTGCACGACCAAAAACGCAGCGGCCTATTTCTCCCCAGTTTGAGCCTCCAAATATCTTGCCGCGCATAATTCTCCTGCCCGAGGAAGGCGTGGAGTCGTTTCAGCTCCCACTTAAATATGTTTTCTTTGTCCCCACCTAGAAGTTTTTCCCCCACACACTCCTTCACCTCGTCTATATCCGCGGGGTCCTCCTCTTCTCTTACGATTGTTCAGCATAACTGCGCGAATAGTCATAAAGTATTTATTTCACTCTTTTCTTCATTTTCGAAAATGTCACTGCCACATCTCTGCCTAGTACAGGAGGCATATCTTTACAATAACAAACCAATTACAGCTCCGGGTTACCAACTACTCCTACCCCATTGCGCGCCGGAGGAAAAAATACGCACGGCAACCTATATTCATTCCGACTTCGCTGCAGAAGTCGCATTTCATATACACGCTCTAAATCGAGGAGACCTGCTGGCCCTGACACTAAGCTGGCTATCCCCTGCAATAACTACACCAAATACCCTTACGATTATTAATGCCTATAATTGTCATCTCTCCTCTTCTTCTAGATCAATTGCCCCATCGGCACTGTTTCCAAACATTAACGAACCAGTTATAGCCTGCGGAGACATTAATATCCACTCCCGCATTAGCGACCCTCGGAGGAGACGTAACCGCCGCGAGGAACAGCTTTCAAACCCATACTTTGACCTGGCCCACCAAAATGGCTATACTCTTCTAAACCACCCAGGGGTCGCCACTCGCTTCTCCCCTAATCCTCTGCAAAGACATAGTGTAATCGACCTAGCCTTCTGCAACGAGTCCGCACTTTGCTTCTCTCCAACTTGGTCAAACAATCTCCCTCACACAGGCTCAGACCACACACCGATCAAAATTCAACTACAACTCCAGAACCCCCCTACTCCTACTTCTAACTACACCCGTGATTGGAATAATGCCCCATGGGCTCAAATTCACGATGTTCTCAAAGATATCATCCTCCCCACACCTCAGGACCATAAAAATACATGGTTTGAAGCTGCCCTAAATACAATTACAGGCCCAATCCTAGACATGACACCAAGGAAACGTCCAAGTTCCTGGTCGAAACCTTGGTGGTCCCCCAACCTAAAACAACTACGTCGGATATATCACTCGGTCGCTAGAGACTACAAAAGAGGGTTTGCCCCCCTGTTTAGCCTCAAAACTGCCAAAAATCAATATTTCAATGCAATCCAAAAAGCGAAGGATGCACACTGGAACGACTACATCGCTCAAGCCGACTCTACCCAAGTTTGGCGCCTTACAAGAGCAGCAAAAAAGGATAAAACCCAAAAGCTCCCCTCTTTCCCCAACGCCACCACTCCAACCGAGATTAACAAGGCTCTTATCGAGCACTTTTTCCCACCATCTCCGTATTCTTCCTCTTCGTCCCTTCATTCGCCAAATTACGACTTTGAAGAGATAAAACTTTTAGAAGTAGCTACCGCTCTTGCGGCAACCTCGAACTTCTCTGCCCCCGGCCCTGATACCTTTCCTCCGTTTATATGGAAAAAAGTCCATAAGGCCAATCCTGATCTCCTCCCCCAACTCTTTAACCCCCTACTCAAAGCAGGCATCCACCCCCTGAAGCTAAAAACAGCATTCGGAGTGGTTCTTCCTAAACCCAATAAACCAGATTACTCCTCCCCTGCAGCCTACAGAGTGATAGTGCTCCTGGAAACAGTATCCAAGATTCTCGAAAGAATCATGTGCTACCGTTTAGCAGAATTCGCTAAAAACTCGAGGTTAATTCATCCTCATCAATGCGGCTCCATCCGTGGACTATCTACTGCGGACGCCTTCACCACTCTCCAACACGAAATCCGCACCCTCCAAAGGTCGCGCTTAAAAGTCTCAACCCTTTTCCTTGACGTGAAAGGCGGCTTCGACCATGTCAGCCCCCTAACACTATCAAATATCCTTGCTACCAACAAAACCCCGGCCTATATTATAAGCTGGGTACTTTCGTTTCTCTCCAATCGAAAGTGCACCCTGTTATTCCCTGGTTCCCCCAGAAACCCCCTCCCAGTTGACGTAGGAGTCCCGCAAGGATCCCCTATCAGTCCTCTTCTCTTCTGCATTTATGTGTCAGCGCTACATATAGATCCCTCTCCGGGGATCACCATCTCATACGTGGACGACTTCGCCTTCACGGTAGCGTCCAGCTCCTACACTGAAAATGCGTCACTGTTCGAAAAATGCTTTAACCAAGCTGCCGAAACGGGCCTCCCTATGAATATTCATTTCTCTCTCCCAAAAACGGATCTAATGCACTGGTGCACCCCAAAGGACAAATCGCCCATTGACATTACACCCGTGATAATTCAAAACCTAACAATTCGCCCCTCTACGGAAATCAGATGGCTAGGCTTTCAATGCACCCCATCGCTAGACCCATACCCTCATTTTCAAAAAAGAGTAAATGCCGCAAATATTTCATTTGCTATTATTCGTCGCTTCTCCTCCGCCGGTAAAGGCCTCACAGCACTAAACTGTCGCCGCCTAGCTATAATGGCCATCCTCCCAATACTTACATACGGAGCCTCATGCTTCACCCCCAACGCAAAATCCATTAAACTACTGGAAACCACCTGGAACTCAATACTGAGATGGGTAACCAATTGTTTCCGCTCAACTCCAACCGCAATACTACACGCCGAATCGTCGTGCACCCCAATTGACCTATATCTTTTATCTCTTCGTCTACGCTATGCCGCACGGATTCTGAATGCCAAACCAGAACTCAACCCGGCAGCTGCTCGTCTTCCAACTTCTTTTCCCTCCATAAGCAGCTTCAGGAATAACTGCAACCGACTCCTCCTGAGAGGAATTACAAATCCCCCCATAAACTGGAACTCAAACCGTAAAGGAGCTGCCCGACTTCCAATTGATGAGCTCTGCCATCAACTTCTTATAAATTCCCCGGATTTTGCCCAAGACCAAAGGCCAAACCCAAGGTTATCACTTGCGATTAAAAAACACATGATCTCAATGTGGAAAACACTCCCCACTCCAGCTTATTATACCTGGCCGATTACCAATAAACCCCACCCACACCTCGCAGTCAGCAGATTTATTTCAGGAAGAATCTGCCAGATGCGGGCACACAAGAGCTATTTAGCCGCCACCCTCATGACGCGCCTCTAACGAAACCACCACCGCCTGCGCAAAACCGGCGACGAAAAATACGAACCATGCTATTCTCCAGTGCCCGGCTCGAAACGAAGCCAGAATACTATATCTCCCATCAGTTTCCTCCCTTGAGCAACTTTTTCTAAATAATCAAACGGTCTATGAACTAGGCCAATATATTGCCGCTACCCGCACTGGTTTTCCGATTAAAAATCAAATTCCAAAATCTCCTTTGTACTCGTTATCGTCGTCGTCTTCTCTTTCTTCTCTTTCATCTGTGTCTGATATGGATATATAAGGTACGAATGATTTGGAATTCTGCTTGCGTTGATTTTGTTGTTTGTTTGTGTTTTTGGCGGTTTGTTTTGTTTTGTTTTGTTTGAGGGGATAGGTTTTATTTATGCCATAGGGATTCCCTGCATGCAACATTCTTGTACCTAGAAACCAATGAAATTATGAATTAAAAAAAAAAAAAAAAAAAAAAACCTGATGAGTGTCACGTGCGCGAGATATCAACTGTTGCACTTGCAGGTGGGTCTTGCCCCGATATTTCGCGTGGCAGCCGTACCCGTACTAAACATCAACAGACCTTTTGGCGAGTAGTACTTTACATAGACTCTGTTAACATGCGTGCCCTTGGTACAGCGGACATAAAATCTTGGCGAGTTTGTATAAGGAAGCTACACAAGGCACGGACGGACCCCCACGTCAAGGGACCTAAGATGCAACGTGTACCTAGGTCGCTATGCACAGTGAGCCCCTCAAGGCAGAATGCGTGGTTCTTCCTTGGTTATTACAACCGCTATCTCCACTGTGGACTGTGGTTTACATTCTTCAGATTGGCTGTAGCTCGCGGGGCTATGGGGGGGGGGGGGTAGTAAGAATCAGTTAACTAGTTTATTCGTACTTTTATCTCTTGGACACATAAAAACATTTCAAATAAGGCGGGGTAGTGGGTGGTAGTCCCGTACCCGTTGCAACAGACCACCACGCCTTATTCGAAAGCCACTGTAATGTGGCAGGTTTATGCAAGAGAGACATTCTCTAAACGTCTGATACGTCCAAGGGATAGCGTTTTCGCGTACAGCTCAAACTCGCGAGTTATTTGAGGCTCACACACCCCCACTCAACGCCTTCTCGCGCCATAGGTACTGTGCGAAGCAGCCGCAGGGCTACGTCAGACGTCGCATGTACCTAAGCGGTACAGTTGTTCACGGGGTGAAGACAGACACTGGGTGTTGACGAACAAGGGGATTTCAACGAATAGGAAATATAGTATTAAAAAAGAACTTTGGCTGATTCTCACTCACAGTCATAATCCCTGTCAACAGCCAGTGTCCGCCCTCACCGTGTGAACGACAGCAGGCAGGTAAATAGTACCGGACAATGCAGGTTTTGTCTCCGGGCCTTTTTTGTAGTAGTTCTCGCCTAGTATGCGCACCCATTGGTGAACCAAAAATCCCTTAGTCTGTCAATGCTGACCCCCCTATCATAGAGGAATTAAATCTGTATGGAAGATCTATTATTTGATAAGGGGGTCTGTTAGTAAAGCCACACAAAACTTGCTTCTTCTGGAGCCAGCAGTTTACTGACCGACTAAGGATACTTTTTACCTGCCCCGTGTGTACAAGGATATGGGGTGGTGGTAGAATTGGGAATTAGTGGTGTTTGGTAATGTCTGAGCAGACTAGATGAAGCCTCAGTAACCGATCTCAAACATCCTATTCAACCAAACATTCAAGCCCATCTCTTAACATCCATTGTCAACTACTAACCCCACCACCCTTTTGGTCGTGAGATTGGATTATGGTTATTCTATTACCTCAGGGCTACTTGGCAATGTTGCAACCTCATAAGGTTGCCCGGTCGGGCTTAAAATATCTCAGCTCTTTGACACGATTTCTGGATATTGGTAAAGTTTTTCTTTTTTCTTTACGTTTGTTTTAGGTTTGTGTGTGGGGCGGGGAGGGGGGGGGGGGGTAAGCGTTTTACTGACACCCGAAGATATAAGGCCATCTAGTACAGCTTCATCGATTGATTGTCGGCAAAAGGTATCAATTTGGCTAAGAGATCTTGTTATCTCACTCAACATATGGGCTGCGATTGGCACCTTAAAAATAGCCATAAAGGATAATGCGGTTCAATATTATATATATTTAGAACTCGAGACCAAAGCCGCATTTAGCCTCCCCCAAAGGATCCAACTTGTGCTGAATCAATTGGTTGATGCGGGTTATATTGATTGCTTTCATCCACTCTCCTGACTCTCATTATTGCAAAGCCCACGAGTGCAAGTAATATATGAGCGACTTCACCCCATTGCCCTACATTTGTAATGCTTTCACCACATGGCCACCCATTGTCCTCCAACATCGCCCTCTCCAAACACGCAACAATGTAAAGACCGACAATTATACAAGCTAGCCCCAAGAGCACCACAATAAAGAATACCACACCGTGACCACAGAACCGATATGTCCACGACCTGTTAAGACCTCTGGTAAGTAGCAGCGGATTCTGTTGAGAGGTCGAACATAAGAAAGCTAAAACCAAGTTGACGACAAGTATCACCAAGCAAACGTTCAAAATTGTACCAAAAGTATTGGATGCGCCACCCAACCTAACCATCAGAGGTTTCTCGTGAATCTTCAGTGCTATTCCGTCCTTGCACGCCTCTGGATCATCCACCAGGGAGACGGGGTGTACAGAGGTTATCCAACTTGAGATAATTCCAACGAAAAGTAAGGTCACCCATAAGTGCACAATAAGCCTATGGCGCCTCTTCGTCTCTGCCCTCTGGGGTACATGTTCCCTGGCCTGGTCTCGGAAGCTTGACGACCACATCAGGACAGGTAATGCAGCGAGAAGGCTGAATATTGTGAGAGCTACAGTTGGGTAGACGTCAGGGTTGAGGAATCCAGAGTTATTCCTCTGGGCTGCGATAGGTATCGAATGTATACTGGCCGTGGCGCTGTACAACATTGCTGTTGCAAGACTTGGCCCCACAGCCCATTCGAAACTGCGGAGTGCAAAAGCGATGAAGAAGAAAGCGTAGACGATGTACCGGAGAGCCGGGCTATAGATGCCTGATAGTGGAGTGGTGCACACGTATTTCCCGGGCTGCTTGTCGTCGGCGGAAAACCTGAAAAGTGTGACCAAAATCAGGAGCGGCAGTTCCCTCATGCTTTGAGGGATGTAGAGATATGTGAAAGATCGGATTAAACTGCAATACACTGTTCTTCTACGTATAAGCCCCAACACCTTGTTAAGCGTTTGTGTAACCGCGTGTTTACCTAGAGATTGAATAGTTTGAAAGATAGGCCCGTCGTCGAGCGAGCGATGGTGATCTTGGACCAAGCCCCGAATGGTGTTGGCAAGTACTAATGCGGCTACGGAGTCTGATGTACAAAAAACTGGCAAGGGGGCAGAAACGCCTTTTGTAGATGTATCCAGGGGATTCTTGATAGTAAGAATATAGATCAAACTTCTAGACCAGACACAGTTAGCAGGGCATCTGGGCCTGTATCTATATGTATAAAAAAGGGAGCTAGAAACCGCGTAAACCAAGAGTTGTTATAGAGGTTTGGGGCGTAATGAATGGGCCAGAATGAACGTTCGCAGGAACGATGAGATGAGAATAAGAACTAAAGTTCAATGTAGACTGGCTCTATATAATTAGTATTGTTTAAACATATCCGCCTAGAGGCGGAACAGTCACCGCCTATACGGTTGCCAGCGGTATCTATATCCGGGAGCTAAAGGAGGTTTGGTGCGAAACAAGAGCTCCCTGTCAAATGGAGGATAGCTGTAGGCAGTGGAATGTGTGGGGCATTGTCCCTTATGAACCTCGGACCATGAAAAAAAGAGGTGGTGGATTAGCGTAGGGACCGGAAGATCCTATCCCTAAGGACATGGGAATACATGATCTTGCTCATCTTTATCTACCGCCCTTCCTTTTCCTTAAGGGTTATGGTGTTCTATCGACCATTATAATTTAAAACGCGCAAAAACACTCATACTATTCAATTAAAGAAAAAGTCCCCTAGGTATACGGAGCCCGCTACCTCCAGCCCCGCAGAAGGGTAGATTTAGATTGAAGGGGCCCCAGAAGGACACATAGCCCGCATCCATCCGCTTATAACCGGCTTATTGGACCAAACTGCCTGATCCTCCTTTACTAACCTTTAGGTGGTGAACGTAATCCAGTATATCTACTCTGGTCTTAGTTAAAACCAAACAATTTTGAACCACTTAAACAATCTTGGACGGATCACAATGCTACTCTCCGAAGCCCGCACCGCCCGTATAATATCTCGTACCGCCACCACTATGAGGCGACTGACGTCCGAAGACCGAAAACGCTCCTACAAGAGCATCTTGATGTGTATAAACACTCTCCAGTCACTCGTTTGAGGTGTAGCAATTGGGTGATAATTTTTAATCTTTGACCACTATCGCCAGACGGATAAATTAATCCTTGCCCATGCTTCCCCCGCAATTCTAGTTATAGGTTGCTTTACTCCTATTACTTCCCACCATATTAACCTTGGACATAGCATAGCCCCCGAAACGTAGTAGATGGTCCCCTAGCCCACCTCCAAGGATATAAATCTACCGAGACTAGTTAGTACGAGAAGATCTAAGAGATTCCGCTACGCGGAATCAATAGAACACCCTTCTATTTACTGAAAATCCTTTGAATCTCTCAACCAAAGTTCCTAAAACTAAAACTAAATCATAAGAGCACAAACCTTACATCTTCTAATAATTCAATCTAACAACTAGGAATGACACTCTGGGGCCGTCAGTCACCCTCAAATGTATTTCTCAAGTCTCAAGAGAGCGCTTTATATTTACGTAGGTCTGCAGTTTGAGACCAGTCGGCTTCTAATGAAAGAATCTATCCTGGTTGAAAGGAAATTCACCATCCCGGTAAATTAGAAAAGCAATTGATCTATGTACTAGGTATACCGGGGCCAAATAAATACATCCTTATTTTCTGGGGGGTGAATAAATACTTTACGTCGACGGGCTCCGCCGAAAGGGACTAGCAGAGCCCGGTTTATTATTTCTCTTATTGGCCGAAAGCCCCGGTCTGCCAACGCCCAGTGTCCGTCAGTGAGTGACAATACCTTAATACCCTGGTCATTAGAAGATACGAGGTTACATAATATCAGGCTACTTATCATCTTACGACAACCTCGTTAGGAGCAGTAAACCGGGAGATACATAACTTCATTTGATGGGTTTTGATTGGTATGATCCTTGGTACCAGGAGGTTCGAGCTTGGAACCTGCAGACAGCCACAAAGGCTTTCCCGTTACTGTGACATAGGAACACCGTTCCGCTCGGTCCATCAGTTGCCTCGCCCCCAACGAATTACAACCCAGAATTTATCACCTCACTGTCTAGGTAGTAGTAAATATGCTGGAATCCTTGCTTTCGGGTATGCATCACGACCCCCCGGAAACCTACATTTTCTTAATGTGAGGTTAGTTTACTATATTTATTTTTCTAGAATATCCGCGATGGACATCATTTCTCGTGCAGGGGTGGATCCGGCTCAAATATCAATTGTCGTCGGGTTCGAGCTGCCACTGGGGGGTGCATAGCCCTATATTTAGATACTGTCAGGTCTTGTGCACGTCCTTAATGATGACTGAAGTCTACCTCACCGTGCAGGGATGGGCCATTAGACTCAGGCCACGTTTATGATTTCTTGTGGAGCAAGGCGAATATTCCCCGCGCCCCGTGGAGGCATTGGAACGTGCAATCATACACGACAACGAGATCTGGTTCGATACTTCCTTTCACATGTCTACCCCTTGCCGGCGCAGTAATCTTCTTGGCCTCTTTCAGTTTTTGTTTTTTCAAACAAGGTTCTTTGAAGTTATGCTCTCTTTGTAGTAGTCAATCCTTGGCGTCATCAATGTGTGATACACCGCAAGTGGGAAAGGTTGAACGTCATCAGCAGAGCCGGCGTCTTCTTGTGATCAAATGTACCAAGCCTCACAAAACTGAACTAAAATAGGAAGATGAAGCTTGAAGCTTTATGTATCCCTACAACCTTAATTGGAAAAATGAATTTCAAGAGCTTTGGCCTTTTGGAGATCATGCCATAGAATTTCCATATTTAGTCATTGATCCCACGCTTAGCTACTTTGAAACCGCGTCATTGAAACATCTCCACTTCGAGTTCAGACCCTATTTGGAGCGTGCGAGATGGGTGGACCGAGCCACAAGTGCCCGAGAGTTTGTTTTGAAGTGGGTAAACATTTGGAATATATGACATGGATGTTTTGGTTGCCCGGACGCCACATCAACCACAAGGGATAGACGACTTCCTTGGCCACTCGGACGCCCCTCACTCAGACAGCCGATGATGATTGGTAGAGAAGAGATGGAGAAGCCACTTAAATTGTTGATCCTCCCTTTTTACGCTAACTGTTCGAGTGAGGGGGGTGTCCGGGTGACTAGGGAAACCGTCTCTATGTGTTTTTTCTCGCCCATAGATATATTCAATGATAACACTTTTACCTATTGTGATCATTCTTGGTGGAATTAAATCTACACCAGTTGTGACATCGGTTTTCGAGTATCACCTTTCCAATCGAGTATTTGATTGGCAGGGTTAATTGCTAGTACGCCAAGACCTCCATTTTTTTTTGGCCATTAACCACTCAACACTACCTAATTTGGATATATAGAGAGGTCCAAATCGGGTAGTTGTCTTGAACTTATCCGATAGAGTTGCAACAAGGCGCTTAAACCCTTTCCGGCAACCGCGACACAAACAGTGCAAGGAATCAAATACTGTAACATACTGTCACGCATGACAGAAAGTACCATTTGGACATCCTGAGCGTTAGACTCATCACGTTGCCATAAAGGGTTTAAGTGCCTCGAGTTGTAATTCGGACTGACCGTCTATCAAATATGTTGACATTGGTTTGACCCTCCATCAAAAATCTAACTTTTAGAAAATCAACAGGTCCACCACAAGAAAAGACAAAATTAGTCTGGCTCTATTGAGCTGTAGAGTGGAAGGGGGAACTATCGCTTAATGGACAGAATACAAAAAGAGGGTGTGGTTGGGGAAAATTATTAGCGGTTAAAGTTGACCAACGAAGTTGGTCGAGTTACGAGTGTCCCCAACCAGCAGTACCCATCATGCTAGGTCACATAGGGCCTTGAGGTACCACAAGCTGACGTGGTTTAAATGGAAAGTTCAAGACTAGAGAGACACCCGTCAACAGTTGTCATCCCGTCCGGAACCGACAAACCTAGGCCATATCTTGCGGTCCGATGCTCGGAAACAGCTTGTAGCCATACCGCTCCGTGGAAGAAGGAACAGATGTACCGACTGAGCGTAACTGACCCATCTAGGAAGTCACAGGTCCTCACAAAAAAAGAGCTTGATATTACACAAAGTTTTTCTTTTGCAATATTTTTATACTATTGCGAGATCAGTCTAGGGCTAAAATTAATCTCGGGAGGCTCGTTGATTTAGAGATGTCCTTTGTGTCAAAATCGCTGTACAAACCATAGGAAAAACTACCCCCAAGTGGCTAGGTCTAGATATCTCCGATCCTCCACTTTCGGTTCGTCCAGAACGCAGTGTGGCAACCGAGGCTATTTCAGAGTAGCTTGAATGCTGGTATAGCACCATAGTGCAAGAAGGGACTAGGACGTAGTGCTAGCCTTTCAGACAAGACGGCTTCAGATTCGGGCCGTCACGATTGATTTATCCGTGGATAAACTATGGGGTCCAGGCGCGCTCAGGTTCAACACAGGTGGGAATACCAATTTTATCATGTGGGATCTCAGCCTGGGAACTGGAAGATAGGTAATGGCCAATTCCATTCTCGGTCTCCAAATTACAAAGGCCCAGCTACGGTCGCATACAAGTAGAAGCAACACGGGGTTGCTAAGATCTTTCCTACCACCACTTGTCTAAGGTTGAAAGGAAGGAAGTGCTGCTAGCATTGAGATCAATCTCTAAGCGAGGACTTATTAAAGCAATCTCAGAGCTGGAGGAATCAATCTATCTATCACGTAAATATATCTAACTTGGCAAGCGGTGTCTAACTGGAAGTTTAAAAGGTGTTCACGCTCGCTCAAAGATTGCCATATGTAAACTCACGACCTAGGGCTTCTGTGTATAAGGGAATTTATAACTTAAGGGTTCGTTCATCAGATACCCTTAGTGGGCGAGTCTTAATCTAGGGCTTGACAGGAAGTGGAAATTCTATCTTTGTGTTGAACACCAACCTCTAATTAACTATTCGAGACTAGTGGAGTCGGCAACAATCGCGTATTCCTGAACAGCGGAAATAAGAAATCAGGCCACCGATGTCGTGCTTCGGAATCAAACCTCACATAGGTTGCTAGCCGCTTTTCCACGTGATGATCACCAAATTTGCCATAATAAGAAGACTATCTTACAAACCACCGAATTCTTGATTCCATGCCAAAATCTTGGTCAATAGGCTAGCCTAGTACTCTCCGGCTTCTGAGAAACACGTCATAATTTTTTATATTTTTTATTGTGGCGAAAGCTCTTGAGGAATTTAAGGTTCTACTAAGGTGAGGCGTTGGCTCTTTAATTTAAAGCTATGATCGCTCCTGGGCGTATGGGTAGGGTTAGGGTTGGGAGAGCATGAGGAAATGCTCTAGCCTTGGCTAAGCCAACGCGGATAACTCCTCTACAGCAACCTTACCACGCACACAGAGTTAAAAAATACCTATAATTTGGAGTCTAGAAAGGCAACCGTACGGGAGGAGAGATATTACATATCGCTACACGAGAAATTCCCTGAAAAAGGTAGCTTGGGGGCGACTAGGGCGTTTAGCCTGTCTACTCATCTAGAGTTCCCGGCTGCGCATATGTAGGCCAGGGAGGATGTGCTTTAATATATCGGAAAGAGAATGTGACCGTTCGAAAACAACTTCTTATGACTTGACTTCGAATCGCACCTATTCCTAGCCCTTGCCAGCCTTCCCTAGCACAATGTATAAACAGCACTTTCAGGCAGAGATCGAATTCCCGATACCGCAAAGACTGGGTAAATTGGTTATACACCTTCATGACAGTGTGGTTCACAGGCTGGGTATGGCACAAGGACCAAGAATGTCGAAAATGGACATAGCAAACCCAAGAAAAATCAACAGAAATATTTCTTTTGCACACAAAATTCTGTTTTATCTTACTTTTATCAATTTTGCTTGCACTCTCTGCGACAAATCTAGATGTTCTTGGTGTTGCACCATACCCCTGTGAGAACTTACCTCCGTGCATGAAGGTATCCATCTCCGGCTAGGGGTTATATCATTAGCCGCTGGCTAGTCGCTATGGACCAGCCTCAAAAGTGACCATTTCTAGTGACTTTGATAGAAAGTTTTGCAACCTCAGAGGGGGTATGGGGAGCAAAGGAGGAGCTTAAACTGGGCGCCACACGCAGTGAGAGTAGACTAAAAAGATTGGAAAATCAGTAACTATGAAACGGGAGGAAATGAACCTGAAAGAGGAAGATTCATATAATCCGAACTACCCTTGGCGTGGGACACCTGGGCTCGTGAGAAACGAGCAACATGGCGAAAGGATTGGCCTCAATATTGTGGACAAAAGGGTTGTGAGCTAACGCGTTTTCGTCAGAGATCGAGAAAGGGGAATTCTTCGAACTACTGAGGACAAAGCAAAGGGATTATGGTACGAGGCGGCATAGAGACTGTACGCCGGCCGGGAGCAAAATACTGTTGCAGATTGCGAGAAACAAGACACGTTAGAAAAACAGGAATTAGCCTAACCCGGGAAGTTTAATTATGAAAAGAAAATGAAGACTAAACAAAAGAAGGCTAAATAAAACTAAGCAGGAACTTCCTTCAATCAAGTAAGCGTTAAAACTGCCCTCAGTGGCGCCAGCCGGAAAATCAGACTCCGGAAAAAGTCACAAACGAAAATGAATTGATCTTACGCAATTCCCCAACACGTCGGGGACAAAAGGAGAGTAAAAAAGGGATGTTGAGTTCGTTACCTGGGATTCCCACATGGTCACCCACTGCAGTACTAACCAGGCGATATCGTGCTTGTGTATGGCAGAGCGAACGGGATGCCCAATTCTCACGATTCTATGAACGAACACATATTTAGCGCTCCTGTTTGGGTATTTGTTCGTGAATCTTTTGAAATCAATCTATGGTACAAACGTGACGTGCAGTAAGACTATGGCGCAAAAATTATCTACCAATCTAAAATATCGACTGTCTCAAATCTAACACAGTATACTAGTAGTTTCCTGACATTAGGAAAAATGACCGCTATTGTATGCCATACAGAAAACGCAGAAAACGTACGCTAGCGCTGAATACACCTCGTTAAATACCTCAAATTCCCTATGGTACAATGGTTTTGGTGTAAACGGGATAACTCATCCCTCCTTTAAGGATAAGAATAATTAAATCACCTGACTCGAAGCAAAAAGATAGGTTACCTAGATATCAGGATATCCCCCCAAAAATATACAGAATATCAGGATACCACAAAAAAGATATACAGAATATCAGGATATCTTTCTGTAGGGGTCCCCAAAATGGCTTAGCTGAGTATCTGGTGGGATAAGCGCCGATTATCATGGGATTTCTGATAATACATCAATCAAGAAAAAATTTCATCAACACTACCCTCAATTTATCTCTTCCTTCAGTGGGGTTGTAAAGGTTGGGAAATACTATTGTTCAAAGAAGAATATACATATGAATCTGGTGAAAGTACGTGGACCTACCAGGACCTCCCCGTCATGTGCGTATCCACCGGCCCAACGTCTCATCAGTAGTACTAAGGTAGACTAGTTCATCGTGAGCATTAAATAACCACCACTAACAGCGGGAGTAGATAGAGTAGTAGCAGCAGCAATGGTAGTAGCGGTAATGGTGGAGCAGCGGTAATGGTGGAGAAGCGGTACCAGCAGATCTGATAGACCGAATAAACCTCCGAATAAAAATGTTTTCTAAATGGAAATAAGAGATCATTAGCCCCTAAACGACTAGCCGTTTATTGACGGTGGTTATATAAATTATGATTTTAGAGCCCCAAACAATTTTGCCAGCCTTTATACGAATTTGTCACGTTGTGTGATAACGTCTTAGTCACCTTTCTCATTCTCCTAGGGATAATCCGCATCTTAGGCTGGCTTACATTTACATCGCAAGGAGGGGGCAAGGTGTCGCACAGCTCAAGAGCCGAATGAAGCATCGAAGAGAGTTATTAAGCACACACATAGGGCACAACAAATGATAGTCGTGGGTTCGTGTTGCCCAGGGTGTCACCCGCACATCCACTTCACTATCTAGCTTGACCTTGCACCTTCCACAAGGATAACCGAGGTAGCACTTGACGTGTCCTTACTAACACCGCATCTAATCAAGAGGGGTTCTGGCCATGTTGGAGCCCACGCACTATCACCTGCTGCTCTGTACTAGAGTTCCATCCCGCGTATAGGAATCTTTAAAAAACCACGCGGCGACATATAATCCTCACTCCGCAGGCCACTACGCTCAAGGCAGTAACCCTAACCCTACGAGTAGACCCCCTGATATGTGGTCGAGACGTGTGAGCATGGCATTGGTGGGGCTAGCGCTGAGGAAAGAAGTATGCCAAGAAGGAAGAGGGCGGAAAAGGGTCACCGTCATGTTGTAGCTCCCATGTGGAACGACATCTGTTGTTGATGGAACGTCTACTTTCACGTAGGGGCGCAAGGGTGGCTGTGGAAGTTAGCCAGGACAGAGCTAGATGAGGGAGGGAGGGGGAAGGCGGCACATTATATACCTACATGTTTTTTTTATCAGTTGTATTTCTTTTGAGGTGCAAAGCATTGCATAAAGTATGAACTATGGCATAAAAAACCTCTGTGCCTCTTCAGCCATACTATCCCTTAAAGAAATAAATCAAACTCCGACATAGGAAATGACAGAGGAAACACTATATACCTACATGTACCTAATACCATTAAATGTGTCTCAGGGCTTGAATGTCGCCAAGCCTTGAAGTGTTTCGGCTCGCAATATTTCACTTATCCGACAACACCGCGACCGTGTATTTGAGTGGAGTTTGAGTGTATCACCATACTGTCTATGTCCAATCTCCACGAAAAAAACATTGAGATGTAAAATGTTCGGTGAAGTTAATTGGGGAGACGGGGAATCCCGTAGTTACCCATCAAGGTTCTCAGAGCTAATGCAGGTACAAACTGGACTTGGCGGTAGGGATCAACCACACTCGCTTAACGCTCTTCTCGCTAGCACAAGTTTCACAGCCCAAACAAACGATGAGACTGAGATTTAGTGTTGCGCTAAAGAATTTAATCTCCAAGGCTCGAAATTGATTACTGAATCTAGTGGAGAGCGCAGTATTTCTCTTCAGATGATCTCGATAACCACACTTTATAAATTTAGCAGATCGAAGGCTTTGGACTATATATAATCCACGGCATCATGAATGAGCACTATGCTCTGTCCTTCGAACTCCCTCCTCTTCCTCCTTTCTCTCCTCCTCATGCCTCCTGCGATCATCTGGATTTGATATTGTGGAGTACTGTTTCCTCAAGCTTTTTAATATCTCCAAAGCCCACCAAGCTGTCCGATACTTCTCCAGCTCAAGCTCCTTAACTCCTCTCCACCCAGCCAAACGCGTTGAGACATTCATACTGTACGGATCATTTCACCACTCGGCATATAGACCGGCCCTCAGCAGAACAGTATTACTGCTACTCACAGAGCGATAATAAATACTATATGTTGACGTATCCCACAAAAGAGAAACAGCCAAGCCGAGTTTATTTTAGCCCTCCTTGGCCAAAAAAAACTCTGTTCGTTAACCCTCAATGTCCGTCAACACCCCGTGAGTGACAGCGGCTTTTAAATTATGGCTTAAGGGATGGGTATTGAGGGTTTAACACACTTCGGAGCCCGCAGAACAAAGTGTGATGATAGTCTACTCACACTGGGAATTAAATATGTATAGAATCCTTTCCTGGGCTGCAAGGGGGCCAGAAAGTGTTGTTGACGGGGATAGGGATAGTTGTAAGAGGGACTATCTTGGCTCCATAACAATCAGTTTCCTTGCTCTATTTGCGCTAAACAATTAAAGTGTAAAGTGCTTTGTTCCTTCGGTAGGTTGAAGGGGCTCTGTATTCCTGAATCGGCTATAGTTGCTCAGGAGGATCATTGCGATGGCCGTGTCCTCTGGTCTGTCGATAGGCTATACACGTCGTAGCAGAGCTTCCCGCAATCCACTCTTTCGTAGAAACTCCTCATGTCGACCGGTGTTTCGGTGACATGGGATTCGGTTCAGAGAATACGCGAGTCAGGGTAACCTTTGGCATGGTTACAGGAACAGTCTCCATTTCTAAAAGTGAAATCTTCACTCACTCCCCACTCACCACCAACAGACCTAAGTCGGGTGGGGTTTGTTTCTGCACTCCTGTCCCCTTGTTGCGTTTTTTGCTTATTTAAAGTTTTGTGACGAGAAACGATATAATCACCGACAGATTCCCCATACCGGTAGTGTAAGTATTCGCGCTATACCCTAACTATCGCCCAGATCAAATCATGATTCTCACCAGCGGAATAATCTTGATTTCCAGGGGTCAATAGGGGTAATCAAGGTGAAGCGGGTTGGGTTGAGTTGAGGTTTTTCGGGTCCAGGTTTGGTAAGGCGCAGTTGAGAAAAACTCAACTTGAGCTAAAAATCTCAACTCGCCCTCAGGGCAGTTGAGTTGGTTGAGTTCTACAAAAGTAGTTAGCGATATGTAATGTGGGGTAATCAAGCAACGTCTTGACACCGGAAAATCAAGGGAACAGTGATAGACAGATGCCGCGATCCTCAGAAAAAGAAAGGTTTTTGAACCAACTCAGGGCTTTGCAAAGAGCAGAGCGTTGCCTGGATATTCTTTTGCCTCAAATATACGAGAGCCCTTTAATTCAGCTGGAAGAAAGTGAAGGGGATCCAGCAACTGCTAGTGAAACAGAGAGCGATAGCGATGACGATTTTGAGTTCGATCTTGAGACTCCGGACCTTTTCAGCTTGAACCAGCCGGTAGTAGCAACCATGTGCAATGCACTCTCGGCGTTGGATGAGATTGAGTACGCTGAGATGATTCAACAATTACATACCAGAAGATACTGGATGGGACGGAATTTTTGGCAACGAATCATGAGAATTGAGGATTGGTTTTATCAACAGTTGTTTGATAATCCAAGGGTTTTCCGATCAGTATTCCGTATGAACAGAGTATCCTTTGATTTATTATTAGCAACAATAATAAATCATCCTGTTTTCGATAGAAGGGAGGAATGGCATGGTGTTCAACAACGTGTAGTGAAATACCAACTGGGAGTTTTCTTGTACAAACTAGGAGGTGGAGGAAATACATAGAGTAATACAGCATTGTCACTGGGAATTGGTGATGGTACCATGCCTTTATATTTCAATCGAGTTCTTACAGCAATTTTGGGACTCAGAGGTCGCTATATACGTTGGCCAACACCAGAGGAAAAACGTATTCACGCACAGAGAGTTAGTGAAGAGTCTCTAAATGTCTTTCCAGGATGTATCGAATTCATCGACGGTACTTTTATCAACCTACGATATGCTCCCTTAACCGACTGGTACTATTATTTCAACCAAAAAGGTACCTATGCATTGAATGCCATGCATCAGTAAGACTTCATTTGTCTCCTGATGTCTCCTGAGCCTCAGGAGACTCAAAAAATATCCAGGAGCCTCAGGAGACTCTCAGGAGACCCGGGAGACTGTTGGGAGACTGCATACACAAGTAGTAGTTTGCTGATGGAGGTAGAATAATTTTCACCCGCGTTGGCGATACATCTGCTGTTCACGATGCCCGTGTATTCGTTATCTCTTCACCCACACTTGTTCATGACAGAAAATCAGTTTCTCATCGGAGACTCTGCATACACGAACACCAAACATATGGTAGTACCATTCAAAAAATCTATAGCCAATAACCCTGATTGTCGGTTGTTTAATGCTACTCTTAGTTCAAGAAGAATAGTAATTGAGCATGTATTTGGTATTATGAAAGCTCGGTTTCCCTCTATTATATCTGTACCTGTTCGTATCACTGGTATTGAGTCACACAAAAAGGTGGTTGATTGGTTTGAATCCGTATGTATTTTACACAATTTTCTATTAGTGTGCCGGGAAGAAGAGTGGGAACTGGAGGTCAAGCACGAAGATGTTCAAGAACAAGCACTTGATCAAAATGAAGTTGAAGAAAATTACGGAGAAGAAAACCTAAGAGAACAACTACTACAACGCGTAAGAGAGTATCTGTAAATACATATCAATTTTTAGACTGAAGATCGTACTTCATTTCCATTATGCGCAATTTAACCATTGCCTCCTCATGCCGATTCTTTTCCCTTTCCTGCATCATTTGAAAGTTTTTCTCATCACGTTCCTTCTCATATGCAAGCCTTTTTTCCTCAAATATCATCCTGCGTTCAGCAACAGCTTCAAGCGCATCATCACCAGCCATTGATTTCCTCTTTTTTTTTAAAGCTTTTGACCCATTTCCTATTGATTCTCCCTTCTTTAATGGCGTACTAGTAGTAGTAGCTGATCGGGCTGGTATCGCAACTGGAAGCTTCCGGCCACCAGCAGGTGGATGTTAATTATCTGATACCCTTTCGGTATCAAATGTGGGCCATTCAAAGTGAGTGGCTTCCTCCGGGTCTGAGTCCTCTACCAAAGTAATAACCTTTCGCTTGCCCTCCACAATCTGAACAGGCCCAGCTCCTCCGCCTAATTTGGAAACAAAAAGTGGAGTTACTGCTTTATCCCTTTGAAGAATATCTTCAATTTGCTCAAAATGCACGCACATCTTATCCAACCAACCCAATTTTATCGAAGCCCATTTTTCTGAATCCTCCCTAAAGTCTTCACTTGCCCGTTCACCTTCTCCTGTAGAGTTGAGCCTTTCCTTCGCTTTATAGTACTTCTTTTTCATCAAGTCCCACTGGCCCCTTATCCCTTCAGGAGACCTAGCACCACAAAACACCTCTTTGGGGGTCTTCAAGCATGTGCTCTTTCCATTGATTTTCATCCCTTCGTAGTTTGGGAGGTCTCTCGCTAACCACTCTAGTAGTAGGTCACGCTCTTCCCTACACCACTGTCCAACCCGTACCTGTACTTTATCTGGTACAAGCACCCTATTCTTCGCTTTAAACTGCGCCCTTCCCTCCAATCTTGCATATGCATATGTCTTTTCATTCGCCTTTTGCTGTTCCCTACCAGCAGGTTCCAGACGCCGAGAAACAGAGTCCGGAAACGAAACAGAACCCGCAAACGAAACAGGACTACAAAACGAAACGCCACTCGGAAACGAAACGGTAGAGGGAAACGAATTATCGGAGGGAAACGAAACGTTATCCGGAAACGAAACGGCGGTGGGAAACGAAACAGATGAATAAACAGCATCTGTGCATTGTGGTGGAGTTTCAGAACTTTCCGAGATCTGCGAAACAGGCTCGGCAGGCGATTCCGAAACATCTTGATAGCTGGAGTTGAAAATACTGGAGAGACTGGGTAGAGAAGCCATTGGGAAAATACTTGTATGATAGTTTATAGAATATGTGAAGTAGAGTTGATGTTAGAGAGGGGTTTTGCTACTTCGGCTATTCTGGATTTGGGTATCTCAACTCAACTCATCACCCCGCAAAAATGGGTGCTCAAAGTGTCAACCTGGTTCGGCTTTGCTATTGGTCAAGAAAAAACCCAACCCAACCCATCCAACCCGACTGGCTTCACCTTGATTACCCCTAATGCTTGCAACTCCAGATTTATAAAAATCCCTGTGCAGAGTAATTTTCTCACCTGATTTTACTCACAAGGGGTAGGTTTCATTGATGCGTAGTTTCTGGTTGATGTTAACATTAACTAAGACTCATGTTTTATTTAGGGCTTGTATGCGATGAGGCAAATGGAGCTATACATTCATGAAAAAAAAAACTTCAATAATGTTTAATCGCTAAGGAAAACCCTATGCCTAGTAGGTCGTATCCGCGCCCCTTCACCATACACGAATTTGACGGACCAAAGCCCTTACTAACTGTCACTGTCCTAATCACTGCACCCCTTTGTCTGACAACTTACCCAGAGCTCGCTGTTTGAAGAACCTAACAATAGCTGAGAATATTGACTGTTTTTCTTTCCAGCCCCGATCTAAAAACCTATCACTCCCTATAGCGATAACCATTTCGGTCCGGACCCATCAATATAACGAGAGGCGGCTATACAGGTATCTCTGGAAGCGGGAGGGGCATAAAATCTCATGGCCACTCAAAGGCATAAGCCCCATAACACACTACCACGTTTCGGGGTGTGTAGCCTGGTGCCTATCTCGTCGGGAAGGAAATAGAGGGTTGAAGGGGAGAGTACTCTATATAAAACTCTGCTTCCCTATCGCTAGGCCCTTTCCATCCCTAAAGTAGTCACTTACCACTGGGACCCTTCTAAAACTCAACCGGTTGCCCATGCGGTAACGCATCATTAACCGATTTTGTATATCGACTCGGGGTGTCCTGTGCAGTGTGCGGGGTGAGAGAACAAGCGGACATGTATGGGTAGCGACTCGCGGATTGAGGCTCAAGGACACGCTAGGACACGGGGCACTGGTATATATGTTTCTCAAAGTCAAGTCTTAAGCTCACTTCAATGATATCCCAAATTTCAGAGCCCAGCACGGGGTGTTCAGGATTGGAAGAGAGCCAATTCTCATGCCCTTCGTCATTTATGAATGATCACGATATGTATGTAGGATATCAAAGTGGTGGCTTGTGAGATTTTGACAAATAGGTGCTGGCTGTAGTCCTTGTTGGTCTAGTGAGGCGCGAAGGCGTCCTTACCAGCGAGAAGGTGCTTTATATCGATCGTCGTTATCGTATTGGCGCTCACTGGAGTAGGCCACTATTCTCAAACCAATCAAATTCCAGAATTCGCACGCGAGCCAGGGCGTCTACAGGAGGTCTTTCATCAAGGATAAGCTCTTGAGGGGCGGCGCAGGCCACAGAGACCCAACGTATGAGGAGCTCAGCCACTGCGGGGCTTGAACTGCATATGCATATGACTTTCAGGAACAAGAAGGTCAAGTGCTAATGAAGGCAGTGATAGATACACATACTTTAGATGTATATTTGGAGCCTATACATTGTTTTTATCACCCTCGTCAGCCTTCGGAACGCTGATGCCAGAAATTCCGATGAGACTGAAACCCTAACCCCCATTATCGAGTGATTTATAGTGAACGAAAAGGCAAATTCTTATTTATTAATATTATCTTCATACAGGTTCTATATCATACTACGGCTCTAATCATAGGATGCACAGTAACTCCAAGTATCTCCTACATTTTTCCTTCATTCAGTATGATAATACCCACACGCGACTCAAGGGCGACTCAAGGCCAACTCAGCATGATAAGTGGAGACTCCTGACAATTTCCTGCGACTGTTAGTGGGAAGATCAGAAGTTGAATATCACTCACAGCCCAAAGCCTACGGCGTAGGGGCTAGGACAGTATCTATATAATTTAATATAGCCTTCGTGTATCATATTTCTCGGTCATTAAGGCATCTACTATCGTGTAGATTTGGCAACGGTAGAACGCTTTGAATAAATATAGGTCAGAGGGCGCGCCCGCGCTTTTAGTAACCTTACCTACATAAAGGACCAAAAATAAACATAAATAAGATTGAGCTTAATAAATATTTGTGTAGTTGCCTATTCTCTCAATAAGATCGAAACTGTCTAAAGTATACAGTTCCCAAGAGACCCAGAGTACTCTATACAATTGTCCGGCTCAGGCCTCACATGCAATGGTTACTGCATATATTGGAGTCTCCGCCTATGAAGGCCTTTTAGAGGAAGGGGGACCAGCAGGGATATAGCGAGCCAGGCTAGGGCAAGAGATAGTTACCCGGGCTCAGAGGGTATTCACTAGATTTTTAATAGGGGCCTAATTATATAAAGCAGGCTGAGCTAGAGTAAGGTATGTATTATAGGAGTTCTTAAATCCACAGGCTATAGCTAATGGGATCCTGCATAACAATGAACGATTCAACACCTGAGCCCAGCAAGCATCGACTTTGCAGGTAAGAACCCATTACGATCTATGGTGACCCCGGACACGGCTGTGAGTCGCGATGGGGTTAGTTTCATTAGCAGAATTTTAATAATTAAGGAATCACCTGTTGCGAATGCAAATAGATGGGTGACGACTTTTGCTTATGTCGATTAAATTTATTTTTCTTCCGTGTCCATCATGATCCGGTCATATCACAAAATAAGGAGTTCATTTACGAATACGCCGTGGGCTGCTTTTTATTATTATTTTTATGGTGTGGTAAACGTGTCAAAGGTGATTTCACCAACGGTGGTAAATTACTTTACTACCGGTGGTGAAAATAATACTAGTTTTTATACCTTGAAATGGATAGAAGCACGGACATTTTGGCCAGAAAGGGCTATCTAATGCCGGTATATATGAACATTGCTCACCGGTGGGAGTTTCACCACCAGTGATAGGTCATTTTACCACCGATGGGAGCTATTTTGACACCGTGTGAAACTGTTGGTATTGATGATACTGCAGGATAAAGACTGAAAGCCAGCATTTATACTGGAACAAGAACTGAAATTCAGTGCCTATACCATGGCCACCGTTGATAAAATTGCTTTTGACACAATCACCGCTCCATATCCTGCTCGTAGTTCATATGCTATTGGTCTTAATCCCCCTATTCGTCTGAGAATAATCGTGCAATTCTATAAGTGCGTGGGAAGCGGTTCTACCTGACCTTTAGGCAACACCACACACTTAGTAATACTCTTATTTTACAAGTGACTAGGTGTTGAAATTGCCTACCCTTCCAAGTACAAAACGTCAAGCAAGGCTGTGGAGAGTGGGGCCATGTTATGGCAGTTGATTCCCCTGAGACGGTTCTAGCCAATGTGTGCTTTTCGGCTAGGGAGCAAGGTTAATGCTTTTACTGATTGAAAGCAATAACAATGAGTCAGACTGTCCCAGTTAAACAAGGTCATGTTAAAGCCGAGGCACCGTACTCATATGAACCGCCCCTTACTGCCAATCATACTGGTGACTACCCACGGGTAGCCTGCCACCCTCTCCACTCCCCGTAGAGCGGGGTCTAAATAATTGAGCCAGGGGCATAATGGGGAAGGGTGAAAAACAATCTTTATATAAACCTTTGCTCGGACGTTTAACTGGAATTTTTTCCTTCAGGGAAGGGCGATTAGGATGAGTCCGTGGTTTGTCTAGCAAAAAATACCAGTCAACCGATCAATTACCCACGGCATATACTCGCGCGTTCATTACTAGAATTTCCGAATTTAATCAACGACAGAGTATATCCAGCATGTAAAGATGGGATACGACAGATACAATTAATGACGTAAACAAAAAGAAAGTGGGATACGACAGGAAATGAGGTAAGGGTTAGGGTTAGATTTCCCACGAAAAGCACCTTCTTTTGTTTACATCATACCCGCATCCCCATGAAAAGCATTATTCATCGATTGATTTATACTTCATACATGCATGCAGCCCGTAGCCCATGGCAGGAGCTTTCCTTCCGCTATCGGGAGGCAGGGTATAATCTTCCTCTCCATTAAAGAAAATAAAAACAGACACTGAAACTTCGTCTTCCTTTCCCTCAACACTGGCCAACCTGGTGCGCTCAGTATCTCGAGCCTCATCGTTCGACAGGTGTGGAACCCCGAAGCTCAATATCTCTGTTTAATTTTACACCCTACCCAAACCTCGTCTCCGTCTTCAAATCCATACACTCTCTGTTCTATTTCCCCCCTCTCCCCATCGAAAGCATAATGTTTTCTAGATAGAACTAAATAGGTAGTGTACCAACGTTCCCTAGACGGGCTAAGGATAACTCGTTCCTCCGGGCTAATAAACGATTCTGGTTAGGTTTGGCTCATGTCAAAAATGGCTCATCCCCATCTCCAAGAGTGAATTTTGTCAATTTCGCAACTTGGTCCATGCTACCGGCGGAATCGTTAACCTTTCCCCCAACGATAAGTACTTATCAATCAGCAGATCCTAAATCGGGAATTATCTCCCAATGTAAATATCAAACTATGTCCTAGGTAGGTCGTGAACTTGACAAGGTCCACGCATGGGAGGGATAAAGAATGCTTCGATGGCAGAGTGTTTCGGAGGTGAAACACAAGGGTGAAAGGATCGAGAAGACCTTGCGTGGATCCGACGAAAGTAGTGGCAAGTAGAACGCCAGGAGCGATACATACTTAATCGTTAGGAAGTTAACCCTTAAATTATTATGACATAATGTATATATAGCGACGGAAACAAAAGCGTTTCCGCCCATATTCTCGGGAGTGTTATATCTAGTCAGTAGGTAAAATGGCTCAGGAGAATGTGGAGGGAAAACTCGATACCTTGTACGCTTACCGATCGTAAGCCACGCCTAGAGTCCAGCTTTTTCTGCGGCCCTCCTAGTTAGAGGTCTCGGAAATGGGCGCCAATACCCTAGCTCGGGATCATGCCAAGGAAGGGATAGCTTCCCGCTATTGTGTGACGTCTCCACAAATCTCCTATTTACGTAAAGCCCTAGGATGAACTGTATTTGAATTAAAAACTCCGCAGTAGTACACACTGCTCTTGAGTAGCTACTTGCCGCATTGGGAGATGCCCTAAGTCGTCCTTTGGGGCCCTCATGGCTGTAAGCACCCGGTGTGTCTTTTCATCCCCTACACGCCAAGACAACTCTATCCGGCTTTCGCCGGGAGGTAACTCCTGCCGGTGATTAAATGTATCCATCCACTTTGCTCGACGCCCAGCGAGTGAACGGCCTTTTCCGAACTCCATAGGGAAAAGTCAGTCGAATCCGCTCCCATCCGCTTAGAGATTTTGGGTGCAGGCACGCTTCAAGGTGAGCTAGCGGATGGGGACTTCGTCCTTGTCTATAGCGATAAGCCAGCGGCTCGGCCAGGGGATTAATAAATTAATTATATTTTGTCGGAGGCCTCTATGGTGCGGTAAACTTTTCAGAAGTGATTTTACCAACGCCGGTAGATTATTTTGCCACCGGTGGTGAAAATGGTGCCAGCATTTGTGCCTCAGAATGGGTAATAGCACAGACCTTTTCGCCAAAATAGGCTATATAATGCCAGTATAGATGAGCATTGTCTACCGGTGGGAATTTCACTACTAGTGGTAGGCCATTTCACCACCGGTGGCAGGAATTTTTACCACCGGTGGCAGGAATTTTTACCACCGGTGGCAGGTATTTTACCACCGGTGTGAAACTGTTGGTAACAATGATAATGCAGAATAAAGAGTGAAAGTTAGCATTTATACTGGAACAAACTGAAATTCAGTGCCCATACCACCGGTGGAAGATAATTTACCACCGTTGGTGAAATTACTTTTGACACATTTACCGCTCCATAGGCGGCATCATAAGGTATCACTCGTTATCACGGTATCTTGTCGTTTTGTAATATCAATAAACATATGGTATGAAAATATGTAGTAGACTCCTTTACTTTTACAACAGTGAGTAGAAAAGAGGTGCCTTATATAGACATATACGACAGTCACATATGTATACCGGACATATGGTCCTAGGCACAATGGTTGACCGCTCTCGGAAGCAACACCCATTAAAACATGTCGTGTTCAAATATGTGTTGCTTTTGTGCCTAGGAGTACTCTCCGGTATATCTTTCATCACCATGAGGACACAGTATATTTCACGTATTAGTGTACAAGACCTGTCTATAGCCCTGTAGCCAATTAGAAAATGAAGTCTTGTCCCATCCACAGTCAAACCCCAAATCAAGATGACCAGCATACTACAAATGTCGGGGCACTAGTACCAGCGGCCTAAATGACGTCTCCTCCTAATCCCCGACAACATCTCGCAATCGTTTCTGGTTTTGAGTTACAAACGGTTTTACACACCCGGGCAAGGGTGATTGCATTCCACGCTGGCGTGGCGCCGATAAGCGCCCGCGTTAGGGTTCTATATGTCCTTGTGGTGACCGGGTTCATAGGCCGTAAAGATATACAACTATGACCAGCTAGTATTTGTGTTGCGCGGGGACTAAGCTTCTCATAGGCCATCACTCGGTTTTCAGCACCGCTAGAGTTCTTTCTTTTTTTTTTTTGTTTGTTTACTTCATTAATAGCACCGCCAGAGTATAAAGAACGCCTCTGTACACTTTGCAACCAAATGTCGGCATACCTAGCCTGCCTAATATCCTTCAAACACTAGGGTTCCATTTCTGGATTATGTTTATCGAGGGTAGGGTTAGGGTTCAATAATCCCAGCCCGTGGAGTGGTACCCATACCACCGCTGATGTCCAACGTGTTGCAGTCATATTTCCGACGTTCCTTGTGCCTGTCATACAGTCCTGATTAGTGCGTTTTGGCCACACCCATTTTCCAGGTTTTGGGCTCCATCCTGGCGGGACATACATATCCAAAACCAGCAGCCAAGAACTAGATATTCATATTTAAAGGCTGTTGGCCAAATCACCCTATTATTTCGTTACTGACAGTCTTTACTCTGCTAACACTCATTATATCTCAACCGATCATCAAGGAAGATTATCCGGACGTCACTCCGCCAAACAATGTATACTATATGGATCGACGCTCCTATGTCGCCATCACTTACGTTAGGACCTATTCTTCCTAATCAATCAACAGTGCTATACCAACAAGAACATTCTGCAGCTGTACACCCTCATGAAGGCACATATATTCATCTTGGATTCCGCCAGTCTCGTTTCGCTAATCCTACTCGGGTTTGATGAAGTAAAAACGTCAATCACAAGTAACCAAAGAAAACCAAGCAAGATACAAAGTAAAGGAAACCAAACATAGGTAACCATGGGTGTAGACATGGCATAGAACACAGATCCTATGAACCTAAAAAGCCGCCTTAATGCCCCTTTTGCTGCCTGCATCCTTTAATTTTGTTGCCCAATACTGACACCCCGGGCTAAGTTCCCTCTCGGCCCACCAGATGCACCACCACCACTCCTCAACCACAAAACCTCCGCCGTCGTCTCCACGCCTATCGAGATACACGTCAGTCCATCAGCACAGGTCCTATCGTATACTAAAGCACCATCCGCACATCCAGACCGTCACACCACCCACTGCACAGCACCCATCCCCCCCGGAACAACTTAAAAAAAGCCACAGAGTTATAGGGAGTGTCAGGAGTGCCGAGGGAAGTAATTGAAAACCACTAAAGCGGGAGCGGGGGCGGGGGAGAGCCTACCACGGTTGCCGTGACACCAACCACAATTCCCAGTCCCAGTAGCAAGCCTTTCGCCATGAGAAAGGTGTTATGGGCGACGAGGGGAGGGTGGGTGCTGCTAGGTATAGATGGTTCGGCGATCTAGAAAGCAAAGTCAGCACCCGTGTTTGCTAGCTGCAATTACCTTCCGGCTAGCCAAGGAACCTAGGGAAGGAAGGGTAGTCAAAGCAAAAGGTAAAAAGGGTCAGCAGACCTTAGCTATCAACAAGTTCACCCTCTTTTCACATTCCTTGACCCTCCTCACCAACTCCTCCTCATCCCCCTGCCCTTCCGCCAGAGGCTGCACCCCCTGCACCTCTAAGCCTATCCGCACACTGTGCAACTGCCTACTCCATCTCTTCAGCAAATCCTCCACGGGCACCTCTCTCTGTTCGATCAACATGGTGTCCTACACCCCCTTGTCAGCCCACTCTACCCAAGCCGAAAAATAAAAAAAAAATAAAAAATGGAAAATGAAAAAAATGAAAAATGAAAAATAAAGTGAGAAAGAACATACCCCTCTCTCCCAGTCCTTACCCACAACACCACCTATCGCCTCCTCCCAGCACCCAACGACCGCACGTGCACACGCGCCCACCCACTCACCAACCAATATTGCTCCATCCATCTCCCCTCCTCTGTCCATAAGCCCGTATCTGCCGACGGGCAGCGCGACAGGCGCGCCGACGGACGTGACCGTCCAGGGGGCAGAATTACTGACGCTGCTGCCATTGTTGTTGTTTGTGAGCGCGACGCTGAACCGCCGGTCGGTGATGGATGTGAGAGGGATCAATGAGGTGGTGTTGGAGGTGGTTATGGTAGGAGGGGAAACTTTGGGGTACGGCAGTGAGAAGGCGTAGTACTACAGTAATGTGAGGGGGGTGTCAGTTATATACGTCATATGATCATCCCACTCGCCAACCCTTCCAAGCATTTATAACACTTCCTCCCCAGTACCTCCACCAACAACCCCTCGGAATACACATTGAAGGGCACAGGGAAGGGAACAAGAGACACATACACTCACTCCACCTACTACCCTCTTCATGCCCCAACTTTCACACACCCCTCCCTGCCCTGCTATACCATATATATCATTACTACCATGCCCGCCACCACCATCATTGAAATCATCAGCCCCTATTCTTTCCCCTCCCCCACCGCTATTAACCCCTTCACACGCGGCAAGGCTGCGTAAAAACCATATATCAAACGCCCACGTATCCCACGCCCGCCTCCGCTGGTAAACCCCACTCAGTAGTATTGTTGTCGCTGCTGACGGCGTCAGTTGTGAAGACTTCGACCGTATCGTGATTATCCGCCCGCGGGCGTGCGCGCCTACCCGCTGTATAATTCGCTAGTCAGCTTCAAGAACTAAAGGGAGTTCTCTAGAGTGGTGGGTAACGTACTGGCTGCACCAGGCGCCTGAGGAAAGCTACCTGCTCGTCCTCACTAGAAGCAGAGGAGGAGGAGTGGGCAAGTCCCATCCATTCGTACTCGTTTATCGCGAATGCCGGCGCGCCGCTGGCGTCAGTAAAGGTGAAATCGGACAGCGCATAGAGTAGTGGGGGGTGCGTGGGAGGCCACAGTTCATGAGTAGAGGTGGAGGAGGATGGGGATATCTGGGGTAGGTAGGATGGGCTTGGTTCAAGAAGGCGGCTACTGAGGGGAGTGGAAGAAGGAAGGGACTTTGTTGGGGAGGGGCGGGAGGTGGGGGGAGGGGAGGGCAGGGGCAGAGGAGAGAGTTTGAAGTACGGGGGATTGGAGGGGTATCACTATTGTGTTGGTTGGTAGGGGTGAGGCGAGCTGTTGAGCTGGAGGGGGGGTTGTAGTGGCGGCAGCGGGGGCTGTTGGCAATTGTGATGAAAGATGCGGAACTGGCGCTGGGATGGGAGCGGGGGGGTTGGCAAGCGGTGGTGATATTTGAGGGGACTGTGGCTGTTGTCCTACTCTAGAGGAGGAAAAAGACCCAGGTGAGTGTGCGTTCGACGGACCAGCACCCGCTGATATACCCATAATCATTTTGAGTGTCATGATATCTGATACCGTCAAGATCCCCCTGCTACTCTCACAAAGAAAGATCAAGTACAAGCTTAAGGTATATAGCGGAAGTAGATGTGGGTAGACTCTCGTGCTCCTCCTCCCCTCACCCATCGATCACCTTCTACATATCTCCGCCTTTCTCAGCCTCGTCCCCACCCAGACTACCCAAGCCTTTACCCACGTGGCCACGCCACCCGCCAACATTTAGCTGCCCACTGGTACGCATCCATTGATATATGGCTCGATCGATGAATAAGTCGGAGGTGTATCAGCTTGTGTTCTTATTGGTAGTAGTTGACCTTGAGTCCCCTTAAACGCCTCTAAAGAAGTGTAATTTAGGTTTTGGTACTGAGGCTCTTCCATGTTAAAAGACCTATGTATCTTCCTCTAGTGTGTCGGGGATTGAGCAAAATGTATTCCTATCATAAACGGCTGCCTAATCTGCAAACCAATGCGGCACCAATCAGGGTGTTAAGCTGCGCAGCGCGCAGGCTACGGCAAAACCCCGAGGATCTCTAGTTGGTGGCCTTGGCAAGTGAGAATGTGGGGAAAGGTGTCTGCGGGTGTGCATGCGTAGATCTTCAAATGTGACCAGTTAGTAGTAGGTCACAACCTCCTCTCAACCAATCAGGCTTAAGTGTCCGGGGTGTCGGTAACTACACACCACCGGGTAACAGCCTAACTGGACCGCTTCACGTACTGACGATTCTCTTTTTATCAGTTGTATCTGTTACGAAAGTGCTGACCCAGCAAAAAAAAAAAAGCAAATTTAGTGTGGCTTTACTAACAGCTCTTGTTATCTCTCTTATCAAATAATAGATCTCCCATACAAATTTAATCTCATTATTATAGGGGGTCAGCACATGACAGCTTAAGGGATACTCTGGTCAACTTGATGTAACGACGTTGTCAGACGTTTTACCATCCGTACGCCCCGTTAAAACCATAACCTTGCGAAGAGGTCTATAATCGACTTTGACAAAAGAACAGATGAACTCTGCACGAGATGGCAGGTGTTGAGTGTCTGTACGGAAAACATTTTGTCGGTAAAAAAAAATAAAAAAATAAATAAGGTCTTGCTAGGGGTTCTGGGTGAGTTAGGATATAATGATCAATTTTAGATAAAGGGATACGTACTTGATAGCTACTATTTAATCTGATCGATAATCCGGCCCACTGCTTCCAACAACATTTATGAGCCTGAAAGTCTGAGAGAGTCAATAAAGACCCATTAATACTAAATTGAAATACAAAAGACTCTGGCTGATACAGGATGCATATCACATCGTTTTTTGCACTCCGTGCTTAACAATACGCGGTTTGATACTTAGTATACCAATCCTTAGAATTATCCCTTGTGGGTATTCTTCATACCATCCCTGCCAAGGCTCTCCTAATGCATGCATTAAAGTCTTGGGTATTTTAATTTAGGGCCCGTTCGGACAACCTTAGATTATTTCTTGAACTATTAGGCAGATTGGATTATCAGAAAGCGAGAATGATAATCATAATAATCATAATCAGCGCATAATCTAAACGTCCAGATAATGTAGAAATAGTATTAGGCTTTCAGTGCTGTGGGAATAACCACCTCCGGACGTAATTACTTTCTTGGCGGAGTATTAGGATAATCGGGAGTACCAAATGCAATTGCACGAATTAACAGCCTAGATTATTGTGATAATCCAAAAGTCGATAACCCATCGGATTATCGCCAATATTCTAGATTATTGGGTTGTCCGAGTGGGCCCATGGTGTTAACGACTATGATGGTCATTGGCTAACAAACTCTAATTCAAGCCAAAGCACAACATTAGAGACTTTTACCTTGAAGCAACAAACCAAGAATTATTCATTCCCAAGACATGCAAATCGGGTGCAGGCAAGATGTGACATGATATATTTGACTGCAAGACTAAAATTAAAGACTTACAGATCAAATGCATGGAGAAACATTCGATATGATTTCCCTCTCACAGTACTTGTGAGCCCCGATGCGGGCCAAAGGCTAACACATGCAGCCTGGTCTTGCGAATGAATAATTTCTTGTCCGTTGCTTTTCGCACCCCGTGACTAGGTCTCTATTGTCTCTCCCTCTTTTTTTGCTTTTTTTGCTTCTCTCTGAATTCTTAAAAGAACAATTTGGTATCTTTTGTCCTTTGAAACAAGGAATTCGGCCGTAACACCCAAAATCCAGTACCAACTTGTAGTCAAAAATTACATAGGTCACGTGATATAGGAATTTCCTCCTGTGGTAGAGCTGCGGGTTCAGGCTCAGGGTCAGGGTTACTGACACTAAGAGCTGGTACTAAGGAAAAGGAGTCCCCCCACGCACCCACAGTACTCCTACCCACGGTCTCTATTTCCTACTATTTCCTACTATTAATAAGGGCTCTATTCCTGTATGTAGAAGAAACAAGCAAGTTGTACGCGAACGCCACATCCCACTTCCTCTCATCTACCCCTACTCCTTAATATCTATGCCCATAGCGTTACACACTTTAAATAGCTAACTCCTAGTGCGTGAGATATCAACCATCACCAGTATAGGCGTCGGAGATGCCAAACTTCAACTGAGTCATTTCAAGATTTCAAGTCTCAAGACCACCTATTTCGGGTCCGATACCATCTATCCAAAGCCCAGGCCCCGGCACTCCCTGATCACGACCTTGGAAGAAACCCAGCCGCGCAGGATGAGTCGTCTTTATTTTATCCCCACTAGTAAACATAGCAAGCTACACCTCCGATTTGCATCCTTTAGCTCCCCTCACTTGCGTAGATTAGACAGAGTTGCTATCCTCTACCTTTCTTGCTTGCGGACTCTTACATAGCCTTCTTTCTTCTTAGCCACCAACCCTGCGCATGCCGCTGTATATGTTCTCCAGTTTAGTAAGGGCAGAGACAAGCCACCTCAAGATCCAGCCTGTTGGCAAAACAACCAGGCAATGCGTAGCCAGACGAAACAAGATAGGAAACGACCGATCACAGATATTACAAACCCCAACCCCGTAATTAGACATATACATACAAAAACCAAAACAAAAAGCTCCCAACACAGGGTTAGGGTTTTGCAGGAGGGGGACTCCCCGAAGAACAAGACAAGCCCTGCCTTGGAACCGCGGTGTTTCAACGTAACCCGCACTCCCGCCCAAACCGACATCTATATTCACTTTTATGCTCGCCGTCACGTCACACTGGACACCTCCTCGCCACTGTATCGTACATACTCGCAACTATCTCTTGCACGGGTAAGAACGCCGTACCTTCTCCGACCCCCGGTGCCTCCACAGGCTGTATCTCTAACTCTACCTATACCCAACAACCCGCACAATGCAGCACCTGCACTACTCGTGCGATACCGTACACCAAAGGTGGCTGCGCTGGGGACTCGAATAGAATCCCACCGTCTGGCAAAAGATGCTGACCCCCCCAAAAAAAATTTTTTTTTGTGCAGATCCAAGTATCAGATAATCGATCTCTCATAAATTCAACCCCTCTAATAGATATCAGGCGGCCAGCATTGCCAGACGGAGGGATATCAGGCACAACATACAGCCCCCAAATCTGCGGGGCAAGCAACAACCGTATATTATCAAAGCTCAACAACAAAAGAAAAAGAAAGTTAACAGCAGCATGCAAAGCCACTACCTGCATCCCCATCAACCAAGTAGAAATATACTTCCCCCCCGCCTCCTGCAGTTATATGATATTCCCCTACTTGTATGTACTTTCTCTGTCTGCCGGGAGAGTCTATCGCTGCAACATAAACCCAACCCCAGCCCCACCCAACCCAGCCACCGCCACACAAGCGCCCTGATTGGTGCATCATAATTCAGGCAACCATCACAATATCCCAATGTGTCTTTTCCGCCTCCACCTTCGCTCACGTCCTCACAATGACACGGAGAAGGGTTATGGATACGTCTGCGCCCGGCGCACCAGAGTCAGAGACAGCAGTACCACCGCCGGCCGACGTTGATCCTCCAGAGCTGATATTCCCGCTGCTCCCGATCGTCGGCGCCGCGGAAGCAGTGCCGGCCCCACCGCAGCCTGCAGACGCGCTGGAGATACCACCGCTGCTCCCGACCCCCCCGGTCACAGTCGCAGAGCCGCCCGCGGATCCTCCCGCACCACCACCACCACCACCCGCGGCCACACCCCCCATCCCCCCCGCCCCCCCCTCCCCACCACCACCACCCCTCCCGTTCGCAATCCCCTACCCCTTCGCCCCCACCCCCTCAGCACCCGCCTCCTAGAACCAACACCCCCCTAACTCCCACGCATCCCCGGCTCAACCGCCCACCTCAGCGCCCTCCTGCCGCCCCCCATCCCCGCGCTCCTCTACGCCCTCCCAGACTTCACCTTCTCCGCCTCCACCCCCGAGCCCGCATTCGTGGTGCGCGACTACAGCTGGCTAGGCCTCGTGCGCTCCTCCTCCGACCACGATGCCACCGACAGCGACGCAACAACAGCCTTTCTCCGCGCCTTCATAACCCCCGTACGTTCCCCGCCCCCCCTCCCCCCCGCCACACACTAACAAGCGCAGCGGACGGCCACGCCCACCCGCGGCCGCACCCTCAGCATCGCGACGCTGACGCCCTCGGCCGCAACAGCACTGCTCATGAGCGGCGTGTACGAGCCGCAGCGGCGCTGGGACACCTTCCCGTTCGACGTGTGGGTGCTGCGGTGCCTGGCCGGGTGCGGCACGGGCCTGCTCGGCACCGAGTGGGGCGTCTGCAGGGCCGTTGACGGCGTGGGCGTACGTTAACCCTCCCCCCCCCCCTTCTGTTTCTTGGTTGGTGGTGCTGACGCGCGCGCGCGGAAAAAAAAGTATTATGCGGTGTCGCTGCCGTATCCGGTGCTACACGGCGACGGGGGTGTGCGATACCGCCGGTTCACGGCCGCGCTGACAACGCATGCGGCCGCGGTCGGCAACGAGGCGCCGTGGACGCTCGTGGGCGTTGACGCGCCGGTGGCGCTGCCGACGGGGGTGAGTGCTGATGAGGTGCGGAGCTGGGTTCTCGCGTGTGTTGACGCGGTCGTGGAGAGCTGGGAGACTGTTCTTGCCGCGCTGTGCGGCGACAGCGAGGTTCCCCCCCCGGCCCCCGTGTGTGTGTGTGGCGCTGACGTGATGTGGTGGCAGGACCCGGTCGTGGTGGACGGCGTGGAGACGGCGGGGCACAAGGTTCTTCGGGCGTGGCGGGCGCAGCTGGCGGGCGCGCGGCTGCTCTTGGTCATTGTTGAGGTGCCCGCAGGGGGCGCGTGGGCCGAGGTGGCGGGGCTGGTGGCGCGGCTGAGGGACTGTACGGCCGTTGTGGATGCCGTGCTGGCGCAGGTTTGTGCCCGTTTGATGTAGGCTTGGAGGTTGGGTTGCTAACAAGGTGTGATAGCCGACTGGGGGGGTGTCCTCGGTGATGCCGGCGCCGGCGCCGGCGGTGCAGGCGCCTGGGGAGTTGCTACCGCGACCGAGGCTGTTGGTGGTAGCGGAGCGGTTTGTGGCGGCCGTGGAGGGGGTGCTGGCGCAGGTTTGTGCCCTGCTTGCCGTTGGCGGTTGGAGCGTTGCTAATGGGTGTGATAGCTTACCGACGCGGCTCCTTTAGCGGCGCCCAGGGGGTGGGCGGAGGTGGTGGCGATGGGGAGGGCCGTGGGCGTGGGCTTGATGGTGGCGGGGGTGCTGATCGGGGTCTTGGCGGTTTGGATGGCCGCTTGGAGGGGCGAGCGTGCGCGGGATTAGAGATGGGGGGGTGTGGCGTACTGACGTGTCGTGGTGTTTTTGCGCTGCGGAGGTGAAGCTGCTTGCACGGTGCATGTTGGTTTGGGGCGGTGTTTGCGTTGTGTCTGCTGGAGGTGTTGTATGTATTTGGTTTCTGGAGGCGAGGGGGGGGATATGGGATGGCAGTGTAGGTCTGCTTGGGGGGGAGGCGGAGGGGGGGTATAATAGATATATACTTGGTTGACGGGGGATGCAGGTAATTAATCGCTTTGCATGCTGTTTTTTTTTCTTCTTTTTTTTTTTCTTTCTATTTTTGTTGTTGAGCTTTGGTAACATACGGTTGTGCTGCTTGATATACCTCCGTCTGGCAGTGCTGACCGCCGGATGGAGAAGCGGGAGTGAATTGAATCGATATGGGAGATCGATCGCTTGATGATTGCATCTGGTCGGAACGTGTCGCCTGCACTTTACCAATGGGCTTTCAGACGCAATTTTACGTGTGATGCTGAAAAGCGGTGTTTCTTCGTAGCGGTCTAACACACTTCAGCCTTGTTATGGGTTAGGGTTCGGAGATGTATGTAGACCCCCTACGTAACTACAAATTTGGTGCTTTACCCGCAGAGGTGCTCTGTGAACGTCTACTATGTATGTTTCTCTCCCACCCCCCGCTGCACTCTCCGCCTCTGTCTCTGCGGGGTCGTTCCGGGGGTTAGCATCCAGTGCTGTAGAGTATGTAAAGGACGCCGACCAAGAGTCACCAAAACCCCACTCGAGAGGCGGGGTGAAGTACGGCACCCCCTCCCGCCAGGGCTGCGCAGAGGGGGTTCGGCGCTCGTTTGTGTGTGTGGTGAGGTGGGCGCGGTGTGCGGAGAGCTAGGTACGGTGTTAAGCGTGGTGTAACGGCAGCCACCATGCAAGATGGGGCGTATCATACGTTGAATACTTATCCAGCCCACGCGATCTGGTTCTGCGCTGTGCCGAGCGTGGGGCATGACCATACGGGGTCTTGTACCGCGGCGGTACTCGTTTCGCTCCGGGTGTTCGGTCGGTTGTGGGTCGCCTGCCTCCCCACTGTCTGCGCCGCGGCAGCACACGTACGCCCGCCTGGGTTATGTGCTAATATATGTGTCGATAGTTAGAAAGAGCGTCGCACCCGGGGAGGGGACATCTATAGCACAGCATAGCGGCCACTACCCGCGGGACCGAAGATCCAGCCGGACTCCATTGCTGGATGGACCGACCTTGCCGGTGTCGGTACGGGGCGCGGCGGTGCCGGTGTATCAACACTGCTACATATACAACGCCATGATGATCGCTGACCCGGAGCCCCACGCGCTCTGTCTATATCCGACGTGAACAACGCCGGATTCGACTGGAGACCAGGCATCGGTATTGTTCTTGCCGCTTCTCGCTGCGCGGGTAGGCTGGTGGCTAATCGACTTCCTAACACCGGTGGTGGAGCAGGGGTGGGAGCGTGCTCATGGATCACGTGATACAGCGAGTGACTACCAGTGACCGAGTGATTGCGCGTGACAAGGGGACACTGTTGGAACCAGACTGGCTGTTCCGAGCGGGATGGGCTCATTGTCCGGCGCTGTTGGGGGAAGGGCGGGGGTGGTTGCCGCTGGAGTCGGCGGATGTATGGCTGTTAAGCGGTGATTCGTGTGATGGACGCAGGTTGGATACGGGGGTCATCATGCAGCAGCGTCGCGGTCGGGTGGTTCGGCTGTTGATGCGGCATGTGCTGTGGTGGGAGATGGGTTCTGTACAGTGCGGAAAGGGTGTGGAACGGGGGTGGGTGGACCGCAAGGATGGGGGGAGTTATTATGCAGCAGCATGGACTAGCAATGGCCGGCTCGCGACTGCAAGTTGGTCAAGTGTAGCGAACAGCGACAGAGGCACAGCGGTAAAGTTAGGAATAGCGGGGGGATGAACCTGTTTGGCTACCTACCGACTTTACCGCCCGGTCGCATAAAAATATCGGTTTGATTTGAAGGTTTTATGATTTATGACTGATATTTAGGACGGTCTTGATGGGACTATGGGTTCGCTAAAGTTGATATTTTGTGAAGATTGTACACGATAATGCCGATTTGAAATTGGATCTATTTGCTGAAAAATCTGGATTGTTTCTTGATTTAAGATTACATTTGTCTAATCAACTTCACTGCAGCCACCTGCCTGCCTACCTGTCTGCCTGCCTACCATGCCTGCTTGACCCACTGCTTGATTCCTCTGTATATACGGCGGTACAGTACGTGCAGTACAGTGCGGTGCTTGTCTCCGTGCTCTCAGGTACGAACAGTGATTCCGGTGCGGTGCGGTGCTTAATTCCAGCCTCATTTGATCCACTACTGCATATACCGGTTAGCTTATATATGATTACACAAAGTGGAGGATAGGAAGGAGTGATGTAGAGCTGGAGGTGCAGAGGTGGAGGAGATGAAGGTGGGTAGAGGAACGGTATCTGTCCACAACCCTAACCCTTATCCACTGAGAGTTTTTGGTGGTCTGTTTTATTCGTGCATGCTATTGTCCAGAGAGGGCCTGATCGAGCTTTATTAGCCCTAATGGCACCAGATATCAAGGTTATCGCTATCCTGTATATAAAGCATATATAAAGTCTTTGTATGTTCCGGTTGATGCTGCCCAGATTTGATGTGTCGTGCTTAGTCAACCACCAACCGACCAATCAGAGCGCGTTGAAATGTCTCACTGTTATACTTTCTCATTAGCGCGCCTAGGAAGTGGCGCTAACCACCTGTGTCTGAATATTTGGCTCTTGGCGGTGCTTAGTCAATTATCCGCTCATCAATCCCTGCTGCTGCCGATCCGCGGTGGTGTATACACGGCCTGAAAGACCTCAGATATGCCCACTACAAACATTGCCGGCACCCCCGCAATGTGTCGCCGCCGGAAAGAAACTCCTGAAATCCCCGTTTGTGGTGCGGCTCGCTCAACACGATGCCACGCGCTGCCCTGAGTGAAAACACACTCAAAAAACAGGAACGAACCAGAATGGGAAACAGAAAAGAAGGGAACAAGCAAGGACCATCGCGAATTGCAGGTAACTTGCAACACAAAAGTAATGTATGCGAAACAATATTGCAACCTATCACGCGGGGAGAAGAAACGATCCCTGCGCCGAAACAGCTGCAGGATCATCCGGGAGCCTGGGCCGTCCTATAGAATATGTTGGTAGGACGCGGGATCAGGTATCTCGGGTAGGCCTGGGGGTACCACCTCTGCCACATGACCTTACGTAGATGGCGGCGTGGGGCCCGCATGTTCGGGCTGTTTACATAAGCTTCGCGGATCGCTTAGCTACACGTTGTCGATCCGGAAAGCTTAAACGAACCACGTGGAACCCCCGGGGGCGGGTAGGGGGCTAGTGTGGTCAGCATCTAGTAGAAAAGGTATGATATGATGAGTTTGTCGGTTTGGACCGCATCGTATCCCCCGTCGTATATGCCCGCTGTGAAACTAAATATAGTTTCAAGTGGGAGTGTTCGGCACCATTGACGTCGCAGCAGTTTAGTCAACGGGACCTGGCAGTTGTGTATTTTTTATTCTTGGGGTCTGTTCGGCTTCAATAACTAGCTTTTTGGGGCCCAGCCCTCTCATAACCCTGAAGCTTTGGATGCGGCCGAGCGGTTACTAGAGACCTTCTTCCTTGCGGAGTTTGGGGGTCGTTGCTGTTTTGGGAAGCACCTCAGCAGGTGGTTCTTTTATACTTCGGCATGCATGTAGCGTGTTTCGCCGGGAAAGCAATCGTCACCGGGAAAGCAACCGGGCCCGTTGATGAGAGGTGGTAGGACTAAAGTTCACCCTAATACGAAGCCATATATGTTGGAAATACGTTTTGTTGTTTTTGGTGAAAATTACTTAGTATAGTGTGGTCGTGGTACTTTCAAAAGACCCAAAGGAGGAGAAGAAATTACATATCTATCAGAGCGTTTTGGCAACACCCAAAATCCTCAAATTCTGGGCTCCTGGCGCGCTCCCGCACCAAAAACCGGTCGCGAAGATTAAGACTCAACCTAGCAAATATCATCTAAAATGGTCAAAAGACATCTAAAGGGTGTTTCTGGACACTTGATTCCCTCCCTCCAGCCTCAAAACCAGAGACTTTCGAAGTCCTGTTGTCATGGTTGGTTGTTACCCGGCGATGATTGCTTTCCCGGTGAAACCGTAGGTTATGGCAGCCGCCCCCGTCCCTCCTTCCTGGAAATTGTGTAAAGAGATGATTCCCCGAATTGGCGTTTATTCGGTGAACCAACGTTGTCAATTTTCAGCTGCCCAGTAGACTCTACCAGCTATGGATATCTTTTGATTCGTTTATAGGGTAGGCTTTTGTAAACGGCGCTCGGATTCATTTCCATGATGTCTTTTCTCACCACTTTTCTGATGCTTTTCCTCTTTAGCGATTCAGCACGGCTCACATAACCCACTAACGCACCGTCTGGAAGTATAGGTGGAAAGACCCAGGTCAGGCAATCGCAATAGTCAGAGTCAGTTCCCTGGGGGACCAATTCTCCCTGCTCAATTTCATTGGCGCCAGTCCGTATATTTCTATAAGTATCATTTGCTGCGGCACGGTATTCAAAAGCCTTAATTTCGAAAAGACCATTAGTTAAACTCAGAAGGATGAAAAAGGTGATGTTTGGTGCCCAATGTTAGACTTTAAGGCATAATTAAGGGTCCTTTCGAGAGAATCATATAAAGTACGAAGGGAAGGGATTGTAAGCATGCTCGATGCAATTAATGATGTAAACAAAAAAAAAAAAAGGATTGTAAGCAATTCAGGGTTAGGGTTAGGACCTATCAAATATCAAACCCGCACGCCTTCCGTCTCTACACCTCCTACACCACCTCCACATCTTCACCTCCACCTCTACACCTCCACCTCTACACCTTCATCTTCATCTCTACCCCTCCATCTCTACGGCTTCATCTCTATCCCTTCATCTTCGCCCCCACCCCCGCCGCAATTGCACATCCCATCATCGTCCAGACATGAGCTCATTGGTGAAACAGGCAGTGAATCCAGCGGATCCATCATCCATCCGGCGAATCTATTGGAACCAGCACCCAATCCAGTGAATCCAGAACCCAATCAAGCAGCACTCAATCAAGCAGTGAACCAAGTAGGCATTGCGGGCAGGTAAGCAGGCAGGTACGGCAGGCAGGTAAGCAGGTAGGGAAGGTTGCTAGTGGAGAGAAAATGTACATATCAAATTGAGAAACAATCAAGGGTCTAATTTGTGAAATTCACCTATGCTAGAAGGGGTGTGAAGACTGGCCTACCTGCGCATCCAGATCTTCCCTTTAATGAAATAACCCTTATATAGGCATTATCACATATACTAAGGCTGAATATATATAACTCTCACCGGAACCATAGCATTTTAAGGACGTTTTAGAAAATACCAGAATCAATAATAAATAATGGTTAATTCAGACGTATGTAGGCATGCTATAATCCTCATATGATATGCGTACGGGCGGTAGTGTAAATGTACATACATGTTCTTGTATTTGATCAGGAAATAAATAAAAGTTTAATTTGTGAAATTTACCTGTGCAGAATAAACATGGATACTGGCCTCCTGCGCAATTAGGTTTTTCAGTGAGTAAAATCAGTATTATATAGGACTCCTCGCATGATATCATATAATAAAAATATCAGATTAAGCCAAAAGATAGCTTCAACGAGGCATAGTAAGGAGGTATCGTATGAAGCGCCGGATCGGCCGTGTATCCTGTTTAACTAAACCCTATATCAAGCTGATAATAAGATGTGGACTGGCGGTAAAGTAGTTGGTAGAGAGAACAGGACCTTCCCGAACGCACAGAAATGCCCAAAGTAGCTTAGGGAGCCCAGACTATCGCGGATAAACCAGGACATCCGAACGGGTCCTTATATGGTCATGCCCAAACCAAAAAAATCAAAACTCTACTAGCTGCTGTTGAGACAGGACCTTATCTCCAGTTAGTATAGATTAACCTAGTCTCGCATTTATGCCGTAAATATCATCCACAATGTACGCACGCAGGATTCTGAGCCCAGAAAAGAGGTGAGAAATCCAGGAAAGAGAGCATATTCTCACGCTGTCGTTCTCCTAGCTATACCCGCGTTTACACCAAAAGATTCAACTACGGTGCTTGGCAGTCAAATATCTCCCATATACGCCGGCAAAGCTACACATGAGCTCCTCTAAGGATACACCAAACACCAGACCCATTTCAAGATCGCCACGACTACCACGACACGTAGTGGAAGCTCTGGGATTCAAATGTGCTGGCCACAAAATTGTTTTGGGTAGCATCCACCCCATCCAGAGTTCGATCACCATCTCCTGGCAAGCGCGAGTACCAACGGTGCCCCCAAAGCCACAGATCCCACCCGGAAAAGATGAAGCATAAAGAGTGATAATGTATTGTTCTTGGTGGGAGAAAGGGGAGACTCGCTCTGCCTACTCTATTAATGCCATAGGGGAGAAACAGCCAAGCCCTAGAGCTACTCTTTCTAGTGGTTCTGGTCTGTTGAGTTCCCCCTGTCCGTTGACACGTCTCTGTGTTTATCTTTACTTAGTGAGCTATTGTAGCTCAAGTTTGACGGCAAAGGCCCCCTAAGCTACGCCAGCGGAGTTCAGCATCGCACGATTTCTCCAACCACGATAGGAAAGTAGAATGGGCTACGCAGCCTACCCATCCAGGCTCCCACCTCTCTATTTAAGGGAGCCACTTCACTCCTGCCCCCCTCTCCAGCTTCAATGCAACAAAGAAACCCTAACCCATGTCACAAAACAACATGATCTTTGTGATTAGAGGCTTTCAGTTGACCCCTCTTTTCCATTTTCAAAGTGAAAAGTGAACTCATGGAGCCAAGGGTCTGCCCTTAGCACATTGAACTATCGACACACGCAGTAGCGGACTTAATAATACTCGAGGACGGAACATTCAACATTGAGTATTTATCAGAAAGTGACATGTTAGCTGTAGAAGCGGACGTAGTTTTATCTGCGTGAGTTTCCCTTTCACTTTGAAAATGAAATTCGAGTCAACTGAAAGCCTCTATTGATTGGTTGATTGATACTTCATACATGCATGCAGCCCCTAGCCTATAGCAAACCCTTTCCTCCCGCTTACCGGAGGCAGGGTAAATTTTTCCTTGTCATAAAGAAGAAAAATGAAACAGAAGGGGAAAGAAAAACAAGAAAAAAATTCTTTAACACAAGAAAAATTCATAATTCGTACGTCATAATCTTTGTGACTTAACAGTGGCTCAAGACTTTTTTTATTATTTGGTTCACTAACTGGACCATGACAACGTTTCAGAGCTCGACGGCAATTAAATTAAATCACTCTCGCGCGGAGGGGGAAAGGGCTGGACGGACTTACCATTGTTGGCTGCAGCACTCAATATCGGTAGTGCGGCACCTCACGGGTTTCTCGGTGGAAGGATGATTGCATCTCAGTGCTTTTTTTTTTTTTTTTTTTTAACTCATAGTTTCATTAGTTTCTAGGTACAAGAATATTGCATACAGGGAGTCCCTATGGCATAAATAAAACCTATCCCCAAACGCTTACAAAAAGAAAGAAAAAATCCGCCAGAACCAAACATCACAATATTATAAAGAGAAATTTCCACCTCCTTTATTTTCAACTATCCGTATCCGACAAAGAAGAGAGAGAAGAGAGAGACGATGACGAAGATAACGAATACAAAGGAGATTTTGGAATCTGATTTTTAATCGGAAACCCAGTACGTGTAGCAGAGATATATTGGCCTAATTCAAAAACCGATTGATCATTAAGGAAAAGCTGTTCCATAGTAGAAAACTTCGATAAAAATTGGGCTCTGGCCTCATTTCTACCGAAAGAAGATAGAATAGCACAAGATGATCTTCGCCCTTCTTCGCACTCCGATGGGAGTCATTAGGCGCATCCAGATCCAGAGGTGAAGAAAGCTAAATAGTTTTTAAGACGCATCCGAGATTCTTCCTGAGATTTAATCTTCCGATAAATGGCGTGGGGTTTCGCTATTGGCCACGATAAGAGGAGTGAGTGGGAGTGCTTTCCATATCGCAATGCTGCTTTTTAATTGTGATAGGTAGGCCGGCTTTGGCTCTTCACAAGAAACTCGGGGGAATTTTTAAGGAGTTGATAGCAGAGTTCATCTATTGGTAGTCTCGCAACGCCTTTGCGGTTGGAGTTCCAATTTATTGGGGGATTGGGAATTCCTTTTAACAGGAGCCGATTACAGTTATTTCTGAAACCGTTTAGGGCAGGGAAAGACGTCGGTAGGCGGGCTGACACAGGATTGAATTCAGGATTTGCATTTAGAATTCGGCCGCATGACGGGCGAAAGCGCAAGATATATATAGATCAACGCGGGTTTCTTGACGTAGAATTGACGGCGAGGCGCGACCAAGCTTGGTTATCCATCTTGTGACTGAGTGCCAGGAGTTTCGGAGGAGTTTTATTTTGAGATGGCAGTAAAGCATGACGCCCATATATGATCGAGAATGGCCATAACGCTGCGCGGGCAATTCAGCAGTAAGACCTTTGCTCGCGATGAGAAGTCGCGAATTATCGCAGCGATATTGGCAGCGTTAACTCTTTTTGGAAACGGATCGGTTGACGCGCGATTGAAAAGCACCATCTGATTTCGGAGGAGCGAATCTCATTCTGGAGTTATCGGGCGTTGTATCCATCGGAGCCTTTCCTTCGCGCCAAGATAAGGTCCGCTTGTGAGGAAAAGTGATATTCATCGATGGCCCGTGAGGCTGCTGAAAGACCTTTCTAGAAGAGCCGCTCGAAAGATACGAGGAGAGCCATCGCGAAAGAAAATCATCCACGATGAGATTGTTATCCCAGTGAGACGGCCTACGCAGAATGACACATATATACAGAAAAGAGAGTACTGATGCGATCTCGTGACTCTACATCAACTGCAAGATGATCCTGCGTGGAGCCAGGAAGAGAGGCATTTTCGACAGAGAAAGCGAGATGACCCAGCTTTATCATATAGATATGAGTTTTTAGAATATTCGTAGAAAGTGTTTACGATGATCAAACCGCCTTTAACGCCTAGGAAGAGGGTGGAGACCTTGAATGACCTCAGAGGCTCTGGATTTCAGAGCCAGTAGTAGCCGATCTGTCAGATGGCCTCTGACTTGAGCTCGTGACGCAGATGTATGAGCCGGTTGATGCTGCAGCAGTAGCACACGATCCTTTCAAGATTTTGATATCGCTCTAGTAAAGACAATTACTCTATGCGCGGGGAAGAGTAGTCTGCTTATTTTATTTGGAGACAACTCAGAGGCTGTTTTGAGTTTGATGCCAGATGCCGCTTAGAATAGGATTAAACAGGGCTTATGAGGAGAGGATTGGCTGAGCCGAACTTTTTCCATACGTGGAAAGGTGGCCGCAGAGCTTATTTGACGCGCAGCCACGCGCTATTTCGCTATTTCCTCTGCTTCAGACCATCGCGCCCGGGTGACGCTTATTTGAGTGAAAAGTCATTTATTGCTTTGTTAACTTCATAGGCGCTGGTGCTAACGAGGAGCTTTTGGGTTTTATCCTTTTTCACGCTTCATGAGCCCCATACTTGCGACGATTTAGCTGGCGGACGAATGCTCCAAATGAAAGATCTTTTGCTTTCTGACGCAAAGATTGGTTTTGGCCGCTTTCAGATCTGAAGAGCTGGCCTCGCCAGTCTCGACTGAGCAGATACGCCTTAGATTTTTTTGAGATGAGTGACCACCATGCTGACCACGACTAGGTCGCTGTTACAGGCCAAGTATGGGTCCTGTAATTGTATTGAGTGCATTTTCGAACCATTGCTCGACTTGGTTTATTGGTGAGGTTTCGAATCTCTTCTCAAATAGCCTGACAGGTCCCCATCGCCTTCTTCCACTTCTGAGAGGCTTGATTTTGGATAAGCGAGGATTTTGTAGAATTGTACTGATTTTAATTGGAGCTGGTCGGAGCCGGCTTGAGGCAGGCTATTTGACCGTTGAGAAAGGAGAAAGGCGCTGCTTAGAAAAGTGCGCCTACGACCCACGCTCAGATAGGCCATGACTCTAATTCTGCTAAGAGTAACCCCTGCTGTATTGACAAGAGGGGCTGACAACGACTCGCGCTATTTCTTTTTCTTCGAGGTCACGCGCGGAGCGATATTGAAGTCTCCACATGCGTTATAACCTCATTGTTCTACGGAAACAAGAACTTGATGGATCCTGGCACATGAGAGACGACGGTTGTATACGCTAGGACCGTAAGTGAATTTGTGTATATGATTTTGCCACCGTAGCTTATGGTCAAATCGCTTCGACAAAGAGAAATGACATTACGCCACCTCAGGCAAAATCAGAAACAGATATAAGCCACACGAATTTTCATTTCTGCAGCGCAGAAGTAGAAGAGTATCCCTGAGCCTCTAGCCGCTTATTATTCCACAAGTAAGCGTTCTTGAATTAAACAGAGCTAAAAGGTGTTTTCTGAGAGACGAAAAGAGAGATATAAAATTTTGGCTGTTTGCACGCTTACGCTTGGAACCAACGTTAGAGAAGAAGACACCCCGCTGATATGACGGCGAAAAGAGCCGCAGGTTTTCGCGTGTTTAAGAAAACATTTTTAAACGGTCGCGAAACGACTTCCACGGCTCGACTGCCAAGAAATACGCGCGCAAGAGTATGGACAAGCGCTAGAACTAGTGGAGCGGCAGACGCTTTTTGGCGGCCGCAATCGTGCCGAAGACGCGTTGGCCATCATAGTTCACGACTTAGAATAACGCGCAGGCATGCGCGACGGATTTCAGCCCTTCCTGCGCAGGCGGGCCGGAAAGACGCGATCGCGCTGAGCGATTTCCGCAGATAGTGGGCGTTCTTTGTTTGCACCTCGCAAGAACGCGCCCAAAGCGAGCAATTTGACAGAGAGAGCGCGATGCGCGCTAAACCCACAATGGCAGCTTAAAAGGTGAGAATAGAGCCAAATTTCTCTGCCTTCGATTTACATCAGAATGACGATCGAAGTTGTATTCTTTCCGACTTTGCTTCAGGCTTTGTAAGCGCTTTAGTGATTTTGGCGCAGGCTAATATTTTCCGCAGACCGGAGCGAAAGATATCTTCATTTTCAAACTAAGAGTGATCGAGTGAATCACGAAATCAGCGTCAGTAGAGGCGAGTTTGATTTCGTTGTATGGGTTTGTTTCAGTTTTGCACGCAAGGTTTAGGATTTCCAATGCCACAAGAAAGGCCAGTGTTGCTCGCTTGCGATGACACAAGAACTCGCTCCATCATATTAATGGAGACCTTGATTCTGGTGTGTGGGAAGGTTAGGCCTCCTTCACTGAGGACTCTGCCTAGTTGGGCTGGGAGGATTTGGCGCTGCAAGCGCTTCTTCAACCTGGAAATGCTGGATCTCTATGCAGAATCTTCTCCGAAGCTAGAAGAGACTTTGCGTTGACAGAATGCTGGGGGTCTTTGTCTTTTTCTGGTAGACGGCTGGCATAGCTGGTGGTTCTTTCAGCATCGCGCAATTTTTGCTGTCAGATACGCCATCGCGCCTGTTTCACGATCGCCGACGACTTCAGATTGAGTGAATTGATTATCTCTACTGCCTTTCGCGGCGGAGGAGGGGGCGCGGCTGGGGGCTGGGCTACTTTACTGCTTTGCTGCAGGGCGTTGTTTATTATGGAAATGCTTCACGCGATCGAGGCAACGGACTTTCTTCGCTGGTTCGCATGCAGCTGCATCTGCAAAGTCAATGGACTCTTCGAGGCGAAGGATCCTGGTTTGTAGAGAGGAGTTTTGCTTGACAATGCCGCAGAGGAGGGTGAGGAGGATCCTTGTTTCATCGGAGCGATTTCACCCGCTTATATATGGCAGACACTGCAGTGTGATCATCTTCAAATGGGCGAACCAAAGAGCTTCTTCATTCCATCTTATCACTGGAGAGTTCTTCGATAAGATTTTCAAAGTGGAGATGATCTGAAGCCTGAGAGTTAAAGACTTCATACTCAGAATCCTTGCTTAGTAGATTTTGGTGTTGAATTTTCAAAAACGAGGAAGAAGCGGGGAAGGAGACTCGATTGCATCTCAGTGCTCTTCCCTCACACTGTAATATATACCTTTCTCCTCGTACCCGGTTGTCCTTCATTAGTGACACATGCATGTCTCTTTTCATGATTTCACAGAAACTTACTTTATGCTATTCTAGTATACAAAAATATGACTTTATATACTCAGAGGAAATAGAAATAAGTAGAGGATCATGCACATGTGACTTCTTTTCCTTAATAGCTCTTAGTGCGCTTAACCCCCGACTCGACTACGACTCGAGCCAGCAGTCCCTACTACCACATCCTCCACCACCAAAACCCCTCGCTTACACCCAAGAAAAGACAAAACACCAGCGCACTTCCTTCCAAAACACTACTAAAAAATCAAAGATGTCTGACCTGCTTTCATCCCCAGCGTCCCCTGTCCCTGCTGATGAGGTGCATGATGCACCTGCCCCTGTCACCACCCCTGTCAGTATTAGTGCCAGTGACTCCAGCCCTGAATTGCTTGCGCTTGAGGCAAAGGATGCTGAAATTGCTGAACTCAAAAAAACAATTGAGACATTGAGAGCCACCGGTAGTTAACCCACTCCACCCACTCCATTATACCCATCAGTATAGTTCCCAACTAATGATTGAAGCCTATGAGACTGTTGCTTTCAGGCTTAATGGCAAAGACCATGTCTTGCCCAATACTTGCACTATTTCCAAGGTGGAGACTGTTGCCTTCATGAGGAAACGGTGGGAAGATGCCCAAGTTATGTCTGATCCACCCCTACAGACTGTCTTTCAGTATGCCCTCTTGCATGGAGTATCACGGAGGCTTGGCGAGGCGGGGTCGAGACGTGCCAAGGTACACAACCGAGGCAGAACGAAGCGAGGCGAAAGAAACTAGAGGAACTCAAGAGGCTACGAAGAGTAACGCGGAAAACACAGTACGAGAATTGAGCACGAAGGCTCCGAGGAACTATAAGAGTCCTAAAGTATCGTATTGACTAAAAGGACAAGAAGGTTGCGTAAAGAGAAAAGAAGAAGAAGAGAATCCTACAAGGGAGGGAAGGCACTCCCTATATATAGACTGGAAATCCCTTCGCTGACTCATCCATAGAAACCCATAGAAAACCCCGAGCACACCCTTCTATTAGAAATACATGCATACCCCTCACTCATCAAACCCCTGCCACCGAAACCCGTAGAATCCCATAGAAACACCTGACTAATCCTTCTTTCCGCAACCTATTTCAATACGTTCTACGCCGTGATATGGAGACGTTGTTTCCGCCGATTCTGTCGCCGTCAATGTCGTCAAATCCGTCAAGCGCCGCCGTCCCGTTGCTCCAATCGATGATTCCGACAGTGACGTTCCCGTCGTCGTCAAACGTCGCGTTCGTCCCGCCATCATCGATCCCATCTATCGCGTCGATATCGTCAATCGTGTCGTCAAGGATAAAAAGGGCAATAAGATTGCCAAAAAGGGGGATTTTAAGAGTCTGAAGGAGGCTCAGGAAAAGTTGAAGACTGGGGCTCAAACTGTGAAGAGTTAGTGGGTTGAGGGTCTCTTCTCCATCAATGGCAGGTATGCCAAAACTGAGTATGCTAATCCAGCTTGTGAGACTTGTCTTAAAGCCAAGATGGATTGTGTTATCTTGAGTGATGGTGAAGAGACTCCTGTGTTTACCAGAAGCTGTGGCTTCTGTTTCCAGAGGGGTAAAGGTTGTAGCTGTAGCAATTAGATACATCAGCAAGACTTGATTTGTCTCCTGATGTCTCCTGAGCCTCAGGAGACTCAAAAAATATCCAGGAGTCTCAGGAGACTCTCAGGAGACTCAGGAGACTGCTGGGAGACTCCATACACAAATAGTAGTTTGCTGATGTAGTTAAATAAATTGTATGATCGTTATCGTTGTACGTTGACGTTTTCGTTGACATAGTTGACGTTTGACGTACTTGATTTTAATGTTGACGATTGTTATTGTTGTTGATTATTGACGTTTGTCGGGATTCTATTGACGTATACTTAACTAATGTTGTCGGACGTTGCTGATTTGTCGTGAAGGTTTGATGATTGTTGACGATTGGGTAGTGTGACGGAGCTTGACGCAGGTTGCATGGCTAGAGACGAGTGTCCCTCGCACCCTGACTGAGTGCTGAAGATACTCCCTCCACCACCATGTTCAAACCTACCGGCGTTGTTTTTGGCTGTTGTTGTTGGTCACCAACGCGCTTCGCCGTCAGATGCCGCTGACGCCGTAGATGGCCCATCTTTTGCTGTTCGCCTCTTTGCTATCTTTTCAGCTGCCAATTTCTCATAAGGTGGAGCATAGGTTCCTCTCAAGCGAAAGATTCGACGATTTTGTCTGATGGTGGTAAGACCTCCATATTGGCTCTTCTCACCGACTTCATAAAGGGTGAAGTCCAGAGTGCCATCACGCCACCGCTGATGCCGCTACACAATCGTTGTCTGGCTGATAAGATGTACCAATGGCGCCGTATGATCACACAACTCAGATGTCCCAAGCGCATACATTCATCAACCATGTAAGGCCCATACCACTTGGCCTCAAACTTCTGTGGGCCTTCATGTCTTACCAAAACATAATCTCCTTCAACTCACGTAGCTTTACCAATATATCTCTAACTCGCTAAGTGGCCCGTTGATACGTTGACTCGTTAGCTTGCAACCTTGCATGCTGTAGCCTTCCGATACGTTCTTCCGCGTTATCGACAGGCATATCTAACGGAGGGGGCAGGTTGTCGTCGGACGGTAACGTAGGGTGTCGACCATATAGAAGGTAAAAGGGACTGAACTTGGTTGTTGCATGTAATCTAATTCTACATGCAAATAGAGCTTGAACCAAATACTAATCCCATAATTTCGCTATTTTCCCATTGCGATTTCTTCGTTAACATCTATCCTAATTCCGCGATGGATGATGAGGTGCGTCGATTTGACGATGTGAGTGAGAGTTTTCGTAGGTAATGAGAGACAACTAGTGCCAATAAGTTGGCTCCATTGTCTGAAAGAAGCTCCTTTGGTGGTCCATAATGGCAGAATATCTCATCACGTAGAAGTCCGCAATTGTCTCCTGCTTAAAGATCAGGTTTTCGTGGCTACATGCGCCAACCAAGAAAGATACCAATAGCTGTAATGATCCAGCAATTACCATCAGGTGTGACTGGTAGCTTCCCAATGAGGTCTATCGCCCAACGATCGAACAGTTGTATCGACGACGCCTATACGACGCGCTTTGGTCTCCTGCCGCTTTCTGCCTCGCGCTGTTGCAATTAGGACAAGCTGCAATAAACTTTTTAACATCTTTTGCCATTCCAGGCCACCATGCTCTATATCTCAGGACTCCATCCAACCCTGGTAGTCCTAGGTGTCCATCATCAGCAAACTACTACTTGTGTATGCAGTCTCCCAACAGTCTCCCGGGTCTCCTGAGAGCCTCCTGAGACTCCTGGATACTTTTTGAGTCTCCTGAGGCTCAGGAGACATCAGGAGACAAATAAAGTCTTGCTGATGATACTCTCCATGCATTCTTTCTAACAAGTCTGATCTGAATAGTACGTCGATATACGGCGCGTGCCCGTTATTGTCAATGATCCTGAATAGTTGATCATCCTGCAAGAAGAACTCTTCTTTATGAGCCATTATGACTTGCTGAATATGCAAATCTTCTGGAAGAGTGTGACTTTTAAGGTATTCTATTATACCAGTAATCCAATGCGATCTTTCTCATTGGATAAGATAAATAAAGTCGTGACGCCGATCGATCGATCCAGCTTATCACGTTATCCTCGCCACACATCAGATATCTAAGTCAAACTCAGAGAATTCAGAGATCCATCTTGCTAGTCTCTTTGATGGTGTCTTAGTTGTCTTAAGGTACTTAAGACTCTCATGATCCGTTACGACGGTAGTCGTCAACCCGTTGTCGATGTAGTAACGCCACGCCCCACGACGCTTAATTGCGAAGTTCTTTCACGCAGGATAGTTAAACTCTGCTGGCGTCAATCGTCGTCCGTCAAAAACAACAGGATGTAGCCGTTGATCCTTCGTCGATCGCCGTTGAATAATGTAACCACCGCTAAGCCGCCGCTGGGCTTTATTGTGAACGCCGACGCAACGCCGGGCCGGAAAGAAAACAGATCTGATGTTAACGCGCTGTCTTAAGTTGTAAAAGACCATCACGCGAAGCATTCCAGATAATCTTCCCGCGTTTTTGTTTTCTACCACGCGATTATCCTCCTTTCACGCAAATAACGCCACGATTGTCGCTGTCGACGCATTTAATCGTCCGATAGATGACGCAAGACCTAAGAATTGCTTTAACTTCACGTACAGTCCTGTGATGCGCCATTCTCGATAACGCCTAATTTCCTGCGAAAGAGAAGACTTGTCCTCCTCCTACAATACGCCCACAGAATTCCAATTGTTTCAAGAAAACACATTTAGATGGTTTGGCATAAAGATTATTCGTTGACAGCGTCTAGAGGATCGTTGCGACGTGCTCGCGATGATCGTCAAGCGTTTCTGAGTAGATAAGAATATCATCCAGGTATACCAAAACAAATTTGTCTAAATATGGTCTTAAAACTGTATTCATAATTGTCTGGAACGTCGCGCTGCTCACAACCCGGCGCATTGCCAAAAACTCAAACTTTCCACGCCTCAGATTGAACGCCTCTTACGACATCCTCCTCGCCTATTTTGACTTGCCAAGAACTGACGTCGATCAATCTTAAGCAGAATGAGCTTTGGAGAGTCTATCAAGACATTCCTGAATCCTCGGCAACATCAGCAAGACTTCATTTGTCTCCTGATATCTCCTGAGCCTCAGGAGACTCAAAAAATATCCAGGAGCCTCAGGAGACTCTCAGGAGACCCGGGAGAGAGTTGGGAGACTGCATACACAAGTAGTAGTTTGCTGATGAATGGGTATCCGTTGCGTCGAGTTACGGCGTTCAACGCCCGATAATCGATGCACATTCGCCAACCTCCGTCCTTTTTCTTGATGAAGAGAACTGGGAAGCCCCATGGACTTGAAGATTCCCTAATTAACTTTTTATCAAGCAGGTCTGCCACCTGTCTTGTCTGTTCGTCAATATGGACTGGCGATAACGGGTAGGCGTTGATCTTAACGGGCTTCGAGTCGCCGGTATCGATTGTATGAGAAATTGTCCTCTCAGGAGGGGGATGTGAAGGTAAATCAGATCTGAAAATATGTTGGTATTGTCTTATAATTCTCCTCAGTTCTGAATCTGCATACCAGATATCGCCGCTGACAAATATGGTCATTGTTGCCATGGCGCTATAACCCGACTCGGGGTCTAACGGCAGAGACACATCTCTGACTCCCTTTTCTTGACTGCCCTCTTAACTGACATAAAGCGACATAAGGCTCAGCCGACTTCGTAAATTGCTATCGCCGCAGAAATACGCCGCATGATCGCTGCGCCGGAGGACGCGCGTCCGTCATGCGATTTTTAAGCAGAAATTCTAGAGACTTCCAGTCTGTAAATGTTCACAGCTCTGAACCACTCCATCCCCTGCAATAATATCAAATTCTGTTCTCATGACATTAGCTGAGCCTCCGGCCAGATACGCGCCGATCCTAAGATTGAATGACGCCTGTCCTAATACTGGATGCTTACCATTAGGCAAAACAATCTTCTCCTTTTCTTTATTAGGCTTTATTACAAGCCTCAACCTCTCTATCGCCAAACCGTCACATATATTCTGACGCTCCAGCAGCAGAAGACTGACATCCTTCCCTTTAACCCAACCATCTATCACTGCTAGGTCTATCTCCTTCTCTTCATCTACTACACACGCGAGCGCCATTCGGCCATAACGCCGTCCGTTAACGACCGTCAAGATCGGCGAAGATACCTCTATGCCCGACCTCTGCCTTTTCCCTGCCAGGCATTCCTTGAATTTCTTGCATAGGAGTTGCCTGGATTGATATGGAACCTTACATCGTTACGTCCATGGCGATCGTTGTCCGTTGACTTAAGTCTGGGTGAGGAACAATCAGAACTCTTATGTGACTCAGAGCCACAATTGTAACAGAGTCTGTTTTGATAACAGTGATTCTTCCATTCTTTAGTTCCTTTCTGAATCCTAGAGGATTCAGAGTCAAAGGCATAAACCCGTTGTCTATCGTTCCGCGACACGTTGTTGCGTTGACGCATCCCGTTCAGTTGTTCGTTGATTCTTGACTATGGTTCGTCCGCATTGTTAGATTTGAACCTGTTGTTGTTATGCCTAATGAACCACTTCCTATCAATTCTATCGCGAGTTGAATGAATTGAAGGAGGTCCTCAGGGTAGTCTAGGATCTTGTCGAGCTCGTCGAGGACGTGGTCGCGGAGACCGGACTTGAGTCTTTCTTTGGTCTCGTATTCAGGGGGGCGTTGAGGTAGTTGATCTGCTATGTCTAGAAGATCAATGGCAAACTCAGAAACTGACTTGGTTTGCCTGAGTCTATTGTACTGTTGACGCAGTTTGTCGTTGACGTTGAAGTCGGTACAAGCTTCGCGAATGACGGAGAAGAACGATTCTAGGTCTGTAATCTGTTCGACACCTCCGTTGGTCGTTTCGTGCATTCGTTTGCGTACCGTCCAAACTCTTCTCGCCCGTCCCGGCAAGTAGGAGGCAGCCATCTGGATCCTTTCAGTTTTACTCCTGAACTCTCCTCTGATAGTATAGAAGTCAATAAACTCCCTCATGTCAGTAATCCAGTCAAGGCAGGCAGTGCCTGCCCTTCTTCCATCAAAGGATTGAGGTGCCTTCATCCTCAAAAGACCTTGAGAGGCCCGACAACGCCATTAATTAACTAGCGCGCGCGAAGAACGCTGACGTGGTCGGACGCCGTTCATAGCGAGGATTTCTGTCAAGGACGACGGGCGGAGGAGACGGATTGTTGTTGAGGTTGGGAATGTTAATAGAACCAGCTAGTTCCCTAATGTTATCTTGGAGGGAAGCAGGCTGGAAGGAGGCTTCCTCTTGACGAGGTTGACGGGTAGGTTCAACGTTGGGGCTATGAAAGCTGTCAACATTGACAGTACCGTCGCGCATCGATACGGAATCGTCCGATAGGCCTGGCATCGTTGATAGTACTCGATACGTTTCGGTGGGGAACGTCGTTCGCTGTCGTTATATTCCGTTAGAGTAGGAAGCAATCGTTGACGAAACCGCTACGGTAACGGAGATCGACGCGAAAGTGTGGTTGACAAGGTTATACCACAGATAAAGCTCTTGCTGAGCAGATGGGGCAATAACAATAACAGGGCAGGCTACTTCAAGCCTTACAGGATGTTGTAAATACAACTGCTGGACAAATCGCGCCCCACAAATTCTCGTATTTACCTTAATGTATCCTTCAGCACTAATACACAAAGGTAACGGTTGTCGCACCGCGGCTCTCGGAGGTCGTTTGGATCAACGAAGGGTAACACGCATTAAGGAGTTAGGCTTCGCGCTCGTCATATTCGTCGGAAAAGTAAAAATTTTTTCAGAGAGAATAAAATTGAACGAGTAACTGAGTGTAGCTACCAAATATGTGGATTTCGTCAGGTAAACTTGCTTGGTTATTCTAGATACAAAAAATAGGACTCTTATATACTGTAGGAAATAGGAAATAGTAGTAGGACTGTGGGTGCGTGGGGGACTTCTTTTCCTTAGTGCCAGCTCTTAGTGTCAGTTAACCCTGACCCTGACCCTGAGCCCGCAGTTCCTACTACCACACTCTGAGTGTTATCATGTCACGTGACTGACAGCACTGATAGACGCAGAAAGGCTAGGATGAATCCTCTGATACTGGTCACTGGATATGTCAGTGGACAGAAGTAGTCGACCCAAGCATCGTGGGGCTAGTTGAGAATATACGAGGCCCAGGATGCGGATGCTCAACACTTGTCATCGCACCTTCGATACTCACCTATATTTTCAGAACGTGATCAGTTGGAATCTACTCGAAGAAGGCCCTCCTTCTGCGAGTTGGCTATAACATTAATATAACGTCACTTCTTATCTCGTGATACTATAGGTTACGGAACCTATCACCACTTTCAATAGTATTACATATGGCAATGCTTATCTTCAGACTCTGGGCTTTATCTATTTATCTGTTTCTACTTCATACATGGATTGAATATTGCATATATTTACACCTATTTATACTTATTCATACAACTAAGAAATGTTATACCTAATGTGGAAATGAAAATTGTGGGCTTGTTTTTCGATACTCTATCTATTTCACTCGTGGTTTAGCACCAAGCCGCTCTAAGGGTAAACGCCTACAGTTGAATCTCTCTAGGAGGGTACAATGAGGCCAAAGACTGGTACCCTTATGGGGCACTTATCTCTATACCGAGAGTGATTTTGTATAAGAAAGCACGGAAGGGGCTGAACACATACCCTTACAGGACGGTTATTCTTATAGGGGGTAGTCTTATAGGGAGATTATACTGTATTTAGGAACCTGGCTATAATGGCTTCCATATACCTCGCGGCAATGACAGTATAACTTCAATTTGTATGATAAAATATTAGGAGAGATTGATAGTTTGCGAAAACCCAACAATAAATCCTTACATCCCGCCATCCAATTTTTTCCTCAATCCCTCCAGATCGGGTAACCATCAGATGTAGTGTGCAGATCTCTCGAGAATACATAGTGCTCTTGGGTTTGGGTTTAAGAGGACTGGCCGCTGGTTTTAGGTGAGATTCCGTTAGGGCTATGTGGCTATGTGAGCTGGCAACATAACAAATGGCGTGTGGTCAGAGACTTACAGTTTCAGTAGCTTGAACCAGTAATTTTCCATTCCATTCCTTGATGAACTTAGCTACATCAGAGTGTGTGGTACACTGATCAGGCGTGCGGCCACTCGAGTCGCGAGCGAGAATATTTGCACCTTTCCGGCATATTTCATCAATCAACCAAAAGTCATTTAACCGCGCCGCGAGGTGTAGAGGAGTTTCGCCTATATTGTTCGTGACGTTGACTTTTGCCCCATTGTCGAGCAGAACCTGGAAGATTTCCCTTGAGGGGAAGGACCAACAAGCTGCTCTCATAAGTGGAGTGTTACCAAAATCATCTGACACATTTACTTTCGCCCCAAGCGAAAGTAAAAGTTGAACCATTTTTGCCATGTCAATGTAAGCTGCTGTCGCCAATGGAGTGGATCCTCGATAATCCTTGGCTTCAATATCTGCGTGGTGACGTACTAAGGTACGCACAACGTCCTCCCTCTCGAGTATAGTGGGCTCTTTAGCGCCCCATATCGGACTTTGTACAGCGGTGCCATAGTGCATGGATTTGGGATTTGCTTTTTCGACAGCTATATGGAGTAGTGTTTTCGCGAGTTCATCTTTATCATTTACGTCGGCCCCACTCTCCAAGAGTACTTTGATAACAGTCACAGCACCATGTTGAACAGCTTTACGTAAAACGCGCCGTATCCCAGGACTACAGATGTCGAATTTAGCACTAATAGCCCTAGAGACTAGCAACGTGGCTCTAGACACATCTACTCCCGGGAGGAGTAAAAGGTTTTCTAGTACCGTATCGATGCCTGGAATATCTCTTGTTTTGTCGAATATTGACGAGATTATAGAAAGATCCTTGAACTCTAGACAGCCGCGAATCATCTGTTCCATCCAGGCAATATCCCCTAGTTCGAATTCTACTTTCTCTAATAAGGTGGAAACTATAGCCGAGTTTCTAATTCTTAAAGCTTGGTTTAATCGCCGCCTAGCGGGGTTGCGGGGTTAGCCTATTCTTGAGGTATTATATGTAGGTCCTATGACAAGAAAGGTCGATAGTTACCGGCCAGCGATACCCCAATCCCACCCGAGATAATCGTACATTACCAGAAGCTCTACTGTATGTTCATGTTGATTCAAAATTGCAGCGTCTAATGCTTCGTCGCCATTTGGCAAGAGCGTGCTTCCGCTATAACCGCGCCGGAGCAAGTCGTGAACCTCTTGGTGTCTTCCTGCCTCGGCAGCAAGGCCAAGCGCATATTTCGGAGTAAGTATTGCTCCCAAGGTCTCACTTTTGGACGGACCTTGGGGATCGATTCGGTATCGCTCATGCTGGTGGATCTTATCTACGTTGATCGGCAACAGCACCGGACCTACAGCTTTATCTGCTAGGGTGATGCCCGATGTTTCGCGAAGGGATATCGGCATAGAGAATACAGAGTCATTGGAGTATGCTGTATACATTGACCAACGTCCGATGCGGGTCCGAAGAGTGTCTATCGAGAATATTGAATCGGAGTCACCGGCTCTTCTGTATGCGCGGGAGCTGGATAGGGTCGAGGCGAACACATGTCCACCAATCGATGGAGGGGATGAGGCAGTAGTGCTCACGGACATACTGGGGGCAATACTGTCAACTAAATTGGGTTAGTACATTCGATTTATGAGGTTCCATATGTGCCATCATCACCTTGGCGTTCTGCTAAGGATTCCGCATGAAAAGTGCTGCTAAGACGCTCCTTGCTCGATAAGGCCCGGTTTAAGGATTCGCTACGCCAAAACGAAGTTAGTGTACGTACAGCAAGGAGCTTAGCCCATCACTCTGATGCGGGACTCATGAATAAAACAAAGTTGTATTAAGGGCTTGACTATTCTAGATGATGTAGTGGACCTAGCGCAACTCACCTGGTGAGAATTGTAAAGATTAGAGTCAAGGAGGTCTCATGCCAATGTAGCCGGGCCGAGATGTTTAAGAGAGCTTTCTCGGCCCCCCACCACTTCACCCTATCCCAGAAATCAACCCTCCCGCTGGCTTTTATTCTGTTTAGCTCCCGCTCCAACTCCGAGAAAGTGCAAACCGCTGCTGTCAGTGCGGACGCTAAGTGGTTGATGTCGATGAGCGCAGCACGATTGGAATCAAGAGTATCACTATCGATAACTGTTTCTTGGATCTTGAGCAGTATATAGCGAAAGTGGTTGACTTCGTGATCGAGCTGCTGGGCTAGCGCCGGAACATTCTTGACTGAGGATATAAACTCCCCAAGTAAGTGGCTTATGTGCGCCCCGGCCATCATAAGACCTACCACCGAGGCTGCAACCTCCATGATCGACAATGGACCTTGATAAGACGGCGGGGGTCGCTTAGTGGATCTCTCTGGAACAAGTATAGCGTTTTGTAGCGCAGGAGAAAGGTTGACGGGTAGATTGCTTTGGTCCTTGAATGTTTGGGAGTGTGTAGACGTGATGGATGGGATTCGAATTCGATCGATCAGACTTCATCGCCAAGTGGTCTCTGCCTGAGACCTACCCCGCACGGGGTAAACTTGATACTAGCTTGGTGTAACATTGATCTAGGGTTAGGGTTTCGAACAAGCCTCCCGCAGGGCTGTGGCTTCTTCTATTCCATAAGGTTGGATTCCTGGAGAGTACTGAAAAGTGTGGCGAAAACCTACCGAATCGTCCACCTAGACCCTTGGCTCCAACAGAATGACCTAAACAATGGCTCACACAAAACATGGCTCAGCTATCCAGTTGGTTTAACTAAGACTTACACATTTACCTTCCTAGCACTATATATAGGTCATTGCATTTATTGTTTTCTAGTATATACCTATGCTCTAATGACCCATGGGTAGTCCCCTATGGTACATCGATTTGTATGGTGACACGGTAATCTATCCTGGGCACGAGGATAAGAAATGATATATCCTGAAAGGATGATATATATATATCCTGATATATTAGCAAGACTTCATTTGTCTCCTGAGGTCTCCTGGGCCTCAGGAGACTCAAAATATATCCAGGAGCCTCAGGAGACTCTCAGGAGACCCGGGAGACTGTTGGGTGACTGCATACACAAGTAGTAGTTTGCTGATGTAGGATGATATATATATATCCTGATAGGATGATATATATATCCTGATAGTACGATATATAGGTGGAGTCACCCCTAGCCGCGCCTAGCTGCCGCGCTCTGCTGAGTTATCATGAACTTTTTCAGCTTCATCACCCGATCATTACTAAATCACTATATGTATCACCGCCCACATCAATAGCACCTTCAGATCATCTCTTCCATCATTGGGCTTGCCAGAGTTGGGGAACACAATAACTACAAGAAGTCTTTGCACATGAATCTGGGCAAAACTGGTAGGAGTTTATCTGAGTAGTAGATAAACTCGTTCTAATGATCTATCACGGCGCACAGCGGCGCCAAGATACACAACCGGCGCAGCGCAAAGAAAGAGTACGCGGCGGCGTAATTCAACGGCGACTAAATGGAGTGAAGCGACGAGGAACCAGGAGCGAAAGACTCGCGCTCTTCAAGACTCCAAAGACTGGAGGCCCTAAAGATCATTGACTAAAAGGACGATGCTACGTGAAAAGAAAAGAAGAAGAAGAGAAATCCTACAAGCGAGGGAGAGAGCTCCCTATAAATAGACCAGAAATCCTTCGCTGACTCATCCACAGAAACCCATCGAAACCCGAGCGCCCCCTCCTATTAGAAATACATGCGTATCACTGACTCACAACACCCTTGCAGCAGAAACCCGTAGAACCCAATAGAAAACACCTGACTAATCCTTCTTCCCGCAACCTGGCCCAGAACGTTCCACGCCGTGATATAATCTTGATAGTTGGCATTCATGATGGTGAAGGTGAGAGGTTATCACAGCTCAGCCCCCTGCACCTCCCCTGCCACCTAGACGTCTTCGGAACAGGGTTGTTGGATAGTATCGGTGGATATCGGAAGCAAGAGAATGGAATAGGAAGGAGTTCGGGTAATGGAATGTAAGCGCTAAGAAGGATCGGGCGATGGATGCATTGGGTGATGATATTGGGACTAGCGGGGAAGGTTTGAGATTGTATGCGTTTCGATGGGATTCTACGGTATGAGTCATCGGTGAGGGGGAATTACTGTATATATAGAGTGATGTTTCCCTATGTCTTCGCCTCTCCAGGCAATGTCTTCTTTCTGTTAGCAATCTATTACTTTGGCTCTTCGCCTTCTGTTCCTGTTTATTTCTGAACCTGAATCCATCCTTGCTCCCCCGAATCCGAACCCGTATCCGCTCCGGTGTATCCCGAGCTGACCCCGTCTGTCCTGAACTATTCCCGACCCCCTGACCCCGCCCCGTTAGAAAAGTTGATGGTGGTAGCGATAGCGATGATGATGGTGATGATGATGATGATGATGATGCTGGTGGTTTAGCTTGCTGCCCTGCCGTCCCCGCCTATCACGGAGGCTAGACGGCGAGTCGACGACGCACAAGACACAACCGGCGCGGCAGGCGCAAACGGCGAGATCACGATATGGATACTAAACGAACAGGGCAGGATACGAGAGCGAACCCGCCCGAAAACTATGAAGGCCCCATAAGATCGTGATTGACTCGCGACAAGGTTGCCATGAAGAAAAGAAGAGAATCCCATGTCGGCGAGAGAAACTCCCTATATATAGACCGAAAATCCCTTCGCTGACTCATCCATAGAAACCCCTAGAAGATCCAAACACGCCATACTATTACCAATACACACATTTCCCTGACTCATACAACGCCTGCAACAGAAACCCGTAGAATCCAAAAGAAACACCTAATTATTCCTTCTTCCCGCAACCTACAAGACGCTCCACGCCGCGATACCGCCCGCTCACGCTCTCATTGCTGTCTGCCTGCCACCTGCATTGCTCCCGCCGCTGCCTCATTGCCCCGCTGCCCTGCCGCCCTGCTACTCTACCACCTGCATGATAGCTTATATCCCCCTATTAGTCTACACCAGTGGGTACTCTAACCTATGTTAATTTGTTTCAGAATATTTTGTAGTTAGTATATATTTAGAAAACAAGAGTTGTATCTGATAGTATTCATATAAAATACTACAGCTAACTTAAGATATTGAAGAAAGAATGTATTTTATATACTAATTTTTGACAAATAAACAATTTAACTGGTAGGTTAAAATACCCACTGGCGAAGACTACCCCCTATATGATAGCTTACCATACAGTAATGATAGAAGGGCTTGATATAATGAGCTAACGATAAGTTAACAGGCTACGAATGTATCCTATCGAGGAGTAGAGATATGCCTATCCCAAAAACTCGTGAAAGTGCACGAGTTACGCAACTGGAGGTATAAAGCATCCTTGGTTTTAGGATACATTAGTATGGGAAAAAGGCCCGAGATTTTCATCCTCTATAGACAATAAGTTATCTTTTCGACTCGTGTACCACAGGGAGTAACCGGATGTTTATAACCACATCTTACACCATTGGGATCGCATTAAGATGCTAAATTCAGAGCGAGGAGGGCGTGTGTAGGCACAACCGGAGACGTCAGTTCCAAACATTGATTGACATCATTATGAAGACAGATAGATAGCATGATTTTTGAAAGAGAAGATCATTCATGTCCCTAGACCCACCCTCCTCGATTAATAGAGCCAACTAACACCGCTAATAGAGACTTTGCGCAAATGGAGCCAGCTCCATTTTCCGGTAGCCTGATTGGTGCCGGTCTCATCCTCTGCAAATCAGGTCGCCGGAATGTAGGGCTAGCTCTTTTTGCGCGAAGTCTCTTAGTGTACGTCTTTCATAAGGACAGCACGGACCAATTGAATTGGCCCATAAAAGACCTTGGGGCTTTTTAATCAGACCGAGCCGTGCTAAACGGAGTAGATGCCCAAATCGTTGACTGTCACGGCTATCTTGGACATCGGGGCCGACGGCATCTTGAGCTGAAATGGCAGAAGGGTATGATAATGGCTAAAGATTATGGCCCTAGGAAGGGCCCTAACAATTCATATACCGCGCAAACACCACAATGCCTGTGGCTGTCCTCACTATTCAGGTTATTAGTACCAAGGTTCTGTACAGGACATTCAGGTAATTCCGGAAGTAACGAACATTACTTTCATGAGATTACAACTTGTCACAAACGGAAAAAGGATATAATATCACCACCAGTGATAGTGTAAACTGCTCTTTAGCCTTCGTAATTGTATGTATGTCTATCATGTATGTCGGTAATTCGTTTATATCCCGTGTCACCGGAGAAGTGCAGTAGTGGGCATCTGAAAAGATGTATGGCGGAAGCCACCTGAAAGGGTACTCTTGTTCACGGCCTGTTGCCATACAAATAATCACTAAAATTCCCAAAACAAAATTGTAGCTCAAAATTTAGGTGTGTTAATAAGAGTACCTTCCAGGTGCATTCCGCCATATCTTGGCAGGGCAATGCACGAAGTCCTTATAAATGTTATCTTTCATGTTAGAATTTTCCGAAAGTTCGTATATGATATACCCGCCGTAACATGCCAGCATGCAACGCGAATACACAATGTTACTCCAATAGCTATGCTTCTCCAATAACTAAAAAAATAATTTTTCCTTGGCCTTTGAGTTATATGTAGCTCTAGGCCTCTTGGCGCCTGGTGCTGGGTGTTCTTATCGGTTAAAAATCCCTGTTCGCCGACACCAGTGATGCAGAGGTATGCGCGCCAAGATATTGGAGCCTCAGACGGTGGGAAAGCTGGGAAAGCTACATGTATGGTACCAGCTCCTGACCCATCCCCCGGATGTATGAGACATTTGGAGAATCTCTCATGCATAAACCTACGAACTTCATGGCAAATTCGAGGTATTCTAGAGACTGCTCTGCTTACCCAGACTTCTTTACAGCCAGAATTTTGGCCATACATCCGGGGGATAGTCCACGGCCGAGTGAGCGTAAAGATATTACGATGAGGTCCGACAATGGATTTGGGGATCTTTTAGTTATTCAGGAAACGCTGATGGGATTTTCAAGGCAAGGCGTCCACATAGGTTCGTGGGAATGATACCCACAGGGCATGATCAGAAACTTGAGCCATGAATGCACGGGGATTTTGTTGTTGAAACTAGGTATTAAACTACATGTACTCGCTTTGTTTACCCTACGGAGTTCTTCATCTTTTGCTTAGGTACCCGCTTGGTAGAGGGACAGGTAAACGTACCAATTCTGGCCAGTTGTCACGAACGGAATTCTGATCAGTTGGTGCAAATGGTGTAAACAAGCCTTGGCGCCAAGAGTAAAGTATTCCCATAAAAAGGTTTCGTTCCGGACCCCAGTGCGCGGGAAGGAGTTGATATTTTGCACAAGAGAGGGCTATGAGCAACTTATACTACTAGTACAACCTTACATCACTATCACCAAGCAAAACATATCTTCCAGGCCTAATACTCTATTGATACCTCGCTTGTAATGGGTACGCTAGTCAACTGATCCTTTTATTTGCCGATCTGTTGGCTTAAGGTCTAATAGAAGAAGCACTATGAAGCCGCGAGTAAGTGCCACAAGGGGACCTGCCTGGCTTTTTTTTTTTTGTTTGTTTAATTCCTACTCGCATGTAGCTAGAGAACCAGTTTAGCCAAGAATAGCAACTGAAAATGTTTCCGGGTATGACCCGCGAGCTGATAGCTATGGATGTGCTACATATTGGGCGAATAGTTAGGACCAAACAACCCATTGGTATAAGGACTTTAAGCATATGAGCCTAGCAACACGAATCACAGATATTTACCAGCGCACCCAAGCCTATAGCTATTTCCCTACGATAAGAGATTCGTAATTCCGCCTTACAATGGTATTGTTTCCGCCCAAATTCCATCCTAGTGGACCTACGGAATAGTATAGGGGTACTGGGGCCGGGGGTGTTCTAGCGCAAATCTCAAAAGTAATGTGTCATCCCTACAAGGTTTAGAAAACGATCAGGAAATGAACGATAATCCATATACAATTGTTAAGTGGAAAAGAATCACCAATCAATGTTTGGAATAATAATGTCGTCAAGTGACTGCAGGGAAACGGATCCGGGAAAAGGTCAACAGCCCAATTTTATGTTTCTCAATTTGATAAATCTCCTTCAAAGTTCGAAATAAATCAACATATATAGTCAATAGGCCGGCTCGAGCGCGGGGCCGTCAAACTAGGAATCAGGTATAATCCACTGGTCTATAGCCTACTCGCTATCATCTTGCCCAGCAGATGTGGTTCAGGGACGTATCAAAGGTGTTTTCTGTTTTCAGTTGGCGTCTTCTGTAGATGGGGCAGGTGGTTTAGTTAAACAACCAAATTATTTTATTTAGCGGTTCATCCTAACAAACAGAACCCATTACCTCTACAGGCGCCCCCTGAATACTTACAAGCAAGTAAATAAACAAAGCTCAGATTCATTTCCTTACCCCGCGTACACCCATTCAAAATTAAGACGACGCCCATATATCCCAGGACTGAGAATGTAAACTCGGAAACCCGTGAGGAAAGGGAGAGAAGAAAAAAACAGCGAACCACTCTACAGGCACCCTGCGGAACGAAATAAACACTGCGTCTAACCAAAGTCTGTGTGCGAACAATGTATCACTTAACATCTGCCAGACTCAGGTGTTCCTAGAAAACCGTCAGCGGTGGAGATGCTCGGCGGCGCATATATATCGAGCTCATATGAAATTAATAAGTTAAGCAAAGAAAAAAACGGCAATCATGGAATATCACTCGATCTCCATTTTCAACAACTGGTTGCTTGTTTATTTGTTTGTGCTTCGTACATGTATGCAAATGGCAGCCCCCTCTCCCCGCGGCCGCCCTCGCGAGTAACGTGAATACAAGTAGCTTCCCTCGCCAATAAAGAAACACTGAAAAGCAATATAATACATTTCAACAAGTGATTGATTGATCATTCCTATATACATACATACATGTGGCCAGGAGGCTATGAAAGACAAAACAGGATATTAGTTTTTTATCCAAGTCATCAGTTAAATTGTCATAACAAGATCCAGCACGCCTCTCCATACGCTGCCATCTCAACAAACCAAAACAACCGGAGAAATAAAAAAACATAAGGAATACCGTCATTTTAGCTTAGCACACAATTTAATATCACTGCCCCCGTAACAGTCCACGTCCTCTGACACCCCCTTTCAGCCCTCGTACTTTCTTCTCCTCTTCCTCGTAAGATGGGATTATGTATTATTGCCTCTTTTGGACCGCAGGGAGGATACACAGGTGTGGATGTGTGGCCGCTGGGACTGGTGTTGTAAGCATAGACAGATGATACAAGATGAAAGCTCCGAGAAGGGCACGGTTTATCGGTCTATCCAATGTAGTGTAAAAGACGGTTCCTCTAAGACGGCATACGCTATAATCGATGGCACAACAGGCACTAGGAGTATACAACATACATTTAGTGGTTCGTAGTTAGGGTTAGGGTTGTACTAGCCTCGTGGTTTTCTTTCTTTCTTTTTTCTTTCTCCTACTATACCGCCGATGTGGATATTTGCGTAAAGCCTGGTCTCGATAAATAATTGTTTAGTCAAGAAGCTAGTCTAGTAAGCATCCTTAGCCCTGAAAAGAGGGTTTTGAATCTACTTAGTCTCGTGCCCATCCCCTAAATTGGTCTGGTTTGTGTTGCAGAATTTTTATATTTGTCCACACTGAGTACTAACCTCCCGCCTCCCGGTACTGAACACACCACCAAAAGAAGTACAGATTAGGTCTAGGAACGAGGCGAGTTCCGATCGACTAAGGCACTAACGGTTTTTGAAACGTGATACACGTGCGGTGAGATGCAAAAAACATCACGGGGTAGGTGTTCTCGAAAACACACCCGCTATCAACACAGGTACACCCACCATGGCCATGCACCATATGACAATTGCAAGCTCGCCTGATCCAAAGCAATGGACGGAGCACAGACAAGGGAAGGGGACGAAACGAATGAAGAAGAGGCAGAAGTGGAAAGGGAGCGCAGCCGGGTATTGGGCCGTCTCGAGAAAGAATGGTTACGTATACAAGGCGAAAAGGTAAAGCGGATCAAGGATGTTATATTAGCTTCTGTTTCATTTCTTTTATTTTATGATTTATGTTTTTCTTTTGTTGATTGATGGCGGTGGAAATAAGGGTAGTTCTGGGGTTGTGCGATATTGTCAGAGCAGGAAGGCTGCATACACTTAATGAATGAAAAAAAAGAAAAAGAAAAAAAAAAAGCTCGCCTGATCCCGCACCTTACATAACCCCATATCCGTCCGTCCCACCAGTATTAGGTAGCTGTTAGGTATATTTATTCCTTCCGCGATCGCGCATAGTCTCGCTGTGCGCACGACTTACTACACGACGGCACTATAACGCAACGGTATGGCCCCAGGCCCGGGATCATGGGGGTCCACTGTATCTTACTGGCATGCAAGGTTTACATTGTATGACTGGGGGGGGGGGTGCGGCAATTAAAATGCTATCCACCAACATCAACAAAGTTGATACTTGTATCTCACCGCCGCGTGGCTTCCACCCTCAGTGCATGCAACTACTAGTTATGTTCCATCCTAATTAAGACATGACGGGGACTCTTCCCGCCACAATAGCCAAAAAACATACACTGTTGCGGTTATTACGAGCAGCTCATGGGGAAGGATAGCCTTCCTCGTCTTGGAATACAGGGTTGCGGATGGCAAGTCCGGTCCCGGAGACCACCCTTCTGCCGTTTTGGCAAGGCCGCTAGTCATTGTCATGTTATGGAATTACGAAATTCCTTCGATCCGGTATTACAGTTAGATAATTCTTTCCATGCAGGCTTCCACGTTGCCAATCTGCTAGGCTGTAAGGGGCAGCCGACTTGGCAGGCGCGAGATAGAGGAACTACATAGCGAGTCGATACAACAGGCCATCGTGAAAAAAGGAACGGGACCATCATAGCTAATCACTCGCCCTTACGCCAAGATGAACTCGGCCGCAATCACATCTCGTCACTCGGTCTGGGGTGTCACTCGTGGTCATTCGATGGGTGGAGCGTCGCTAGCCGTAGGGAAATAGTCTTTAGACATACCGCTGGTTGGAGACGCCGTTGGCAGTCCCTAGGAGCCGGGGGTGGGGGGGAGTTTGTAACGGTGAGATAATTATATCTCTGGCCCTATCGATCGAGTGTTAGCAGCTGTTTAAAACGGTTTTAGGGACAGAGTGGTGGTCGGTGATGTTGGCGATGTAGTCTTCAGAGCGTCATTAGATAGGTCTATGAAACAATTCTCAGTCGGCAGAAGGTTTGTTGGGGTGTAGAGATGAATTAATCTCTGACGTGGGAGCAGTCGTTAGGTACGTACTAACATGGATATTATATCTCTAAATAGGTATCGCTCGCCGGGGGATGCGGAAATACTCCTTGTAGTTTAGGCACAATATGGAAAAGAATCAGACTTTTTAGACATATATCGCTCTCTAATGGGGAGTACCTAACTTCTTTCAGTGCAGTGACATTGGCCACATGGAACAAATCTTTACCACCCAACATCCCCGCCGCAGAGGTCGTCAACGTTGGGTACGCCAAGATAGTCCCCGCAGCGCCGCTAGCCAAACACTTCTCCAAACATGCGCAAACACCCAATTACCAGCTCTAATAATAGTCTAGTAGATATGTAGCTATTGCATATACACAGCACCTCCGGCCCCATACAAGCCAAATTGGTGAACAAACGAAACGATGAACCTACATGCGATGACCATATCTGCAGCCGGTTTTCCGACAACTTGGTACATGGGTATTTCAAACTGGAACTTTAGTAGGCCTCGAAATGCAGAATCTAGAGTTCGGGCCCGCCAATTACCAGTTTTCGGTGGTTTTAGCCTCCGCGCCGCTTGAAAGGTTGAAAGAACTGCCCTCACTTACGCGTCTGAATAAGCTTATTAGATGCCTGCTGGTCATACAGTCGTATTGCATCCCTTATCCCCACTTGCCAAGATTGTCATAGCCTTCGGGCTGCATACATGTATGAGATATCAATCAATCAATCCCCACTTGCCAAGACATTAATGGGTTAGGGTTGAGTCTATATATGTTTGGGACAAATACAAATTTAAACAAATGCTTTCTACTTGGTTTTACCTGGTCTCTGCTGAACCGTTAATCTTTCTTTTGTTTTTTGTGGTTCTTTTTTTTGTTTTTAGGGGTCGATAGTTTGTATTTGATAAGGGGACAGGTCTTTTATGCCATAGTCTTTGACTGCATGCAACGTTTTGTACCTAGAAATGAAATGATATGATTTAAAAAAAAGAAAAACTTAAACAAATAATTGATGAAACGACGATAGACTATGGAATGATAAGATTATCGATAAAGTGCACAGGCTAAGAAAGACGTCCCGGGTGCTCGGGGAACGAATGACAAAAGATAGAAAATTAAGAAATAGTCATGAAAATGGGGGGGGGGGGGCATGATATAAACGAGCTCTGATAATTAAATGTGCGGCCAAAAGTCCTCGAAGGGGACCGTCTGGTAAGAGCCCGGCGGGAGACTCCTCAAACAGATGAAGGTTTCAATAAAGATGAAGGCTCTGGCCGAGCAGTACGCTATTACACACACAGTGGCTACCAGATACCTCACCGACGTCATTGCCTTCCCTATACGGTCGGATTTGAGGAAGGACCCTAAAAGTCCGATTGCCAAAAGCAAGCAAACAGAAACCACCAACGCAACAGCTATGTAAAAGTAAAAGTAGATTGCAATCCGCCCGTGCTTTGAAATATGCAATTTCCATATCCGAGGATGCGCGAGCATCGCCCCATAGATTATGCCACCTCCTACACCAAGCGGGATGCCTATTGCTATGAGGAGTAGAACCGCTGCTCCGGCCATGAATAGGCTCCCGCTGGTAATGCTAAGTAGTGCTCTAGCAAATCGTCTGGGACGTCTTACCATTGACCCGGGCTTGGCTGCCTTTTTGACCCCCCATATCGCACCGACCCCTAGTCCAGGGATTGCAACGAGGGCGGAGGATATTCTCCAGAGCAGCCGCTCAGTAGGTGTAGGGAAATAGGAGTTCCACAAACTGGCGTGAAGGCCACCGTATATCAGGCAAAGTGGGACCAGCGCCCAAAACATCTCCCCTACACGAAAGCGGCTCGCCTTCTTTGCTGTGTGGGGTCTTTTCAGCACGATAGGATAATTGTAGAGCTTATCCTGGTTCTTTAAGGCGGGTGATACGATTCCAGAGCCCTTTGGGCTCCGCATCTCAAACGCCGCATCTCTAAAGATCTGGAGATCAGCTTCTGTGATTACGATATCTTCGGCTATGGATGACTGGAGCGCGTTTCTGGGCGAGTGATTAGTGGGGGGCGCTTGGATGCCAAAGCCTCCTCGCGGGTCGACGAGTATGCAGCCAGGCCTCAGTGTTATCCGCTTGAAATGCCTCCATTCTTCCACAGCTGACTGTGGAAGTGAAACTCTTTGTAACCCGCTAGGGCCAGGTCCCTCATAGACTAATGGTAGGCCATCTTGGGCCGTTATCTCCTCTCGCTCTTGCTCCGGGGAATATATCCCTTCCTCCTCCGGGTCTTCGGGAATGGCGGGGCCAAGGGCCTTGGTGCTGCTGTTCTCTCCTGGGTACATCGAGCCTTAGCCTTCTACTTTAGTCATACCCAAGGAGGTGCGTAATACGGGGTATGTTTGGGTGGGGGGAGAACATGAAATACCTAAGCGATCCGACACAGTACGTAGCAACTCCGGCGGCTCCGGCATCACAGCGACCTCAGCGAAAGGCCGCTCTCGCTCTCTATGTTTCTTGTCCGGCGATTTGCTTAACATTGCACTGCGAGCTATGTACAGGGCGCCTTTGCCAGGCTCTGTAACGTAGAAGGATAGTTTACTCTCTTCTTCTAAGAGATATACAGCTGCACACATTTTGATGTCCAAGGTGCGAAGAGTGAGTGAGATCGCGGTACCAGCATCGTGGGGCTTTTTCCACCAACATATATAGACGGAGAGAGCGATAAGAACATGAACCATTACGTTCAGTTCAATGATCGTGATCGGAAGGCCATTACTCTTTCGCGAGAGACAGTTGATTGCCATCCACGAAGCCTGCCCGCATACCAGAAGCTTGGCAAGCATATTGGACTTCCCTTTATCCTCGACCTCGGGTGTCAGCCGTGCCAACTGTTTTGGGGTAATGATTCCCGTTTTGAGAAGATGTACAAGTGTCTCTGCGGATATCCCACGCTCATATTCCGGATGGTCATAAGCACTCAGAGGTGAAAATCTGTAGCCACCCATTACCGCGAAAAACGCACCTCCCATGTCGAACTCTCCATCAGATGATCTGAAACTTTCAATTCCCTCGGTAAAGCGTTCATATACCCTACGAATCCCCGTCTTGGCCCCGGTGGATTTGTTCCTAGTCAGGGGTTTGTATTTATATAGAGCCCTTCTCAAGTCGCATTTTGCCCAAATTGCCGCATCCATAATTGCATTGAACTCTGCCTCCTGCCTTTCCGCCTTCTTCTCACGTATGAAAGGCTCGATGAACCCTGATCGAAAGCGGTAGAGTCGATGCCTGAGTCCACCTGTCGAACCCTCTGGGGGCCGGTTGCTTCCCAAGTTTCCCCTAGCTCTACCGGGAGTGACCCTAGCCAGACCTTGCTTATGCCGGTGGACCTCAGCAATTGCATTGTGAGCGTTGGATAATGCTTTCTTCAGTTCGTCTAGCTCTGGACCCTTCTTGATGATGATTTGGGCAACTGTTGACGTTATCTCATCCCTCCGCGGCGCGACTGAGCTGGGAAGCTCCGGGGTTATTCGTTCGGCCGAGTGACTGTCTTCAAGTCGGCCTAGCTCAGGATCCTCCTGGGTGACGATTTGGGCAACTGTCGACGTTATATCCCTCCGCGGCGCGACTAGGCTAGGAAGATCCGGGGTTGTTCGTTCGGCCGGGTTACTGTCTTCATTGCTCGATAGCGGTCTTGCGAGTACCGTAGGCCCCGCCTTCTCCTCACCTGTGGGGTTGGTTTGGTCAATTCCGAGCGTCTTCTTAGCCTTTTCCACTTCCGCCTCCAGGTGTTCTAGCGCTGCGCAACGTCTCCAAGCGACCAAGACCATCCTTGCCTTTCTCCACTGGTTAAAGGCCATCGCAAGGATAATCTCCGGCGAAAAAAGCCCTATAATAACGTATAAGGCTTTATCTTTGAGTCGGTTTCCCAGGGTGGGTTTAGGTAAAATGTCTGGGTGAATGGCGGTCCAGATACAGATAACGAGTGTAATAACGCAAGTGAAGAGCAGATCGAGTGTACCGCGCCCCCTGGGCGGGGGAACATATGAGGGTTCTGGTTGGATTCTTCCAGTTGCGCTGTCGGTGATGGGGGCAGCGCGGGAAAGCGCCCCACCCAGGAAGGCTAGTAGAATTGTTGACATTGCAATTGCGGATACGCCCGGAAGTAATGTTCGGAATGTCAGAGGCTGTAGAGGTCATATATCGCGACGAGAGGAACAAACGATATCTATAAGGATATCAAGAGGGAGTATTTGTACAGGGTATGAGGTATGCTCTATAGGATTCACAATGTTGCTGGGCTGGCGGTACACTTTATACCCACAGGTGGTGGGTGACCTAGCTGATAGTACTCCTCGATTCGTCCGCGGCCGTTGATGAAGTTAGCAGTCCAAAGACCCAGTACGCAAGGCGAAGATGAATACTGTCAGCTACTAGTTAACGGGCTAAGAACAAGGCTGGATATGAGAGGGGTATTACAAACAATTATCTGTAATCTGCAAACTTTGGGATAAGTGATTCGATAATCGAGTGCCTATGTCTCAAGATTGGAGGGCCGAAAACCAAGTCTAGCAAAACGGACCACCTCCTTAAGCTTGTTATCAGACTAGGCAGGGTTACTTGGCAGACGGATTTCTTGTGGTGGTAACCTATCGGATACCATCCCCTATCGTTGCCTTAGCCTTCCTAGTCAACATTTGCGCCAATAGCCTTTGGACGGCTGCAACCGCAGGCATATCTAAGCATAATGCGCTCTACCTACTCTACAAGACCCTAGTGTTGAACAGAGTCTGGAAGCTTGAACGGAATACCTGCCCATATAAAGAATAGACTTTTTAAGCAGTGGGGTCTAGAGTACAGCGATGTGGAAAATTATTGTAGAAGTATGGTAAAGGTCCTATTGGCTGGGGCAGTGATCTAAACCCTGTTTTTCGACCCCTGTTTCTACATTAAATTTCCCCATCGTTGTAAGAAGACCCCTCAAACAATTCCTTACGCCACCTCATTAGAGGCACTATTTACATTCAGTTCCTCACTATAAGATCTAAGCAACTATATCACACTTACTCGGACTGGGTTCCCATTAATGGATCAGGCCCCAAAGTTTCCGTTCTATTCTCTTTCTTCCTCTTCTTCATTATCATCTCTGTGTCGTCTTTCTAGTATAACAGGGGAGGAATAGGATTTTGCTTTACTTTTATTATTTCCTTTGTTGTAAAAGTTAGTTTGTTTTGGCGGTTTCTTTTGTTATAGCTTGCAGGGGATAGGTTTTGTTTATGCCATAGGGACTCCCTGCACGTAACATTCTTGTACCTAGAATCGAATGAAATTATGAGTTAAAAAAAAAAAAAGAGTAAGAACACCCCTGCTGCAGCGCAACGAATTTTCTCAAATACTACGGTAGGAGGGCCCTGCCCCTCGAGATGCTAGTCCTCGGCTATTGAGACGAGATTGATAGCTATACTTGCCAAACTTTCAGGTTTAGGACGGTTGCCAGCCAACATTGGTTTATCTTAAAAATTTGGCAAGTAGAGGAGTTGATTGCCTAGCCAATCATTTGGAACATGCATGCATGCATGCACGAACAGGTTGGCGGATGTAGTAGGGTGTAGGGGTAAGTCTGTAGTAGACACCTACTGCCCCCGTCTAAGTCATACTCTCGCCTCATACTCGATCTGCGTTCGCTTAAGTACTCGGGGGAACCAGAAAATACAAGTGACTGAAACAGGGATGATTTGTAGGAGAGGTCTTCGCCAGTCCATACTCGCTTTCCACCATAAGAACCTGAAAATGTAGGTGCGAATATTTGTATGGCCAAGACGATTCTCCTTACAAATTATCCCTGTCTTTGTCACTTGCATTTTCAGGTTCTTACGGTGGATAGCGAGTAGAAACTAGCCTTGCCCTGATCAACTGCATTTTTTGTTTTGGTTCTTATGGTGGTAAACGAGTTACACAAACCTATCGAAACGACATGTCAGCTTCAATGGGGGGCAGGACCCTCCTCTGCAAAAAGGAAGGATTTATCTTCTGCTCAGTCCTGATCGATAGATAAGTGTAACTTCTCACAATCGAGGGAAAGTGACTGACCGGGGTATTTGCATAAAGACACCTAACCCTCGCAGCTTGCAGCGTGTGTGATACGTTAGGTCCTGGTTGGTCATTGGTCCTTATTTGACGCTACTTAGGCACCCGGTCATTTTGCCCTCGAAGGTTGTGGCTAAGGCTAAAACTCTCTAATTCGAGCATCGCCGATCGTATCGGTGGCAGAGATCGGATGTAGCATGAACACTTAGAGATACTCGAATATGCAAGTCTTGAGATGCAATTCTTATTGGGGAATACGCCAGTTCAGTGCAGCTGTACTTTTAGCTGTTGCGAGTAGTTAGCGATCACCGAGCTCCTAAACCACTGACTTAAACCCTTCCTTTTCTCCAACGATAGCATTGCCGAGCCATATCACTCTGTCTATGATATTTAATCATAGCTTCAAACCAAGAAACTCAGAGAGTTTATGACCCACCCACAATCCTCCAGATGCTCCCAGCACCCAGGTCCGGGTATCAGTTGCCCTAAGAAGATCTTTATAATGGACAGAGATCAGAAGACTATCTATTATGAGATATCCATGAACATACAGATTTGTTCTTTCATGACGGGGTTTAGTAGGCATGCGTTGTAAAGTAGGGACACTGTAGAAAAAGCCGGGGGTTTGTGATAGGAGGGGAGTTCTCAGGTATGAAAAGCGGGCAGTGTTAGAACCTGCGCAGTAGCTTTAATTGGTGGCATGCATTCTTAGTGTAGCACGAGTAGTGCATCCACATTGTCGCGAATGGTATATTGGTTTGCTTCTTATGTCATGGAGCAAATGTTATCTAGCTCAAAGAGGTGTTAAAGCCCAGGTGCGCATGTCTTTGATTTGCGTCAAAAGCTGTGCATGATTTACTTACTCTACCGGCACACGCCAAGTCGGAGTTATGCTTTTTTTTCGAAAACCACGCTCGTGACATACTCTGCAGTAGGTACCTAGTTCCAACCTGTGCTGCGCACATGCGCTGCGCCCACAGAAGAAAATGTTTGTCGCATCGCGGGAGTGGATGAATATCCGATGGGATCGGCCACGGTAGGTAGCACCGTACGAACTCGGAGAGCACAAAGAAGGGTCTGGAGAACTCGGTTGTGCTGTCGTTCACTGGGTGCTGACGGACACTGGGTGTTGACGGAACAAGCCAAAGGAGAGTCAGCCAAGCCAGTTTTTGCCTGCAATCCGTCAACACCCAGTACCCGTGAACGACACTCGCTATCCACCATAAGAACCTGAAAATGCAAGTGACGGAGACGGGGATGATTTGTATGGAGAATCGTCGATCTTGGCCATACAAATGTTGGCGCCTGGGTAGCGAGAAGGCTTGGAGGGCGATGTTGTCAACCCTGTTCACACCAGTTCAGTGTAATACAGGGTTCTACTCCCTCTCGCAGGTCCCGGCATCTTGGGTCCATATGGTCAGGCATGTTCCCCCTGCGCGAATCACGTCAAGGAGGTCCACTACGCCGGGGAAGGGAAATTCGTACCGCTGCTGGCCGAGCTGTTCCTGTGTCGTAGAGATAAACTCTCTACTCGTTGATAGATACCCGAACGAAAGATGCTGTAGATAGTATCCTATTAATGCCCCCCCCTCCCCCCCCTCCCCCCTCCACTCAGGGTCGGTTTCATCCACCCTCAGCTCAATCTCCTCCACCAGCATCTAATCACATCCACCTTACGGAACCATGCGCAACCAGAAGCCCTAGCATTAGGCACCGAGCAACATGCTCAAGGATATCCACCTCGGAGGAATGTAAGCCTTAGGCGGTCTCCTATGTACTTTCTACTTAGTTTTTGTTTCGCCTTTGCTTAACCGTTAAAGAGAAATTTTGTTTGTCTTTCGTGCTTTCTACTTTGTTTTCAGGGGTCGCTAGTTTGTATTTTGTTAGGGGATAGGTCTTTTATGCCATAGTCTTTGACTGCATGCAGCGTTTTGTACCTCGAAATGAAATGATATGATTTTAAAAAAAAAAAAAGATGCTGTAGATAGTTCTAAACTGGGATAGCAAAGAATGTCGGTGTCACCAAAGTCTTGTTGGTATGTACCTAAATAACAACCCTAACCCTGGCCGGCTTACCTGTTCAACTCTGGATCTACCCTCGCGGCTACATTGCCCCCCACTTCTCAAATATTTCGTGAAGAAGGCTAAGCTATAGAGTGCCCCTAGGCTCCATTTTTTTTATATCATACTTTCATTAGTTTCTAGGTATAAGAATGTAGCATGCAGGGACTCCCTATGGCATAAACAAAACCTAATGCCCCTAGGCTCTAGTCTCTAGCTCTAGTATATTTATTATTAGTTATTAAACTATCATTGTAGTAGGCTCTTCTAGCCTATGGCCATATGAACGGTCTCTAAGTTATTAGTATCAGTATTGCAGCCGTCATCACACCAGAGATATCGTCTTACTAAAGCCGAGGTGCCTTTTAAGTAATTATTAACTGGAATACCTTCCTATCTATTTCATATAACTACCTAGACCACTAGTAGCACGAACAAGACATCTCTAGGTAGTCCTCGCTGAAGGCAACTATCTGGCTCTCCTGTAACCTATCTACTGCCAAGTACCTCTCTGACCCCGTCGTATCTTCGAGCCGGCGAACTGAAACTTCAGCGTCCGTTATGAAGTCCATTGTATGGTGATTTAACACTTGAGGACACATGGAGATAATCAGCTAGTATGCGTCAGGAGTCGGCGGTGGAGGGTATCTGTAGTAGAGAGGTATAATCTCTTGCTATATATATATTATATCCCGTGTTCATATCTGCATCGGCGTTAATTCACGGCCAGCATAACCGTTAGTCGATTCTGGAGACTTATGACCCCGGCAGCGGGCACGCCGCTCGCCTCTGTTGATACGGCGTTTCTGTAAGGACCTGATGTATAAAGTGTTACGATGGTGTTCTAGAAGCGTCAGAATTGTGGCGTTGGCCGAACTCTACCCAGCTCTAATTGCGTCGTCGGGGGTGCATACATACATGTAGGTGGCTATTAGGTACACTTACTAGGTGGAGGGGAGGCGAAGGCGGGGTGGAGCTCCGGATGTTGCGTTCCTTTTCGTCTGTGTGGATGACCGGAGGAGTCGTGGTCGCTGTGGACGTTTTTGTGTTTTAGTGGGGTGGCGGGTGGGGTGTGTACGGAGGTTTGAGGGGTGATGATGATGGTGACGGCGGTGGTGGTGGTGGCTCCATATTGTGTTGAAGAAAGGAAGAAATCACCATGAGGCTCAACTCGCAGGGAGAGGCTTGGCACCAAAGCATGATTTGAGCCGCCTCCTTGGCACCGCGACCATTTCAGCCTCACTGCATCGTCGACTCTCAACACCCTCGAGCCCCCGCACCGCGTCCTCACAGGAAACTACAATGATTCTACCCAAGTGCGCTTTCCCCAAAATTCCACGCTCGCAGAGTATCATCGCCGTCTATCCACCTCACAGTCGGAAGGGGCGAGGGGGACTACACGGTCCTGTGGTCGTATCCCGGCTAGTGGGCTCCAGTCCCTAGGTTTGTGGTCTCCTACAGGTCTACACACGCTAAAACGGGCAGCCATGGATGCCTGGGGAATCGGTGCTAACATCCCGCCGAGTGTTGATCTAGGATGAACTGGAACCGTCTGGTGGGGCAGTGGGCAAGACCTAGCCGACCGTTACTGCCATAGCGATACTCTACACTTCGGCACGGCATCCAAGCGAACGGCCACGCGCGTCGTGCTTTTAGCCCGTGCACCCCCGCACCGTCACTCTTGGGGTTTGTTCGGAGGCGGCTACAGCTACAGCTACAGCGCGCTATGATAGCTTTACTACGCGTCTTCTTGGACCCTGGAACCGTGTTCTCGGGTGAGAGGGAGGAGTAGCATCGATGCTCTCGACGGACGGTGATGGAGGGGGAGCATTTGCTATGGTTGGTATACTTCGATGTTGGCCGCGGATACATACAGGCAGCTGACGGGGTGTAGTATCGGTTTGGACAGTAGCTACCGCCATTCTAGATATCCCCAATACAGGCGCGCTATAAGATATCAGCCTTTTCGAACTACGCTTTCTTGGGGATGCTGGATCGATAAGCCCACGGCGCCGTTGGATGTAGGTAATACTCTAGAACGGCGTCGGTGATGTGGGAGTGTTTCGTGGGGACGGGGGATCTCAAACTGTTTTGTGCGCCGTTGGTAGCGCGGAAATACTCCTCGGGAGGCGTTGGCAATGTGGAAGTACTCCTTCGCCTACCCCGCGCCCGTTAGTGACGAGTGCAGCCTTCGGAGCGCCGTTGGCTACAATCCTAGATATCCACGGCGTGGGGAGATGTCGTTAGCCATGGAAATAGTCGAGCGTCGTCGGCAACGTGGGGGTGCTCCGTCGGCAACGTGGGGGTGCTCCGTCTAACACAGGTATGGACCCCTTGCGGCGGTGTTGGCTACGTGGGTAGCGTGCTTAGTGGCGGGGGTGTTTGCCGGAGGTGTCGTTGCCGGCGTAGGGGCGCTCCGTGGGCTATAGATACCCCGCTCTTGCATATCTGAGTCATTGTTGGAGACACAGAAGTCCTTTGGCTGGTGGAGAGGCCATTGGCGACATGGAAGTCGTCTTTGCTGCAGAACTTCGTTGGCGATGTCGAGATAGTCTGCGGATATCTCGCTTGTCGTTGGCACGTGGAGATACCCTTTGCCTGGCTCGCGCGCGCCGCTGATGCCGCCGGCGACGTAAAAACGCCCTTCCGCGGGTTCTCTGCCGTTGGAGATATGGAGGCTATCATTTCCTTGGCAGAGGTCGTTGGCGATGCGGGAATGTTCTTTGGCCTGTTGGCGATTTATCGAGAACATCTTCGACGGTGTAGAGATACCAATTCTTGGCACCCTCCTGGCCAAGACGTCGTTGGCGATGTCGGAGTAGTCTGCGGATACCTCCCACTTTTGTTGGCGACGGGGAGATACCCTCTGGTAGGCCCTGGCGCCGCCGGCGTTTCTTTAGTACGTTTCCTCTTGCCTAGAATATCGTTTGTAATATAAAAATAATTGAATACCTCCTGCCCCTCGTTAGTAATGTGATAATACTCGTCCACTATTTCTGCAACATACTAAATCTATGCATAACTCGTGCCCGCCGTTTGCGGTGTGAGAACACCCTTTGACCGCCGGTGATCTGACCCCCCCGGCGATGTGGTAATACCCGTCTGTGGGCTTAGACGAGTTGGCGATACGAAAATAATCCTTCAATACCTCATTGGCGAGTAGACGTACCCCTCCGCTGGAGCTACCCCTCCGACACCGTTGCTGATGTGGAGATACTCCTCTGACTGCTTGCTTGTGTCGCTTGTGGTATTATACAAGTACACCCCCCCACCCCCCCTCATCCCCGTATCATGCTTCATCGGCCTGAGGGGCTTAGATGGATATGCGTTCCTCGGTTCGAAGCCTTTCTGTTCTGGCGGTTGTCTGCTTCATGTGTCCGGTATCGGGGTAGATATGGTTTTACCCTCGCTCTCTGAGCTTCTGCGCTGGTTGGCTTTTTTTCTTGCTGTGCTATACGGCGTGTGGATTTAGTATGTGTTTTTAGTGTGGTGTGGTGCGGCGTTTGGTGGTGTTCATCTGAGTTAAATGCAAACTGGTGGCGAAGTATCATACTACATGCGCCACCGTTTACAGTTCACTACTTCCAACCCTTTGCGTCTGTGCTTTCCTAGGACATACACTCCGGCTCACCTTTGCCGCTCGTCCCTCCATCTGCATCTAGCGTCAGGGTGGGGGTGGAGGCTTTCTTATACTCTATGGCGGCTTCACCTGAGTAGGGGACGCCCCGCACCCCCAACCAACTCTAGCCTGCCGTGCGGCACCGAGACGCAGCGGTCTACAACCCTCGGTCCTCCGCTGCGGGCGCACGGTCGGCAGGGCGGTATATGTTGTACCATCTAGGTACACGCTGGGCCCGCTGTACAGCCCCCTGCCTCCCCCGTTTACGGTACAGGCCCTCTCGTCATGGCGTCGCAGCTGCTGGAGACTGCAGCCTAGCACCCTGCATGTCAGTCTCTCACTACTGACGTCGTGGGGTGGGGGGGGTATGCCACCGCGCGAACACATCGGTTAGTCACAGACTATCACTCGGGGTGTGGCGTTATGGCCGTATTGGGATTATTGCTGCGAGCCGGGGAAAATATACCCCCCCTGCAACAACTGTGGCAAGGTCTGGACCACTCTTATTATGTCACTACTGTTGCCTGCCAAGGCTACTATTACTATAAAAGGGCAGCTAAATTCCCGCCTGTATTGGAAGTAGACATCACAAGGGTTACTTCCGCTACAATAGTCACTATTTCAGACATTATGGTCGGCTTGATCTTGGCGCTGGTAGTAGTGGCCGCCGCGTTAGGAGTAGTGGTGGAGGTTGGTCTCCCGATGGATGGAACCCTAACCCTGGTTTGGGCGTGGTGGCGGGGGGATTTGATGTGGGCGTGGTTCTCTGCGGCTTCTGGGGTCGCGTGGGTGAATGTGGAGATTGTGGATCTGGCTACGGTGGATTAGAGAGGGTTGGTCGATCGCTAGCCCGCGGGTCTGGTGGGGTTACGGTCTGGTGCTGCGGTGCTTAAGAGCGCCCAGGGGGGGGGGGTTAAACTAGGGTTGTTGCTTGAGACGCACTTGCAGCTGCTTGCCGGGGGAGAGGTTCAATGTGGGGGGACTGCGGTCTACGCGGGTTGGGTTCATAACTGTGTTTGCGAAGGTTTTTGACGGATTCAGGATGGAGTGGGTTTGTGGAGGTGGCCGGGGGAGTGTGTTTTTCGCTCTCCCTCGCCAGCGGTGGTTCCCTTTCTCTCTTTGGGCGGGCTGTCCTTGGCAGGGTGTTATCTACTAGTTTGGTCTGTCTGTCTCTCTCGATAGAGATGACGTCGGGGACCTTCTCGCGGGTGTAACACAGCTCCCCTCGTCTACCACGCCGGCAGTGTGTGGGGACTTTTCGGTCTAGGCATTGGTCTTCTACAATCTTGCTGGTGTCTCCACCTACCTAGCTCCTCGCTTGTCCCCCCCCTCCTCCCACCCCCGGCATAGAGGATACAGAGTCCTGTATTGCACCCGCGCCGTCAACGCCTCTATGGTCGCACCGTTCTTGCTAACCCGGTTCTCGAGCACCTGCTTACTGATTGGCAAGCACCATGCTCTGCGCTAGACGCGTTCTGCCGGGTATTCGGTGGTTGTGGGCTTGTTGGCATGGACCGCGTGCGATCGTGGGTTGGTCGGGTTCCTGCGGCTCTATCGAGCTGGAGGTAGTTGTGCTGTGGGTTGCGGTGCGTGGCTGGTCGGCGGTCCCCGTGGCTAGGCTAGAAGCCATGGGCGGGGGGGTGGGAAAAGGGCGGGGTAAGGGGAGTGAGAGGCAGGAGCACATCTTCCATCCTGCAGCCGACAAACAACCAAGTACACAAGCACCGGAATCGGCACTACACCTACACACACTTTATCACCGCGGAATGGGAAAGTATGTACCCCCCTCCCCCTTGAGACGGCGTTGGAGATCCGGGCGTACGTCCAGGGATGAAATGGCGCGCCGCCGCACCCGTGAGGCTGCACGCGAGTACGAAACAAAAAAACAAAAAAAATCGCGGAACGGTAATCATGGTATATCACTCGGGATGGCCAGGCGAGTGATTTGCTGTGATGCAGTTTTTTCTGTTCGCCCCGGATGGAGGAGTTAAGCACCGTTGGAAAGAGAAAAATAGCGAGGGAGTGTGTAGGCGGAGAGATCTCGATGCTAAATTAGAGAAATCAAAGCCGAAGAGGTTATGATCAACAGGGTCTGGCTTCAGCGTTTCCTAGGTTCGTCACTTGGCTGCAATTGTCTTGGTGTTTTCTTGGTGTTTTTTTTAACAAAAAGGTTCAGCGTGCTTAAACGCCTGATCATGCTATCCCTGAGCTGTTCCCAGGTCGCCATTTTATCCCCATGTCCTTGATGGGGGTGTGTCAAGTGCGGACATCTTGGCGCCAAGACACATCCTCACTACCGATGAGTCACTCCACCGGTTTCTTACAGCGAGGATAATACCACTATATAGCTCGTGACTAGACTCCGCACACCAAGCCCTGATGGTCTAGTGGTATGATTCCTGCTTTGGGTTCGCTTGAATGCAGGAGGTCTCCGGTTCAATCCCGGATTAGGGCCTGTTGAAACTTTTTTGTGGCGTTGCGCCGTGCTGGCGTTCTGCTTCCGGTTTTGGCGTGGGTGCTTTTGGGGTTGCGGATTCTGGGGTTGTGGTCTGTTGGGGGTTGGAGCTTGGAGGGGTGGGCGGCGGGCTTTATTCGGTCTCTGAGGGGGGGGGGGGGGTCGATCTCTGGGGTATCGCGGATGTAAGAGGCATAGATTAGCACGTTTTGAAATCTTTACAACTGTAAGGCTATAGGGCTCGGGTATCCTAGAATGCTTTCTAAAAAGGAAGTAGCTATTTGTATGATATTATCGGACTAAGTAAGATTAGTAATCACCAGCACTAAAAAGGTTCAATTACACCTGGCTCACCCCCAGCCCAAGCGGCCGTCCAGTCCCAAGGGTAAAGATCTTCACTCTCTAGCTGGTACCGCCCGATCGGAGACGTCCTTCAGCGCAGTGGTGGTGGTCGCCGCCAGCGGTTGCGTTGCGTTGCACCCCATGAGGTGTGCACATTTATCGGTCGATGTGGGTTGGACGCAGCGAGGAGGGACAGTTTCTGGGTGGATTTCTCCCTGGCTGGTTGTGTGCTGTGGACTGATGGCGTGCATCTGGATTGGTGGGTGTAGATACTTGTTTTCAGTATCGATAGGGGCGTTCTACGGGGTCTGGATTAGTGGCGGGCTGCTTTGTACTTGACAGGAGAGGAGGGGGGCGGGGGGACGGTGGGTGCATGGGGAACACCTTTCTGAGTGCTGGTGCTGTCTTGGTAGCCCTGACCTAACCCGTGGTGCCGATGATTCTTAGCAACTCGGGAGCACCGTGCCCGTGGTGAGGTGGTGCTCCATCTGGTGTTAAGGCAAAAACGGTCTGGTGTGTTTCTGTAAGTGCGGTTGGAGTTGTAGATATAAAGTGGAGGTTTGTAAGAACTTTCGAGATTGTCGCTGTCCTTGGTTCCTTAGGCTCCGTTCAGTTGTCGTTGAGTTGTTTGCAATCCATATATTGGATAAAAAAAAACCTCTGGAGGTGATTATTTCATTAGGCCTAATCTATAGATTGCAACTAATTTATGGATTTTTGTGTCAACTGAATAGACCCTTAGTTGTGTGGCTGTTATGAGTGCGGGGGCTTAACTTAGGTACAGAGAACCTAGCTAGGGGGGAAAATGTCAGGTCGTGGCAGTCAACCCAGTTTCGAATGGCTATCTGGGAGACGGTAGTAGCGAGAAGTAGGCGGTTAAAGCACAAGATTTCTGGAACCCAGAGAAGAGCTGTAGCCAATGCGTGATGTCGGTTTTGGCTGTGGGCGCAAGCGGTAAGTACTGCGGCTTCGTTGCGCGCCATGGTACTTCAATGCTATGTTTCTGTTAGTTGTCGCTATCGGTAGCTATGTTGGAGGCTTCACTTGTTGTGTTTTGAAGTTTATGTGTGCCGGAGTAGGACCTGGAAACCATCGTTTTGGGCTGCACCTTGTGGGTACTCGCGGTGGGAGTAAGCTTCCACCAGGTCTGCGCAAGGAATGATTCGGTAATGAATCAAATTACTATGTACAAAGGCATCCAGGGGCGAATCCTGAGTGTAAATGGATATATTTATTGGGCATATATTCTAGAGATGTGTGTAGCAAAATACGTTGTAGAATGTTATAAATAACATGTAAACTACCAGAAGTGGAATCTACATCATTATTGGTTTTCGCGGAGGGAGTACCTGCTAGGCCCCTCCTTGGTCAGATGGAATATGTAATATTGCTTGTAAAAATGAGGGTAGGAGTGTATGTGTTAAGAAAGGTGTAAAGAGAGGGATCAGGAAATGAATAGTGGAGACGCATCAGGGGAATGCATCCACAGTCCCATTTCCAAGACAGGTTCCCCCGAAATGAGTGTCTTGATTCGTTTCCCAAGGTTCATTTGCAGGGAAAGGCATCGTTTGATTCATTCCCAGAGTTATTAGGGAAGAGAAGGACGCTGTTGTAACAAGTAGGTGGCGCCAGAAGCGTATTCTCGTACAGGAAGGATGGGAAAGCTATACAGGATCCGGGGAATTTGGAGTAGTAAGGGAAGCTATGAAGTGTAATTTTGTAAAGGAACGTGTGGTTTAGGATCTAATTCACTCCTGGTGATCACCGTCTCTATTGCTTTATTCAGATCAAGAGTGTCCTTAAGTACTGTTAAGGACCCAGTACTGATAAAACAATTGTAGTAGCTATCCCAGAAAGGGATATGTTTTAGAGAAACAAGGTGGTGATACTCACTAACGTTAAAGTCACAGAATCATACACGGTATGAACTGGCACTTCCAACATATCCTACACAAATATGCGATGCCCCTGAAAGATTCCCAAGGAACTAAGATCATTTGCTATAATTGGTTCCCACTACAGGAAAACTACTCATGCCACTAATAACAGCCTCTGGAAGAGGATGGAAACTTTGCGTGTAGTGGAAATACCTAATAGGTCCTTGATCCACTCCGAGGCTAAGACTCGTGATATTTTTGGCTAAGGAGACATGAAAAAAGGCGTTGAACTTCTATCGGGATTTTTTCGTGTTTTTTTATTGGAAGAGTGTCATAATATGGTTTCGGTAAATGGAAACATCTTGAATTTCTATCGGAGGTTACTCGTTAATTTGATTAGAGACTACCCACCTTCACAAAATACAGTGAACGTCAATAACAGTGATTACCTCCGGGGTTCGCCGAAACGATTAGAATACTATAGGCGGAGAATAGCTTTCGATAGATTCTCTTACCAATAGGGGCAAGCGCTCCCGGGCTCTGGGTAGGCAATATAGATTTCTTGTGTAAGTTTCTCCGTCTCAACGCGGGTGGTGGGGACACGAGCTTCTACTCGGTTGAGTGATAGACCATGACGTCCCCATTTTGTGGTGAGAAGTAGGGTGATTTCTTATGAGAGTGCCACAATTTGTGTAGGGAACAGTTACCAGCTTGGCCAGAGGTAACGAGATCTCTAAGCGGGAGCCACCAATCTTTAGTTAGCGCTTTACTAACAGATCGAGAAATGATAAGGAGCTGCTTCTGTGGAGAAGCGTAGCCCGCTAGTGGTAGAGCTGTGGGAAAACCTTCCGCGATCAACTTCATGAAGCGGACAATCTCGTGTGTGCCAAGCACCCATGAGTTGGTGGTATGTGGAACCTGAATTTACTCTGTGTAGTTCTTATTCCCAGCGTACGCCAGCATTAGATAACCCCACAGAGTGACGAAATCTACAGTGGCCGGTGGAATATAGCAGCTAGATCCGTTTGCATCAACCACCGACAGGGTTCTGGGTGATGATTTGGTATTGTGATACGTATCGATAATATTCGCTGGTGGTATAGTGAGCAAAGTACGATACGATGAGCTTCCGGTAATAGTAGGTAGGATATGGGATTTGTCTGCCTCGATAATACCATGCATATCATGCCGCGGGAACTTGGCGCTCCATCTGCTTTTTCTGACCTTAATTTATACAATTCGTGAATTAAAAAGAGGAGGAATGGAAAGGGAAAACCTGGATTTATGCTCCGGAACACTTCCGGGAACATAGATATCACTCGATTACAGTATGATATGTTATTGTTGGTATGGTAAGGAGCCCCCAAAAGATCATGCAGTTCGGTAACCACCCGGGCACATAGCGGTGGGTGCGATATGGTATCAAAATGATACCGATATGTACTATTGAGAACCCTGCCCCCCGATCAGCCACCTTAATTCAGCGGGAAAAAGCTGCATGGGCCTAACCCAGACCTGCCCACAAGGGCATCCAAAACCAGCATCTGGCTGCTCTCCTTTACCATCGGTAGTGACCAGCAGGCTATCGCCAAATTTCAGGCTTGTTTTTCTCCTCCAATGATAGCACCCGCGACTCCGGACCTGAAGTGGGACGTGTTCAGCTACGTTTGTCCCCTTTATAACTAACGCTAAACAGGGTGTTTGCGCGATACGAGCAAGGTGACTAGCACATCCCGATGCTGTCTGTGTGGGACTATACTTACTTCAATACTAGATACCGACATGTAAGGTGGGTTGAAATTTACCTAGAGCCCACTTGCAGCGGTGTTTATTTGAGTAATGGGGGTTGTCTTGAGAGAGAAGACATACAGTGTCGCAAGGGAAAACACAACCGTGAAAGAACTCAAGCGCAGGTGCACCTGAGCTCTTTCAGTTTGACCCAGCATAAACCAGTGATTTTAGGTCGTGCGTACATATTGCAACCGATTTGGTGATATTGGGCATGCCTGGCGGAATACGCCAGACCTTTCTTCCCGGTACTGTTTCATTAACGACTAGATATGGAATTTGTTAGCCTGATAGGGCCTCAAATCACGACCTAAAATATCCTTCTCTGATCAAAGAATCAATCTCAGCCCCCTCACCTGTACGGCACTAGTCAACAGTCTTCCAATCACCTTCCGTCCTGGGGTGGTATTGCGGTTATTGTGTAATCCCGCTGCAACTTGTCACTATTGCAACATCACTATATTTTGAACTGCGGTTGTGAGGGCGGGGCTTTAGTCCTATCTGTGTAGCCCCGATAACCTCAAAGGTAGGGTTGAGTCTTCGGAGAGGCTGCCGCAGATTATGGTACTAGGATGGGCTTGAGTAGCGTCATAGAGCAGCTTGTATATCAATCCGACCTTGATACTTTGTTGGCACTAGGGGAGAGTAGACTCTCCTGTTCTCTCTTGTGCCGAGTGGCACTAGGTCTATTTCAGCCTTTACGTACTTGCCGCGAGGATAGGTTTCTGCCACCACTTCTGTGTTGCAACAGCGTCATCTCACACAAACTTGGCGGAAACTCATTCTCGCTGCAAGTACAACTGCCTGTTCGCCCACGATGCCTATCTGCCACCAGAGGCCTGTAAGCCCCCCTTCACTACTGCCTTCATCTGCGTTATATGGCCTGCGCGCCTGGTAGCTACCCGAACGTCCTAGGTCGTCATCGTCCTTGATAGGATGTCATTACCACAGTCTCTTCGATTCGGTATCTCCTTTCTAGTAAGGCTCAGAGGGTAAATAGTACGGCGACCAGCAGTTATGGTGTGAATTCACACTTCTGTGCTCTGCCGGCGCCTGACGTTTGCTAGGCTTTCCTCACTCTCCATCGTTGGCGGGTCAGGGTGCTGGGCCGGTGTCAAGGTGGGTTAAGCTCCTCTCTTGGTCTGGAACCCTTTTCTCCCTGTGTGACAAGCAAGAGATTCTTGGTAGCGCCTGTTTCTTATGATTTCTTGTCAACCTGACCCGCATGCTTTGACCAGCAGCGGGAGCGCTATGCTGACTTAGTCTTCCTTCCCTTTGGTTAGACTGGTCTTGAGTCAAGGTAAGGTAAGCTTTCCCTTTAAGCTTTTGCTACTCTAATCAGATAGTGCTCGGAGTGGGGTCTCCACAATGTCCTTGTTAGATCTGTATTTCCCGACGTGTAGGCCTTCATTCCGACGTTACGATGCTCCCCCTTCGCTTCACCACTATCAACACCCTAGCTGCCTTCCTTCACCGCTACCTCCCCTACGCTGCATATAGGCCAGCGTGGAGGGGTGTATACTCCCTTCATTATCACACTTTCACCCATTTCTGCTGATAATTGACCGGCGTAATAGTCTCCCTTCCTGTGGTATCATATCCTCTGGAAGAGCGATATCCACACAGTGCCATTTCCTACGCGAGATATTTCCTCCCAAGAGTGGTCTGTAGTCCCCCTTTCTCGTGCACCTTTTCACTCCCCTGTGCCAGCCCTAGCACGGTAGTGGTCCTCTCTCATATTACTACCCTGGCTGCTGCTCTGCCGACCTACTTGCCGAATCTGCAGGTTTAGGACGATCGCCACCCAACCTTTAGTTATATAGTCCTAAACCTAAAGATTTGGCAAGTGGAATAATGAAACGTTGATCGGCTCCGACGTCCTGGCTAGTTCCAGTCTTTCGTTATAATCAGTCCCAGGTAGATGAGCGGACAAATGGTGTCGTGGTAGCCCTCACGCGATTGTGCTATTTCTCCTACTTGATAGTTGCCATGGCAGCTGTTGTCACCGAGTCGCTTAACTCGCTGGTGCTAGCTACCCAGGGGGGTGCTGGCCACACCCGCTATGCATCAGCGGTTGACACTCCCACCCTGCCCTGCATCCCTTGTCAGCTGTTGTGGTTAGCCACCCGTGCAACGACTTTCAACTTCTTGCGCTCATGGACCCCTCTCATCGCCGGTCCTGATGGCGCAGCCCTCCCAGGGGCTCCTTTCGGCGGCCACCGCCAGCTCTTATGTATGTATCAGTGACAGACTCGCCGGTGCGAGGACGCGTGAGTTATGCCAGGTATAGGTTAACGGATGCTCCACCCATCGAGCCTTCGAAGTTATTGTAATTGTATAGGTGCCTTTTTAGTTCCTGTATGACCGGTATCTGTAGGACAAAGTCTGTAGTATCACCACCTTCTTGGCGCGTGGAGTAATTGCGCACCTAGGCTATGCAGGTTTTTTGGTAGCGGAGATCGAGACGCCGCTGTTCCTGGCCGGCGGGTTCAGCTTAAATGGTCTGTTGAGGATCGAACAGGCGGTGTCTGTTGCGTCCTGTAAGTGTGGTACGCGCTAAGATCCCTGGGCTAAGCGTGCAATGCACGTAGTGGGTCCACTTTCCATTCTCTCTTTGCCTGTCTGGTCTCCTTATCGGAGCGTCGAGCAGTATCTTTCCCATCAGGTTGTAAGGCCGGGGTGAAGCACTCTTTTTCATAAGCGCCTTTCCTGGGTGTGCGTTCTTGTCCCGATAGTTTGAATCGCTGGTTGATGTGATACCCAGAACACTATAGTATACACCCTAGCACAAGCTTCATTAGCTCATAATGAGATCATAGTCACTAGTCCTACCCCCTAGTTGGGTCTGGTCAGCCCTTGGCGGTGCTAGCTTGCACGCATTCGGAAATTGGGGTTAGGGTTACGTACCTCGCTCGCTTGGTAAACTGTGGGTGGGTGCAATGGTTAGAGGTCTGCGCGGTGGGAATGCGGGGCTTATATAGATTTCTGGGAAAGGGGGTGGCGTGTGGGCCATTCTATTGACGCGAGGGGCGGAGGTTTGTTTCTGTGCGCCAGGGTTAGGGCTTTGGTTGAGGGTGTTCTAACCTGTTTCTTTGTGCAGTCACGCACCCACACTCTTGACTTTCCCCACTCGTTGCCTATGTACGTTTCCGGACTAGGCCCACATGGAGGCTCGGAGTGGTGGGAGGTTTTTTTTTTTTAATGTTTTGTTTTCGTTTTCAGGGGTCACTTGCTCTCGGTGCTCTGTAGGTACGGTGTTCACGGGTTCGAGTGAGGCTATCTGCTATGTACCCGATCGGCAGCATGATGAAGCCGTCATTCGAGCTGTTCCCTGGCATGCTGAAGTTTGGGAATTCGGGGCCATCCAGGTTGTTGCCGTGAAGGGGAGAGCAATGGCCAATGGGTTTAGCAATGACATCACCGAACCTCGGGGGTTCCCAAATCTGCTTGTATCAACAGGCGAGGTATGTTTGGTCTTGCGTTCCTCTTCCCACCAACAGCCACCCCCCCCCCCCCACAAAAAAAAAAGAAGAGAGGAAAAAAAAAGGAAAAAAGGGGGGAAGGGGCTATTGAGTCAAAGTGCATCTACCAAGAGGTAATGTAATATATCTCCCCAACTACTCTGAGGATTTGCGACAATGCCACATGGTTCACTCATCGGCAGCAGCTTGCTTTGTCTCTTGCCACTTCTGCAACCATACACTAAACCCCCCAAAAGCGTATTGGCTAGAGCCACCACAATTATCTCCCCAGCATATTTGTAAGTACTCCATTAGCTGAGGGAGAGAGTGGAGGTTTCCGAGCATGCGTGTGATCCTTTGCTTTTATGACTACGCCTATTGGCCCCGCCTGGGTTTGTTGCTAATCATGGGCGGAACAGATTCAAGGGGACTCGGTATACCTACTATCCTTGGTATACGTTTCATGTCTAGGAGACCAAACATCTCGATGTAAACTACAGCGCAGGCAGGTCAAAACCACGTTGTTGCACTGGAGTTTATGGAAAGCAGAGAGCAATGGGAAGGGCAAGTGAGAATGGAGCTCTCAGGAAGCCGCAGAACTTAGTAGGAAGCAATGCACTCAAGCGATAATCTCGGCGCTAGGATGAAGGGACTGAAATATCTCCATTGTCTAGCGATTCTGGGCTGCTCGTTACTACGCAAAACATTGACAATTAAGATTTAGTTTTGTGCTTTAAGCTGCGGGTGATTGATTCTTTAATAAACGACCAGGTTTCACTTCTAGAGACATAGCGGTATGCATCCATATATTGGAAATGATAAAAAGCCAAAAATAAGACCTTCCTCCCCTCTAATTCTCACTACAAAAGGACGATCTTCGTATCACGGGCCGGCAAGAAAAAGCGAGATTCTCAGTCCCTAGCAATATCGCTCTCCGGCAACTCCCCCTCCGCCCCCCCCCGCAAAAAAGACGCAGCAACCCGCGCCACCCGCGAATTATCCTCGGCAAGCGTCTCCAAAACCTTGACTCTCTTCACCTCATACTCCGCCACCGCCCTCCGCTGCTCCTCTAGCGCCCGATGCCGCCACACTCCCCCGCCCGCGTCGAGCGGTACCGCCTCGAGCAGACACACCCGCAGCCGCTGCTCATCGGGTAGTAGGTTAGATACCGCCTCAAAGAGCCTGAGAGCCTGCCTGCCGCGTCCAACGAGGTCCTGATCGGTGGGGGCTGGGCGGGCTTTAGTAGTCATTCTGCATAATGTGGGTGAATGGGATGGGTACCGCTTGCCTTGCCCTCGGCGAAACGTGATTTCAGGTCTTTCAGGAGGGATAGCAGGACGTCGGTGGTGATTTCCAGCATAGCCAGCTCCTGTTGATTAGCCTTGTAGACGAGCGCGGGCAGATCGTTAGGGTTGGCGGGAGACTTGGAAGTGTCGTCACCGTGGGGTGCGGTAGCGCCGGGCGGGGGTGTGGTGCCTTGGGGGTTCATGGGTGCTGGAGAGGGTTGAGTTGAAGTTTCTTGTATTGTGTGAGGTAAAGAGACGCTTTTATTTCAGGGGAGTAATCCAGTGGAGGAGCCTGTCTCATTCTTCTATCCTCATACTTAAGTTAGTTGCACGTTACTTCTTGGCACTGGGTGTTGAGGGGGTGTTTATCTTATCAGATTCTCGTGTATCACAAAGATGTTGGATTGAGATTGGGTTAGGGTTAGGTCCACTTGATAGCTGGGAGGATCGGAACAGGACCGGGATCGGCAAGGGTGGCAGATCGCGGCCGGAACGGCCCGAGGCAGAGGCTGTGCCTACCCGCCGCTAGCAGTTCAACCTGCAGGGATCTTTCACTAGCGCCCGTGCTTGGAGGTTCTGCCTGGAAATATACCAAATGAAATCGTGGGCAGAAAAATGTATCTCCGGATTCAAAAATACATTGAAGACCACTCCTTCCCCGCCAGCCATTCGACCATGTATCTTTCTACTCTTATATCTACGTTTGGATACCAACTATAAGCTCCCTTGGGGGGAGGAGCAACCGGAAATCTTTAATCATAGGTATCAAGCCACAATCAGCCTTTAATTTATCTTGTGGGCTGCTGTAAGTATAGATATGACCAACCTCTAGCCCCAAAAGTCCCCACCGACCGCCAATGCGCCTATCGTATCTAGACCACTCCGCACCCTTTCTTGTTTATCACACTCGGAGGTGGCAGCAACACAGTAAAGATCAGGTCTTAGTAAACCATATATAACACATCTCGATTCAGAAAAGAAGGCGGGACCAACAACGACATGTGCCTTGACTCAGTCCCTAGCAATACCTCTCTCACAAACCCCGCTCTCCACCCTAGCTTGCACCTCCCCCAGGCCCCGAGACTTAAGAATGGTGCGCAAGGGCTTCAACGCCTTCTTCAGCACGCTTGAGTTCATCTTGAGCCGTTCTTGAAATGCTATTGTCTTTCTCTCCTGCGCCTCCACCGCCCGCTGCTGCCACACGTTACCTTCCTGTGACACAGCCTGGAGTAGAAAGGTGCGGAGGTTCTGCTCGGCGTGGGCTAAGCCGGCCAATGCATGGTTCAAGTTGCTCATGCCGTTGTAGCGCTCTATGTAGTGTTTGTCCTGTGCTGAGAGGTCACCTGTGGCCCATGGGGGGGGGGGTGTTAGTGCTTTGCGTGTCTTCATAGCCGAGAGGGAGTGGGGGGGGGGGGGAGGTCAGGTACCAACCTGGGGTGTTGGAGAAAAGTGTAGAGTGGGTTTCGATATCCTTTAGACAGGCCCGCATTCCTTCCGTGATTGTGTCGAGCATTCCAACCTCCCGCTCGTTGATCTCGTCGAGGACCGCGAGGAGGTTTTTGGAACTGGGCTTGGATTGGTCTTCGTCGTGGGACGCATCGGCGTCCGGTGCGGGGCTAGTGCCGATGGTAACGGTGAAGGTTTTGTGGGCGCTCATGGCTGATGGGTGGGGGAATTGTGGGAAGAGCGGGGTATGTTGGGTTGGGTTATTCAAGCACCCAGGGTTAGGGTTTACCTTTGGTTAATAAGCGTCAGCCACAATTAAGATGCATTTCCGATACTCTTTCCTTAACTCTGCATCATTAACTAACTTACTGCTTCGGTTGTGGCATCGACGGATGAAATTTGAGGGACTCGCGAGCTCCCTCTTTCGGCGACCGCTAGTTTCGTGTTGTAATTGCTCGAAGCTGTTGATATTTTTTTTGATTTTTCCCTTTTTGACTTCGAAGGTGTTGATTGACCCCCGTGTTGCTATAGGCAATATGATTACTTCCCTAAATGATGCACGGCCCAGCCTCGAGCTGGCATCTTAGGTGATAACGACGCCTCTGGCTCAACGATAGCTAAACATCTATCCCCCGCCCCGTTAAAGGATTATTTGACAATAGGCCCATTGTTTACGAAACCAAATAAGTAACCTGTTAAATCACTATAAACCTATGGAAAGAGTAACTCGCCAAATAACAGGTCTATGTCCACATTCTACCAAATATGTGGTTCAGCTGCACAGCCAACCTTCTCCTTTCAAGCTGGGTAAATGAGTAGACCTATATAAATCTCCGACGTTGACATAGTCGATGATAACTATGTGAGTATCACTGCCACTCAGGACGCCGGGGTAGCTGAGCGGTTTCCGGATATCGTGGAATCCCTCTGAGTCAAGTGGGCAAGGCTTACTTTGTGTTGCTTGATAATTTTACAATACTGTGAAATGTAATATGGCACATGGTATAGTCTCATGCCTTTACGCTGATACTAGTCACGGGAGATGGAGATCCTAAAATTGAGGAAGCCCTAAATATCATTGTTCACAACCCGCTTGTCATAATCCAGTATTACAAACAGCTATCTCCAGAACCTGAAACACACTCGAGTCCTACGAAAAATATCTCTTTTTAATCCGAGCTTACACAATCCGGACATCGCTAAATACTACTTCATCGTGTACGAAGTCGGACGGGAACGTAGCATAAATTTGCAGCTATTATCATATTTATTTATAGCCGATGTAGGGAAACATTCACTTTGATAATGTACAGTACAGCAACATACAAGATCGCACCAAACACTCAATCCTTAGCCATATCCATGTCTCGCTCCTCATCACTGGGCTCTTCAGGCACTGGTGGTGTTGGCACATGAGGGGTCTCCTCCGACAATATGCCAGCTTCAGATAACTGTTCACTCAACTCATCGGATATGCTCTGGTCCTTCGAAAGAAACGCCGTCACCATCTTGCGGTGCTCCACCAGCGCCTGCATCCGTAGGTCCCCGGGCCCGTCGAGTTGCGGCGAGAGCAGACTGCCGCGGAGGCTCTGCTGCGCCTCAAGGAGGTCACGGAGATCGATACACAGCTCGCTGATCCTCTTGGAGCTCTCTAGGAAATCGATGCCCTGCGCTGAGTCGTGACCTGGGGTGAAAACGGGTTAGCTCTCGTTACCGGTGCAAGGGGGAAGGTGGAGTGGAGTGGCACCTTGGACCCAGGTGGACTGGCGGCAGGAGTGTAGCTTGATGTCCTTGGCGAGGCTCTGCATGGCGGATGCTAGCTTGTCGAGGAGGTCCATCTCGCGTTGGCTGACACCGGTCATCTGTGCATGGATAGGACTGCCGTGGAAGGCGGGGCCTGTGGTGGAGACGCCTTGGGCACTGATAGGGACTTCGGGAGCTTTGGTGGGGAGGCTAGGAGCTTTAGTAGGGATGTTAGGGGTGTAGGTGGGGGCGTCGGGGGTGCTGGTGGAGACTTCGGGGGCTTTGGTGGAGACGCCAGGAGCTTTGGTGGGGACTCCAGGGGCTTTGATGGGGACGCCAGGGGCTTTGGTGGGGACTTCGGGGGCCTTGGTAGGGGTGCCAGGAGCGCTGGTGGAGGCAGTGGGGGTGCCTATGGGGTCGTAGGGGTAGGGGATGAAGGGGTCGTCGGGGGGTGCCTTTGGGGACGTGGGGGTAGGGGCGGTTGTAGGGGGGGTCCGGGGTGCCTTCGGGGGCCTCGGGGGCGCCTTCGGGGGCCTCGGGGGTGCCTTCGGGGGCCTCGGGGGTGCCTTCGGGGGCCTCGGGGGTGCCTTTGGGGAACCCGCCATACATGCTAAGCATGATCCCGATAAGCGTGAAGAGGGGCATTGGCGGGGGGGTGGAGCTGAAAGGCGGGGTTGTTGTGGAGCTGGTGAGTGAGGTCGAAGTGTATTATGGCGGAGAATGACTAAGCAAGGCAACCAACCAGTTTCGATTTACCACTTACAATCGAGGGATGCTGCAGAGATGTCATTTTCGGTACCGTATCGATGACCCTGGTGATTATGATCCCTGAAGTTGCAACAAGCTGATTTGACAAAAATCAATGTCTGCAACTTAGGGATTGCTACTGTGCCGAGACAGCGCTTTTCATGGATACAAGGGATGGTGCGGGGTGGCGGGATTGGGACTGGACGGATTGGGGTTATTGTGCATTGAGGAAAAAGGATTTGTCAGAGGAGGTTCTATGAGGTTCTGTTGTACGAAGAAGTGAGTTATGGTGGGGTTACGCGGAAGGATGAGGGGTAGTGGGATATATAAGGGAGGCAACGGAGTCTACTTGTGCTGTTTCTTTTCTTTCCTTCTTTCTCTACGCAACGTTAGTCTTCGCCAGTGGGTATTTTAACCTACAAGTTAAATTATTTATTTGTCAAAAATTAATATATAAAATACATTCTTTCTTCAATATCTTGAGTTAGCTGTAGCATTTTATTTGAATACTGTCAGATACAACTCTTGTTTCCCCAATATATCTTAAATTCAAAATATTCTGAAACAAATTAACATAGGTTAGAGTACCCACTGGCGTAGACTACGCAACGTCTTCTGTACATCAGCAAACTACTACTTGTGTATGCAGTCTCCCAACAGTCTCCCAGGTCTCCTGAGAGTCTCCTGAGACTCCTGGATATTTTTTGAGTCTCCTGAGGCTCAGGAGACATCAGGAGACAAATGAAGTCTTGCTGATCTATTTAGCAATCTATTATAGTTTTCTCTTTAAAAACTATCACTGCCTTTACTATATAAATTCATAACTCCTTTGTACTATCGGAGTTATCGCTGCTACCCTACCTGCACCTTGCGGAACGAAGTCTATACCACACCTCCGCCTTGAGAGCGCTGAGGCATCAGATTATTAGATAGAGCAGGGTGTAGATTGCTTAGTTGAGATCCATACACAATGGAGTTCCCGAGGTTGATGACCATGATGACCACTATGGCATTTGTAGGTGCTGTGATTATAGTGTCTCATTATTGGGAGCAGATAGAGGCTGCTATCAGAGAGCATTAGTTTGCTATAAGGTACCGCTATAGTGTTCCTTTGGGAGTACCTTCTGCTTTAAGATAGAAGTACTCACTGGATGCATTAAATGAGGGGTATTGTTTGGAGTTTTTTTGGTATGATACAGTCCTGCATACATTATAGAAATCATGAGTATTAAGTACTGTAGTTTTTCACATGCAAATATTTATCATTTGGTCAGCCCTCTCGCTCTGGACAGGATTGAATACACGTATCGCAATAGATTTTCTCTACACATGATAATCTGTTTAGCTTTTTTCAAATTAACATCCTAAAATCGGTATAGGAAGAACATGTATCTTCAAGCTCTTGGTTATTATCGCTTGTGGCAGTACATCATTCTCGACGAAATGATAGAGTATCTATTGAGATGTTATGCTAAGAGGTTTGCTTGCATCAGCAAACCACTACTTGTGTATGTAGTCTCCCAACAGTCTCCCAGGTCTCCTGAAAGTCTCCTAAGCCTCCAGGATATTTTTTGAGTCTTGTGAGTTTCAGGTAACATTCGAAAATTAAGCCTTGCTCATGTAGAATATGCAACGGCTAAATATAAATACTATTAGAAGATATCCTTTGGCATTAGAAAATGTTAGTAGTGTATAGAATATTTGGAGCTTTATAGACGGTACTATGAAGGCAATCTAGCAACCAATAGAATATCAATGTTTATACTATTCAGGATACAAAAAGTATCATGCAGTCAAATTTCAAGCGGTTAAAAGACTAAATAGTTTTATTCACAGAAAATAAAAGAAGCAAATTAAATAAGATACATTTAGAATTTAAGATGACAGATGAAGACGACGACGCTGACGAAAGACACAGCCAGAAACAAAGAGGCACAAGGCGACGACCAGAGCGAAGACCAGAGACAGGGCAGGGAAAGCGAAGACAGTAGGTAACGGTGAAAACGAGGCTATAGAGCTTAAGAGCCAGACCAGAGGGAAGACTATAGAGGTCGGAGTAGTAGGCAACCTTCGAGCGGGGCGAGAAGAGCGAGGACTATGGATAGGAGATAGATATATTCCTATGTATGAGAGAACAGGAAGACGAGACAGAGAAGAAAGAAAGAAAAGAACTCAAGAAAAGAACTCCACTTGCTATTTAACACCCTCTCCCATCATTCCACTTCTAACGCATTCACCACCCCATAGAATTCCATTACATCAGCCCATAAAATCCCACAGAACTCTGTATCACCACACCTCGTATTCCTCACCATCAACTTATAAAATTCCCTTACCGATTCCTCCTGCACACCGATCCCCATACAAAGTCATAACGTCAACGCCTCCTGCAACCGGTCCTCATAGAAGAAAATAATAACTCTCTCACACTACTTTATTCCCTCTTCGCTTATCCTTACTCCTTCCGACACATCCATACTACTTCTACCGATGCACCGGGTCTAGTGCCAAGACGCCGGGACACATAGGAGTGATTGGAGTATATATTTTGAACAGAAACTCAGTTGTATTAAAGTATTATAAATCAAAAACGGCAATATCTCTATTGAGACTCAGCTTACAATATCACATACATCAGCAAACTACTATTTGTGTATGTAGTCTCCCAATTATCTCCTGACTCATCAGCAAGACTTCATTTGTCTCCTGATGTCTCCTGAGCCTCAGGAGACTCAAAAATTATCCAGGAGTCTCAGGAGACTCTCAGGAGACTCAGGAGACTGCTGGGAGACTGCATACACAAGTAGTAGTTTGCTGATGCTCTCCTGAGCGTCTCCTGAGACCAGGGTTTATCTGAGGAGGAAAGGCATAAAAATTACAAGGATTCTCTAACGTAGATATGAAGACGAAGATATCAATAGACGACATCAGCAAGACTTCATTTGTCTCCTGAGGTCTCCTGAGCCTCAGGAGACTCAAAAAATATCCAGGAGTCTCAGGAGACTCTCAGGAGACCCGGGAGACTGTTGGGAGACTGCATACACAAGTAGTAGTTTGCTGATGGAGACGTATTACTGCCATAGGCTATGAGCAAGATGAAGGCAAACCAAAGCGAATATGAAGCGAAGCGAATATGAAGCGAAGCGAAATAAGGACAAAGACTACAGTGAAGTGAGATGAAACTATGGCGGGACGTAGTACGGACACGAAGTATAACCAAAGAAAATATAATAACTCGAGTATATTCCAAAATACACGTGATATAAAAGACACAAGTAGAAACTAAAGATATATGATAGGAGAAACCCAAAGAGTAGGGTTAATAATAGGAAAGCTGCGTAAAGAAGAATGCGGAAGAGGAGAAGTCCTACCAGCAAGGGGACAGGTTTCCTTATATATAGCCCAGAATTATCACGGAGGCTTGGTGGAGCGTGACGCAGACGACGCTACGACACAACCGGCGCAGAACGAAACGGCGCTAAGAAACAAAATAGATCGTTATGACGGAGCAAGAGGGACACAGACGGCTGAAAGACGGCGTTCAAGAACTATAAAGTCCTAAAGTATAGTATTGACTAAAAGGATAAGAAGGTTGCGTGAAGAGAAAAGAAGAAGAAGAGAAATCCTACAAGCGAGGGAGAAAGCTCCCTATATATAGACCGAAAATCCCTTCGCTGACTCATCCATAGAAACCTATAGAAAACCCGAGCATACCCTCCTATTAGAAATACATGCATACCGCTGACTCATAAAACCCCTGCAACGGAAACCCCTAGAACCTAATCAAAACACCTGACTACTCCTTCTTCCCGCAACCTACATCAGCAAACTGCTACTTGTGTATGCAGTCTCCCAACAGTCTCCTGAGTCTCCTGAGAGTCTCCTGAGGCTTCTGGATATTTTTTGAGTCTCCTGAGGCTCAGGAGACATCAGGAGACAAATGAAGTCTTGCTGATGTAGCCTGGTACGCTCCACGCCGTGATAGATATTAGGTCCCCCTCTTAGAGCCTAAGTCCTCTTAGGCTCACGTGGGTAGCGTTCATGAAAGTCGTTAACCAACTCGGGGGAGTTATCTAAATCATTATAAGGTTGCCACGATGGCTCGTCGTAGCCGGTATACCGAACAAGATATTCAAGTCTCCCACGTCGCTTCCGAGAGTCCAGAATAGCATCAACTTCCCATTCCTGTTCACCTTCAATCTCCACCGGAGAGGGGGGTAGCTGTAGTTGTCCTGGGACGGGGTCATTGGCGGCAGGAGATAATAATGAAACATGGAACACGGGGTGAACCTTCATAGACGAGGGTAAAGTAAGCTCATAGGCATATGGGCTGACAATGCGCGATATTGGGTAAGGTCCGACTTGTTTCCAATCCAGCTTCTTCGAGGGGCGTTTGGTCAATAAATTCCGGGTCGACAGCCAGACTCTATCTCCGATAACATAACGAGAGGCCGGGGTACGACTGGCATTGGCTGATTCTTCTTGAATACGTTGAGCGCAGAACATTTCTGCCCTAAGAAAATCAAACACTTCTGACATATCTCTTGCCATTGTGTCGCACGGCTTCGTTAATCGCCGCCATGTTGTACCAGCCATAATGGCGCTGTCGTCGCTAGCTTCAAAAGGAGAGAGCTTCGTTGATTCAGAGACATGATTATTCGTAGCAAACTCTGACATAGATAAATAATCGGTCCAGTTATCCTGCTGATAATCCACATAGCTTCGAAGGTATTGTTCCATAACCGCATTAATCCTCTGTTTGACCATCTGTTTGGGGATAAAAAGCAGTAGAATAACGGGGGGATATTTCGAGGCGTTGGCAGAGGGATTTCCAAAAATCTAAGGTAAACTGGGTCCCTCGATCGGAGACTATTTTCTCGGGGAGGCCGTGTAATTTCCAGACGTTTTCCAGGTACATTCGGGCGACATCTCGGGCTCCTGACTCTTCGGTACATGGGATAAAGTGTCTTATCTTTGTGAGGCGATCAACAACAACCAAAATTGCATTATAACCATTGCTGGCGCAGAATCCAGAACGGCTCCATCGAGACATCCGCCCATGGTGCGTGATCGAGAGGACGCAGGACTTTTCGCAGATTGCGGTTGGCCTCGCTTCCTTCGCAAGATGGCAATTCATTACATACGTCCGTATATCTCCGAACGTTGGCCAAGAGATTCGCGATCGCAGAAATTTCTAGTGTCTTTGCTCGGCCTGGGTGTCCACGCTTATCATGTTCTCTGGTAAGTCTCAATCCGTAATTTCTTCATATTCTAGACAAGAGTTTTCGACTGCAGGAAGTCGTTCGCTTTCGCTGCACATTCGGCAAGAGAAATTTGTTTTGATTGTTTTGCCTGCTCTTCAACATCGCTAACCTTATTTGGAAAACTATCTTCTTGCAGTTTCGCAAGAAATAACTCTTGAACGGTAAAGATTCTTCACGGCTCATTTGCCAAAGAACCCGCCAACAAACTTAGTTTAGAATCCAAATTTTCTTTCTTTAACACTGTCTGATACTGGAACGTAAGGCGTTCATCCCCCTCTTTAGATAGATCCCCTGATCGCCTGGTTAATGCATCTGGTTTTCCTCCTTGTTTCCCTGGTCTAAATTGAATAACGAAGTCGAAGCGCGATAAAAATTCTGACCAACGAGTCTGGCGTCGATTTAAAAGCTTGGTGGACATAAAATACTCGAGGTTCCTATGATCCGTTAGGACTTTAATGGGGTACATTGATGTTTCCAGAAAATAGCGCCATTCTTCGAATGCCCTAATAATAGCTAGTAGTTCCTTATCGTAAATTTCATAGTTGCATTCCGCGGGTATATGTCTTTTGGAAAAGAAAGCTACCGGATGTAGTATCCATTCGTCATCCCTTTGCGACATAATGGCAGTAGAGACGTAGTCTGAGGCATCTGTTTCCACGATAATTTCTCGATGAGGGTCGAAGTGTCTTAATATCGGCGCGGTGGTAAAGGCTATCTTCAAATCTTGAAAGGCTTTCTCCGTTTTATCGTTCCATTCAAATTTGACTCCTTTCTTTGTCAATGCTGTCAACGGGGAGACCACTTTAGAGTATGCATAGATAAATCGTCGATAGAAATTCGCGAAGCCTAAAAATTCTTGTACGTCTTCCAAACAGGTCGGAGTATCCCAATTTTGAATAGTAGCGACTTTCTTCTCGTCCATCTTCAGGCCTTCGGGTGTAAGAACAAACCCAAGATACATTGTTTCTTTTACATGCCATTCGCATTTCTCGGGCTTCAGGTGTACATAGTTTCGTTCCAGGATTTGAAGTATCCCATCGACGTGCTCCTTATGTTCTTCAAGTGTCTCCGAATAAATCAGGATATCATCGAGATAGGCTGTGGCGAAGTGATCGAGGTGAGGACGTAGCATGTTGTTAACCCAGTGTTGAAAAGCTGCTGGCGCGTTGGTGAGACCAAAAGGCATAACTGTATATTCGAAATGGCCGTAGCGAGTCCTGAAAGCAGTCTTCCACTCATCCCCTTCCCTAATTCTCAACTGATGATAGCCATTGCGAAGGTCCAATTTAGTAAAGTACTTGGCCGCGGAGATGCCTATAAACGTTTCTGGGGTAAGAGGTAAAGGATGCCGATTCTTGACCGTGACTGCATTTAATTTTTGGTAGTCGATACAAAGACGAAGGGATCCATCAGCTTTTTTAACAAATAGTACTGGCGAGCCTGCTGGAGAGGTACTATGTCGAATCCGTCCGTTGGTGATTCAGGTAGTCCCGGTCTTGTAATTCCAGCCAGTCATCCCATACATAGCCCAAAGACGGTTTTCCTTCCCTGACGCAATCGACGCGTAGTACTCAAGACGCGGAGGTAATTTAGTGGCCGGGTTCAATAAGCATGCCAGAATATCCGCGTGTTCGGATGACGAGAGCGCAGGGGTCCTTTGGCATTTGAACAAGTAAATCGTCGAGTGCTTTAAGGGTAGTAGAATAAATTTGCATCCCTTTTCTTTTCTTGTTGATCAACCTGTCGAACGCGTATGATTCGATCACGGAAATATTGGTAATTGGTCTAGTGGGAGGTTCGATAGAAATACCCTTAGCAATAACCTCAGTGTGGTTTAGTGAACAGTATGGCGACAGCTGGAGGAATTAAAAGACATTTGGTTAACTGCTGGGGAAATAGTAACGGCATGACGACGCATCCATGGAAGACCCATAACAATGAGGTAGTGTCCTAATTGGGTTACGAAGAAGGGGGCGTCCTCTCGATGTCCATTTATGTCGAGGCTGAGAACGACCTTATGGGTAACCTTTCCTGATTCGATAGGTCTACCGTCTATTACGTCTATGTGTCGGGGGAGAATAAGAGGAATTTATTTAAGTTTATGGTGGCATACGAAGTCCTTATCTATGAACGCGTATCCTGAGGCGCCAGTATCAATGAGGGCATATGATGGAATAAAAGAATCTTTATTTTGAGAAATTGAGCAAGTTACGACTAATTGATTCCCATCCATATCCTTCTCTGAAACCGAAAACCCAGAAACCGAAATCCTAGAAAAGTCCTTTAACCTTCCCTGGAGTGAGCCACTCAGTCCAGGGAAAAATCTTTTAACGCCTCATCGCCGGAGGCTTCTTCCTTCTCTTCGTCTCTCTCATATCGCCCCGGCCCCTTATCCCATGCCTCGCTGCGCTATGGCATTCTCTCACGAGGTGTCCTACACCTCCACAATAAAAACATCTATTTTCTGCACGGCAGGCCTCTCTTTCTTGAGGGTCCGGGCGGCCACGACCAGTTGACAGGTCCATAGTACCGCCCCGCCAGATGAGACGGCAAGCTGGCCGGAGGATTAAAGTAGCGGGCTTGGTAGCAGGGGCGGAGGAAGCAGGAGGAGCGGAGAGGGGCTTGAGCGGGGGCAGACGGAGTGGAGCAATATAGCATGCGTGAGCAGGAGGAAATGGTCAGAATGGAGGCTAAGCGAGCAGTGATCATCTGCTGCTTGTTGTCCAAGCGTTGGAGAATTGTAGCGAGTTCTAGAACGGTGGCGGGGGTCTCCTCATGAACCATGAGCTTGGTTAATTCCTCGCTCAGTCCCTCCATCAAGGCTTCCACATTGGCAACCTCCCCCATCCTGGCCTCGGCAGCATAGCGCTGGAACTCGGCGAAGTACTCGGAAAAGGGGCGGTTGTTTTGCCTGATTCTTCGTAGGGCGCGGCGGGCAGTGCCTTCCTGGTCTGGGTCCCCAAATGCCGTATTTAGTACTTCAAAAAATCTTTCTATAGAGGGGAGGTTAATCCCAGTAGTAGTAATATAAGGCATAAATTGGTCTGCGGCGGGGCCTTCCAAACGAGAGATAGCATAGGTTAGCTGGTTCTGTAGGGTGGGATACCAGTCTGCATTGCCCAGGAGCTTGAGTTTCAACATGTTTTGGAACTGGGGGAGTCCCTTCCTGCTACCACGGTATTTCTCCGGGTCAGGAAGCTTCTCCGACTTTTCCATACGGGGTTCTGGGGCGGGGGCAAATCCTTGTAGGAAGCGGTTATGTCGACGAGGAGGTGGTGGTGGTGGTGCAAGGGGTTCAATAGGCGGAGGAGGGGGAAGAGCGATCTGAGCGGCCAATGCTGTTTCTGCCGCCTGGGTGGCTTGGTTTGCCTGAGTCAATTGGTTTTGCAAGTTTTCTTTCTCGGCCTAGATGGTCGATATTTGGGATTCCATGCCTTGGTTCTCCCTTCCTTGCTGTGATACCTTCTTCTGCCATTCCTTGGTAGCCTCTTCCGCATCCTCTGTCGTCTGGTCAAGTTCGGTTAGAAGGAGGTGGACGGCTTTGGTGGCTTCGTGCATCAATCGATGCATTCTTTTGGCCTCATCGGTGGCTCCTGATGGAACGGTGGGATAGTCGCGAACAAAGCTGTCCATATCCCTCATGAGTTGTATGTAGTCGACCTCTACTGGGTCCGTCATCTGGGCTTCTTGCGACATGGTAGTAATATCCGTGGCTGTGGTGCTTAGGCGGAGTTGTTTCATGGATACAATGAACTGTGCAGGATGGGCGGACTGGGACTGGACGGATTGGGATTATTGTGCGTACGGGAAGAAGGATTTGTCAGAAGAGGTTCTATGAGGTTCTGTTGCACGAGGGAATGAGTCATAGCGGGGTTATGCGGGAGTATGAGTCATGATTAAGTGAGGGGTTGTCGGGTATATAAGGGAGGCAACGGGGTCTACTTGTGTCGTTCTTTTCCTTTCTTTCTTCTCTACGCAACGTCTTCTGTATTTTATCAATATATTATAGTTTTCTCTTCAGAAACTATCGCTGTTCTTATACTATACTTTATAACTCCTTTATATTATTGGAGTTATCGCTGTCACCTACCCGCACCCTGCGGAACGAAGCCTAAACTACACCCCCGCCTTGAGAAGTTGGTAGTGTAGGTTGGCGTTGGAGACGCAACCTTAGTATCACGGAGGCTTGGTGGAGCGGGGACGAGACGTGCCAAGGTACACAACTGAGGCAGAACGAAACGAGGCTAAGTAAACAAAATAGATCGAAGCAGGGACTCGGAGCGAAGTAGGGACACAGTACGGGGGTTGAGCACGAAGGCTCCGAAGAACTATAAAGTCCTAAAGTATAGTATTGACTAAAAGGACAAGAAGGTTGCGTGAAGAGAAAAGAAGAAGAAGAGAAATCCTACAAACGAGGGAGAAAGCTCCCTATATATAGACCGAAAATCCCTTCACTGACTCATCCATAGAAACCCATAGAAAACCCGAACACCCCCTCCGATTAGAAATACATGCATACCACTGACTCATAAAACCCCTACAACGGAAACCCCTAGAACCTAATCAAAACACCTGACTACTCCTTCTTCCCGCAACCTAGCCTGGTACGCTCCACGCCGTGATAAGAATTCTCTTCACTGACTCATTCCATGGAAGCTCATATAAACCCAATCACGCCATACTATTAGAAATATATGCATATCGTTGACTCATAGAACACCTGCAACAGAAACCCGTAGAACCCAAATAGAAACCCGTGACTAATCCTTCTTCTCGCAACAATGCTAGATACTTTCTACGTCGTGATAGATATTAGGTCCCTCTCTAATGCCTAAGTCCTTTTAGGCTTACGTGGGTATTGCTCATGAACGTATTTGACTAATTCAGGGGAGTTATCTCAGTCTTTGGAGGATTGCCAAAATAGTTCATTGTAGCCGGTATAACGAACAAGATATTTCAGTCTTCCGCACCACCTTAGAGAGTCCAGAATAGCATCGACCCCCCATTCCTATTCACCTTCAATCTCAACTAGGGGTGAAGGTAATAGTGGTTCTTCGGGGACAAGATCATTGACGATGGTAGAGAGCAGCGAGACATGGAACACTGGATGAACCTTTATTAACGGAGATAGCGTGCGCTTGTAGATATAAGAGCTAACGATGCGAGAAATTGGGTATGGTCCAACTTGATTCCAGTTCATCTAACAGGGCATAGTTGGGTTCAGGATCGGGGGCGAAGATGGAATGGGCGGGGTCAACTCGAGATACACCAAAGCTGGTACAGGTTCGGGTTCAGGTTCGGGTTCAGCGACGAGCAGGAACAGAAGGCGAAGAGCCAAAGATATAAATTGCTAACAGAAAGAGGACGTTGCCTAGACAGGACTCTATATATACAGTATTTTCCCCTCACTGCTGACTCATACAATGGTATTCCATTGAAACATATAGAATTTTGTACTGCCCATATTGATTCCAATACCAACATACTATGTATCAATCACACAAATCTTCCTAGTGCTTATATTTCACTGCTCAAACTCCTTCCTAATCCATTACTCTACTTCCGACATTTACCAATACAATTCACAAACCCTGTTCCGAAAACGTCTAGGCGGCAAGGATGGTACAGAAGGCTGAGCAAACATAATTATAAAAAACTAGAAAAACAAAGAGCAGAATGTAATGCAGCTAATAGTGTGAGAAAAAAATTTACTGTTTAGAATTTTGGGAACCAGGAAATTATTGTATGGAGTAGTAAATATGTCAAATGCAATTTCAACAACAGTGATATAGTAACAATTTCAGTCTTTATTCTCCATTATCATTAATATCAATAGTTTCATACTGGTGTTAAACTACCTGCCATCAGTGGTCAATTAAACTACCACTGGTGATAAAATTTCTACCAGTGGAAAATATTCATATATTCTGGTATTATGTGGCCCCCTATGGCGAAAAGCTCTTTGCTATTATCTATTTTAAAGTGTAAACACTGGCATTCCTTTCATCAACTCTTGTGGTATAATTTACCATCGTTGGTAAAATCACTTTTGATATGTTTACCGCATTCAGTTTTGGGAAGTTAGAGAGTTTGAAGAAAGATTAATATTGATTAGGATAAGTAATTAAAGACGGTGTAGAAAAATTGAATTGTATACTTTTTCGTTGCTGTATGCACAAATATGAACATTGATGAAGAGAATAGTTTTCAGAATATTAGCAAGACCCCATTTGTCTCCTGAGGTCTCCTGAACCTCAGGAGACTCAAAAAATCTCCAGGGCTCTCAGCAGACTCTCAGGAGACCCGGGAGACTGTTGGAAGACTACATTCACAAGTAATAGTTTGCTGATGAAAGTAAATAGCGACAGGTAATAAACTGACTTTTAAATTGTTTTTGAAACAATTGAACCCCTATAACATCATGTTCTGCCTAAAGCTATATCAATACCGAGTTGTAATCTGACATTAGTCTAATAACGTTGTGTAAGACTAAAGATAATAGCTAATATCTTAAGGCCTTATAAGCAATAATAATCCTATATTAAATAGAACACGTAGAAATAACATTGTTCTGATAAGTACGGTTTTGCATGTGGTATTTATAGTCTTAGCCAGTGGGTATTTTAACCTACCAGTTAAATTGTTTATTTGTCAAAAATTAGTATACAAAATACATTCTTTCTTCAATATCTTATGTTAGCTGTAATGTCTTATTTGAATCCCGTCAGATACAACTCTTGTTTTTGCAATATATTCTAAATTCAAAAAATTCTGAAACAAATTAACATAGGTTAAAGTACCCACTGGCGTAGACTAGACCGTATTTATAGTTTTTATTGCAGCCCTGATGCAATGTACATCAGCAAGCTTTACCATTTGTGACTGGAGTTTCCTGAGTCTCCTGATAGTCTCCTAAGTCTCCTGAGATCCCTGTAATCTCCTGAAACTTGTAAAATTTTGCTGATGTATATTCACCAATTTCCTCGATATCCTGGCCATGACCCAGCTAGTTGACGAATAAGGTATTCAGGTATAGTGACAACCTAAAACCCAATCGCATGACACTCCTTATACTCACAATGATATATTCCTGAGTTGTGATCTAGACAAAAGATAGTTGTCATAGTTCTATGAATAGTTCTCAAAACCTTATAAACTACATGTAGGTGCTCGATAGAATCTGAATAGTAGCCTATAGTGTCTATTGTTCTAATTTGTCTCATTTATACATTTAACTATTAATAAAACTTCCAGTCTGAGGATCTGTTGTCAATATTCCTTTCAAGTTCACTTACCCAGTAGAATATCATGTTAATGAGGATTGTAGACAGCCAGGAACAAGATTTGAGAAATAGATACATTTAATCCTTGTAGCAAGTTGGGGATGTGAGCCAGGATGGGATTATGCATAAAGATTTCTCTATGTCACATTGATAACTATGAGGGTCTTTGATTGTATCTAAAGATAGAAATTCTAGAATATTCCGGATGTCACCACGGCCAAAACTATACACAGCGCAATCATTAGTTTCCAATGACTCACATTTATCATTAATTTCCAAATCATATCAGGAGAGCTCAACGCAGTAGAGTCAACTTTGGGGCAACGACGAACCTGGGACTACGACGAAAACACAGATTTCAGTCAACTAAGTGGTTATATTAGTCTGAGCGCTACTGTCTTGACTTCCAAACACCGCTGTTCGTCGTTCAACCAGTTCCGTCGCTGCCCCCGGTGCGACTGTACCCCTCTATCAAAAAGCCTAAATTAAACACTTGACCGAGAGGCACTGGCAGAGGTGGTCGATAGTAGGGTTTGTGGATTTCCCTTCTTCGCTGATGTGCCGAAAGATATAAAAATCTAGCAACTGCGGCTCCGGTACATGAAAGAACCACAACAACATCTTCAACAATATCATTTGTATCATCAAACCGTGACCCTCAAGCTTCAACACAGATGGAGATGGAATCTCAAAGCAGAATATAATATTCACCTCCCCCGCAGTTATCACACCTACAGGACTTGGCGTATAAGGGGATGAAAAAAAAATAGGTTTGTGAAAACTAATGTTACCAGGTTTTAAAACTCACATAGTGATACTGATGCTCTGTGATCACAACTAAACATCTCTACTGTCATCATGGAAGCCAACAAACCCAATCTACCAGGTACCTCCATCTCAGTGAGACTCTTTCCTCTTCTCTAGGTACCCTAAACCTGGTTTCCTACCCTAACGTTTCGCTTGCTAATGTTTCCGGAACGGATGTTTTGAAAGCCGAGGCTCCGTTTGCTAATTTCAAAACACTTCTGTCAACACCTTATCCGCGCTTACATTCTGCACTCAATGTAGATCCTGCGCCGAGAGATCCGCATAATGTGCCGAGCCCTATACATCCAAATAGCTTGCTCATCCGGTCCCAAGGCCCAAAGTCGCCCGCCCAAGACCAAGTGGTATTGAGGGAGAAACTATCTACCGGGAGAACAAGCATGGCCGCGCATCCAGCGCCGAGCAATGCGCATTCAACGCCGAGCTTTGATACTGCTGTTGGTTGAGCTTCAATTGGACTCTGCCCGTCCAACCTTGTCCAATAGAGATGATTGACATCCAGGAGGACCTCCCCGCTCTCTAAAACAAAAAAATCAGCGCCGAGAAATGCGCTGGATGCGCCGAGCCCCACAAGTGTTCATGGTACAGCGGGTTTCTCGTTTTCCTTGAGTTGGCTGATGGGGATGATATAACATTAAGGGGGATGGCACCGGTGCGGATACAGCGAAAGGCAGCGCAACCAGCGCCGAGGAGTATGCGACCAGCGCCGAGCCCGAACAGTTTTAATGATTCTTCAATCGTTCCTCGGGTCAACAGTTGCGCGATACGGGTACCAGGAAAGCTGTGAAGGGAGCCAAATCAGAATCACCAGTCAAGTTAGCAAAATGGGATAAAGCAGAGCGTGATTTACTTCTGGAGTGGTTGGGGATGAATTTGGGGGGCTACTAAAGGTTCAAAATGCAGGTTCAAAGCACTTGTCCAAAGAAACCTTTAGACGTTTTTGCTGGTACCCGTACTGTTGAAGGAATGAGTGGCAGTGGATCTCGTGAAGCGTAAATACAATAAACAAAACACAGGAGGGATTGAGTGCGATCGGGGAGGGACAAAGGGGGGATGTCGAGAAGTGGAGTTCTATCAGGCTGGCTTGGATAGATGCCATGTGTCCACACTATGAGCAAATTGACGGTGTTTTGGGAAGGGGCAAAGTGACTACTCCACTCTATGTATCCAAAAGTGGTAGAGAATCACTTGAGATTGTGGATGGGAAGACAGTTGAGCTGTTGGATTCAGAAGAGAATTTCCACCCACCAGCGCGCGGGCAGAAAGCACCAGAAACACCAATTAGAAAGGGTAAAAAGAAGGGTGCGGGGGTGAGGGCTTTGAGGGGGGGGAAGGTTACCGCAGACGGCGCACTTGAGGCAATAGCAGAGGAGCGCATGATCTAACAGGATCGCTTTCCTTATGAAAAGGAGCGTGACGAGAAAAATTTCAAACTGATGGAGATAAAAGAGCAGAATCGACACGAGGAAGCGATGGCAAGGTGGAAAAAAAGCTTGGGTTATAGCTCAAAAAGCCCGAATGATATTTTTCTCATGCCTATCAAGTCTCTGAACAACTGGCTCTCTAGCTATATTTTCTTCCCCATCACTTCCCTCCGCGTTTAGCAGTCTTTGCTGTTCTTCTATATCTTCACCGTCGGGTTCCGGTTCCGCAGCATCCACTTGTAACAAAAAATTATGATACACGCGCTCGCAGACCAATTGAGAACCTCTTAATGTGTGTCTGTATCTGTCATCCGAATGGACACCGATGTAATTGATGGCAACCTGTTTACTAATTAGTTACTGAATGATTATAATTGTGCCAATAATAGATATGACCTACGGGCTTTTAAAATTCCAAACACATGCTCTATAGCGATACAACCTGAGCCTAAAGTGGCGTGGGAGGGTACCAAGGTCCACAACCAAGGGCGAAGCTAGGTCTAAGAATGAGGAGCACGGTGCGACTAAGCAAAGTAAAGGGTCAGTAGGACAAAACAGCGGAAGTGAAGCAGGAGAGACTTCCAACTGCTATGGTGCACCGGATGGACTAAAGGGGGGGTGGCGGTCGTTGTATCCCCAAAACAAAAAGATTGTGTAAAGAGAAAAGAAATTCTACAAGCGGTTTCTTTTGTTCAGAAGAAATAGCTGAACCCTCCCTGATACACCCCGCTAGCCCATGCCCGAGCCGCGCTGGGCCGCTGACCATCTAGCAGCGTGCAGCAAACCCACCAGCACCCCACCGTCGATACCGCGGGATAGCTTGAGACACGCCACCACCAACCCAGCCCACCGAGGGCTCAAGGCGGTGCGGGTGCGGTTGGGGTAGGGTGTTGGTCGCCACCAGGTCTGGGTGCACTAGCCGCTGTTTTGCATGCAAGGGACAAGTGGGGCTGGCGCTGTGCGCTTACGTCGCGGGTGGAGGGTTGCAGTTGTCTACTGCCTAGGATAGGTGTTCTTGGGTGTGCTTGCGTAGTCTGGAGATGCTTGGTGGGGGGGGGGGGGTGAAAGACTAGAGTGTTGCGAGGCCACCGCTGGGGCATGCCGCTGGTCGTGGGTATGAAGAGCACCATTGGAGTGAAGCCCGTGTTGCACATACCCAACACCAGTGCGGCGCCGCGCCAGCCCCCGCCGCACCGTGTGGAATGGGAATTAGCAAAGAGACACTCGCGTCGATAGGAGTGGTAGGTAGCCCCGTGAACGGATCGTACAATGTGGCTTTTTCACCCCGCTTGGGGGCTGGCGGTGTCGGAGCGTTTCGTACCCTCGCTGGTGGCTGCGTGCGGCATGGTAGATAGGAGACTTGGGTAGTTAGATGGCCGTGGATGATGTAACTGGCAGTGTTGTTGACTAAACTGTGGTGATTGCCATGGTGGTAGGTACAAGGTCACTACTACTAGTGGACACCGTGGATAGTAACAGGATCGGGTTGTAAGCGACTTTCACAATCACCCCTAACCGGTCATGACCAGCTCTACGGACGGGAGGGTGTCCGGTCATCGTAGAATCGGTTCTATGACCCTAGTCGCTCTCTGTGCCTGGCATCACGAACTGTCACTCGTGATTCACGAACAAAATGTGCCGTGGTTTTATTTAAGCTTCTTACATGCGTGCAACCCGCACTGCCTCGTCGTGGTCTTCGTACGGGCTGCACGGATAAAATGACAAAAGAGAAGTAACCCTCCCAGAACGACCGCGTCACTATCCAAATTCAGAAACGAGTCCTAACTCATAACAGCCACTACTGGTAACCCCACTACACAGCCACACAAGCCCTCCCTCCCGCCCCAACCCTCAATCCCTCGCCCCTCCGCCCTCCTCCCGCGGCCGCGGCCCCCCCAGCTCAAGATTCCACCTTACCGCGCCAAACCCCTCCACCCCCCGCAGCCGCAACCTACTATCCCCCAGCGCGCGGTTAAGCCTCTCCATCTCCCTGCAGACGCCGTCCGTGATGGCGCGCACCCGCACCTCAAACTCCTGGTCCTTCCCCTCGTTGCCATGCTGCAGCAGCCGCCGCACGCGCCGCTGCTCCCGGATCAGGTCCACGCTCTCAACGTAGCCGTGCAGCTGGAACTCGCGCGCCAGGTTCGTCTCCAGCTGGCGCTCGGCGCGCTCGAGCTCCGTGCTGGCGGGATGGGTCACTGCGTTTGTTAGCTGCGGTTGGGAGGAGGACAGGGGGGGGGGGGACGTTTTAGCTCTGTGAGGTGGTGGATTAGATTTGTGCTGTCGCGGATTAGGGACTTGACGATGGAGGCTTGCAGGCGCAGGTGGGCGAGTTCGCGGTCGTGGAGGGTGGCGAGGCGGGTGGGGAGGGGGAGGGGGCGGTGCGGGGAGGGGTGTAGTGTGGGGACGGGGGTGGGGGATGGGGAGGCGGTGGACGGCGGGGGGACGTGGTATTCGATGAGCTCGGGGGCGGAGGCGTGGGTGGACATTGGGAGTGGTGTGGTGTTGTGCGGGTGCGGCGTTGGGTTTGAGGTTGATGCGTGGGCTTGGCTGCAGGATGACTGTATCCTTCAAAAAGCAAAGTTGGTAATGATAAAAAACCCACCTCCCCGTATTGCAAATTAGGGCCTCGTGCCTCCGTTCTGGACCCTCGTCGGAACATCCATTACGCACAATTACGCAAGAGTGAGATGGTGGTTTCTCTGGCTGGCGCCGTGGCAGTCGCGGGCTTGGGGGGATATGTTACACCTCTGGTTCGGCCACAACACTGGCTCAGCTCTCTCTCTGAGGGCGGGGGAGAGGGCAGGGGGAGTAAGAGATATTGGGTAGCGATGTTCTGGTAGAGGACGAGGCTCCATGTCCCTCTTTTCGCTAGGGCATTTCTATACTACCGTGCTGGTGCCTCCGGATACCTAACCCTTAGTGCTTCTTGGGTACTCGCGATGTTGGCGTACACTACTTGGGTGGATGATGAGAGGGCTAGGGCTCCGGGTTCACCCTGGAGCGGGGTTAGGGCCTATTACCCCTCTTTTTTAAAATTTTCTTGTTGGGGGGCGGCGTTGTCAAAGATGCTTTCCGATTGCGGGCTAGCAACCGTGGCAAAAGAGGGGCAGGAGGGGAAGGTGACAGGGGGTGGAGTAAAGTATTTAAATGCATCGCCTCGCCCACCCTGCGCTGTGCGGAGTAAGTTATTTCGGGGTGGGTGTGCCCGGGTGTCTCCTCGCCGCCCCACCCCTGGAGTATTACTCCTACTACTCCATGTAGCACCCGCTCTGCGAGGGTTAATAGGCGATGCCCTAATGACTGGCTACAAGCATTGAAGGGTGATCTCCGTGCTCGATCGGGGGTGCGGGGTAATCCTTACACTTGGGTGCTTGTTGCTCGCAGAATAGGGAGGCGTATCTAGCGTGACAGGTTTGTCGGTGGGTTTGGGTTAGTAGCCGCGTCGTGGGTACCAATAAACTCGGAAGACGGGCGGTTAGCGCCTTTTGGTGGATGGTTGGGGTTGTAGCTTATGGGGGTGGGCCGCCGGCGCTGCATGTTATGGTACTCACGAGTTTTTCAATTGTGGCGACAGGGCGGTGCTGAGACCGGTTTTCAGTTGCTTTAATCGAAGATAATCGGGATTACTTATTTGTGGGTTTAGCGGTCCTTGGATGGAGATAAACTAGAAACCCCCACACCCCCGGCCTTCGGCCGCCCATGCCCCCGGGAGAGTCCCTAGAGTGAGAACGCGGGTTGGACTCTTCAGAGGGATTATGTAGAATCACAATCTCGGCCTTTGTGATAGTACCACAGGCACGCAAAAAAGAAGGGTAGAACAGTTCGGTCGACCGAGCAATCGCAAGTGTTGAAAAGCACAAGAAGCCAACGTATCTCCGAACCAAAAAGGGTTCAAGCTAGCGTCAGGATTGTTAAACGTGGATTTTGAAAATCTTGGGCTAAGACACCGCTCGTTATACTAGGCCTTTCCAGGGGGTACTCTTACGGTTAAGGTCACCAGGGGTGATCTGCAAAAAGCGATCCCAAAGAGCTGTAGAGTAATTTTGAAATTGGCTTTTCCTTATCCCTTAGTCTGGCGATATGCCCATCCTATAACAGAGGATTACAATTTAGTTGTGAAATCAATTGATCTATAACAAATGTCCACCCACTTTAACGTGGGCAGCAGTCTTCGCCAGCTGGAGGGATATCAGAGGTGCTGTAAACCCCTCTTTTATACACAGCAGAGGCGGCATTTGGCAATATTGGGATAGGTTGTTACTAACAGGGTTGGTACCGTACGGTGGCTAGAAATACTCTTTTTATATATAGGATAAGTTCTTTATAGTAGACCATCAGTGTCAGATATCAAAACTGCAAGCTCTGTATAATCCCCGTTTATTATAAAATACCAAATGTCCTATCCTAAAAGCACTGCTACAGTCCCAGAAACAGACTGATGAGTTGTGAAGAGGTATAATCGGGTACCCGACTGGAGTCACTGTTGGATACAGTAAGATTGTACGATCCAAGATGGATATATTGTAATAGAATAAGCAGTCAGCTAACATCTTGTATGGCAATATGAGATGCTCTCCGTGAAAGAGAATTGAAGTAGTGTTTAGGTGTTTGTCACCTTCAGCGTCTCATTGTATTATGCCTTTGCCTCTCAAGGATTACGTGTCCATGCATGATATAGATTCTCCCCGGAAACAACATAGATACATACAATTAGGAAGGTGTTACATTAATTAAATGTTATAAAAACAAGATAGCGTAATAATAGATAGAAAATATGTCTTGACCATATGTCAATCATGTATAAGTGGATGTCTGAATTGCCCTAATTCTGTTAGAACTCTTATTTTTCAAGCGAGGGGAATCTGGTTTATCAACTTATTAGTTTAAATGCTATGGAACTCTTGGTTAGCACTAGTTATATTTTTCGATACTTATTCGACCATAGCACTAAACTAATATTGAGAAGAAACTATGATGGAAGGAAGATATATGATAATACTATTACTTATATTTAACATGATATGGTTGCAATGAATATTACTACTGTAGGTAATTACGTAGTCCATAAACTCCCTCTTTTGTCATCAGGTGTTTCACTATTACGGAAGGCCCCTCTATATACCCAATTCTTTAAAGTTAGAATAGTTTATTCAAAATTGTTCTCATTCTTCATTATGCAGTTATATAGGTAGCAGTCTTATTCCCATTGGTCGATTAGAATTGCTGACGTTCAAGTTAGTGTAAGACACATTACACAATCTGACACTTTAATAGTTCTACATCAGCAAACTCACATGTCTCCACCTGGCGCTCCAGGCGTTGAAAGCATGCACTGCCTCTGTGAAAGCGGCCCGCCAGTGACCGGTTTCGCCACGACGCCTCGCAGACACTACGATCTCCTACGACAATACCATCTCCTGGCGCAGACTGTTATTCCCAATGCATTCTCTCACTACATGGTGGCGATTAGACAATTTATGTAGCAAATGATCGAGTCTTTATTTATTTCTATCTAGTCTAATATCTATGTACATATGTATGCCTCCGCCCGAGCCTGCGCGCCTGCCTGCGCGACTGTCCTACCTGCAGAAGTCATCGATTTGGGCGTGTCCTAGGCGAGGTTTTGGGCGTGAACGTGGACGCTGTATAGACGTAAGCATGGGTGTCGGAATATAGAGGTAGGGAGATACTCGAGATGGAGGTGGAGGTGGCTAGTCTTCGCTAGTGGGTATTTTAACCTATCAGTTAAATTGTTTATTTGTCAAAAATTAGTATATAAAATACATTCTTTCTTCAATATCTTAAGTCAGCTGTAGTATTTTATTTGAATACTGTCAGATACAACTTTTGTTTTCCCAATATATCCTAAATTCAAAGTATTCTGAAACAAATTAACATAGATTAGAGTACCCACTGGCGTAGACTAGAGGTGGCGGTGGAGGTGGAGGTGGAGGTGGAGGTGGAAATGGAGATGGAGGTGGAGGTGGAGGTGGAGGTGAAGGTGGAGGTGGAGATGGAGGGCAGGAGATTACTAAGACCTGGAGATTGCTTGGGCGCTCCAGGCGCAAAGGCTTGGAGTCTCCGCCCTGTCGAGAGGCTTAGGCCTGGGGCTCCAGGAACTCCTGGGGCTCCAGGAACTCCAGGAGCTCCAGGCACAAAGGCTTGGACTCTCCGCCCTGGGGAGAGGGTTGCGCCAGGAAATGGTGTGGCAGGGATGCTCGCCAGGAGCTCCTGGCGCCTCCAGGCGGTAATGCTTGGCGTCCGTGCCCTGGCGCAGGAGTTTGCGCCAGGGGAAGGGGTTTGCGCCAGGGGAAGGCGACGAGCTTGCTGATGTAGTATAAGTTTGTAGATACCGGACAGTAGTGGAAAACCGTAAATATACAGTCCTCTATCAGACTAATTAAATAAAACTGTTTTGTTATATTGTAAGTATCTGAAAAAATGAGATTCAAATAAACTAAGTACATTGTATAAGAACTTGGAAGAAATGTTTGCCGGTATGTATATATATAAAGTCAATGAATTTAAATTTATCTTTTGGCATAATATGTACCTTTTATTGTTCCTGGTATAGATGAATGGTTGGGATTTTCTGCTTACAGCTCTTTTATTATTCCTCACTGGTTGTTTGTTGAATTATGCATCGTTTACCTCAGAACATAAATGCATCCAAAACTAAGATTACATTTCTAGTTCTTTGTGAGTACCTGAAATTCCTTCTTTAAATTATACTTTATTGGAACTGTCTCTATTAAAGGCCAGCATTACGCAGAAAATGGACACGTGAATCAAAGACTCTTCAAAAGTGCTGTCATCACCTTCCAAGTTGTAGAATTATATGCTATTTTCAAACCTATTCTAAACTCTAAAATTAGGGCTGTTATTGAATATTGAACATAATTGGGCAAAGTCTTTTCCTAACAATGAAATCACTGCTCATTGTTCTCTATTCTACTTCTGCTGAGCTTTCTTTGTGGGAGTTGAGAGTGTGATATTCTCCAAGTACAACAGAAGGGCAATTGCTCCCCTTACTGATCTGTCGGAGTAAAATGAAGCGTTGAAGCTAGTTTCAAGTACGAATTGAAGTATGGCAGAAATTGAGGAGAGAAAGTTTTTAAACCTCCGCTAAGACTGAAACTGTTGGAAGAAAACCTGCCGGTATCATAAGCTTTTCTGGTGGGATGTCCTTATAGAAAGTAGCGGTGCTTCGCAATGAGCAAAAGGCAATCCCAGACCGTACACCCGCTCCGACTCCCCTCCAGAATCTGGAAGGCATACCGAAGCCACCACCCTAAAGGCCCCTTAATTGGACGTTACACACTCCCAAGTTGTGACATAGGTGGCTGACCCCGCTTTGTATGTGAAGTCAAAGCCAAGCTTCTAGTACCCCTGCCTCTATACTCGCTTCTATACCCTAGAAGCCATCCCGAAGCCCCACACATATAGCCCTTGTCTCTCCACCCACTTCTAAACCCTGACTCTACACTCGTCCCGACTCCACCCCTGAAGTCTGGAAGTTAGACCTTTGGCTAGGGTTAGGGTTAGCCGGTGAACGCTCCACCTGGTTGAGTATTACTGCCGGAAGCCTTTGGATCACAGTAATGATTAGTAAAAAGAAGTACTCATTCAGGATTGTATCGTACCAAGGATTAAAGAAATTGCTGAGATGATGATATAGGGTGTTATCGTTGGTGGTATAAAATCAGGGCTTGTGTTTTGTGACTGTCTAAATCGGATTGATATTAATACACAAGGCTATTTGGACCAAGTTGTCCAAGCTTCTCTCAATCTCTTCCGGTTCTAAAGGAGTGGAATAGAATCACCTGCTTTTTCAGGTCCTTATGGAGGATAACGAGTATCCCATAAACTGACAAAAAATTAGCCCGGAGATAAGCACTGATGCGGGCAAGGAGGGAGCGATCCGAACTTTGAATAGTTGATTACTGGGGAGGGAGCTGCCAATGACCGGAAGGACGGACACACACAGCCAGAATTTACCTCTATAGAAACTCATATAGTAAGGAGCACCCCATGGAGAAATAAGAACTTGGATATAATATAATGCAACCACCTTTATATACTCATGCCCGAGGTGTTGATGGTTGGTTGGTCTATTGGACAGTATAAATAGCTATTCCTCTCTTAGCTAGCTTTAGCTACTATATAGACAAACAGATAAGTGGATATTCAGGTCAGAGTAGGTATTGAATTTCAAATTTCCTAACTACAGCGGGTGGCCGGAGGCCACACTACATTTGTATCATATAATAGAATGTAAACAACTAAAAACAGACAACAGCCACCATCAGTCGCGCGCTGCACACCCCACAGCGTCCTCGGTCTCCCCCGTGCCCTGCTCCTGCTCCTGGCGCTGCATCCGCAGCCAGCGCCTCGCCCCCTCCTCCCGGAGCTGGTCCAGCTCCTTATCCAATTCTTTACGTCGCTTACCCTCCGCCGCTCTCTCCAAGTGTAGACGCTGCAGCTCTGCCTCCATCTCCCTGTACCGCCGCTTCTCCATCTCCCTTGCATCCTCCTGCAGCAGCAGTTTCGCCTCCTCCTCCCGGAGCTGGTCCAGCTCCTCATCCAACTCCTTGCGTTGCTCAACCACCGCCGCTCTCTCCGAGTGTAGACGCTGCAGCTCCCCCTCCATTTCCTTGCGTCGCTTACCCTCCCCCGCTCTCTCCGAGTGTAGACGCTGCAGCTCCTCCTCCAACTCCTTGTGTCGCTTGCACCCCGCCGCTTTCTCAGCGTGTAGACGCTGCAGCTCCTCCTCTAACTCCTTCTGTCGTTTACCCCCCGCCGCTCTCTCCGAGTGTAGACGCTGCAGCCCCCCCTCCATTTCCTTGCGTCGCCTACCCTCCCCCGCTCTCTCCCAGTGTAGACGCTGCAGCTCCTCCTCCAACTCCTTGTGTCGCTTACTCTCCGCCGCTCTCTCTGAGTGTAGACGCTGCAGCCCCCCCTCCATTTCCTTGTGTCGCTTACTCTCCGCCGCTCTCTCCGAGTGTAGACGCTGCAGCTCCCCCTCCATTTCCTTGCGTCGCTTACCCTCCCCCGCTCTCTCCGAGTGTAGACGCTGCAGCTCCTCCTCCAACTTCTTGTGTCGCTTACTCTCCGCCGCTCTCTCCAACTGTAGATGCTGCAGCTGGTCCTCGAGGAGCTTCTCCCGGTAAGCCATGAGAGTCCGGACCACTCGCGATAGGGACAGGAGGCTGGAGAGGCGCTCGACGGGGAGCTCCGACATCACCCATGCCAGTTCATTCGGAGGCGGTATAACTGGTGGGCCAAAACTTGAATGTCGGGGGACAAAGCGTTCGAGCTCCTTCATTAGGGACGGGTAGTTGGCTAAAATTTGGTCTTCATCCGCATAGAGAGAGGCGAGCCGGGCCGCTATGTCTTCTTTCGAGAGAGTGTTGCCCATGGCTAGGTGAATGCGTGGCTGGGGAGGCGATGGGGCATAAAGTCGGTAGTAACGGTTAAGGCATCCGCACAAGGACAGGTGGGGACAGTGGATGACTAAGCATGTTTCACTCAGGCTCGTATGGTGCGGCGCGGCTTAAAGGTGACATACCGGTATCTCAGCTGGAACAATCTTAGCCACTCCGGCTGCTTGTGAACCAATAAGAGCCTTAGATTCCAGCCACTTCACGGCTGAAAACCAGATCTTGGCTTTATGTTTGCCGTAGGGTATAAATGGGTATAATACTGTTCCAGTCTTGGCGCCTTTCACATACAAAAATAGGTTAATGGCATTGTGAGACAAGATATCGAGAATCTATGCGATCAAAATCTTTATCATACCTATATCTACAATTTACTCACATAGACTTTTGATATCTTTCCTGGTTAAAATAAAAGGTTATTCGCGATGCAATTTGCGTCACCTTTAAGGAGCGCGGCACCATATCTGCAGGTAAAGACTGGTACAATATCATTGTATTTAATCTACCACCAACCAATAACCGGCCCTATCAATCACGAGCGACAATAAACTCCGACTCTTCTTTCATCATTGAACTCTCTTCTGCTTCTAGCTCCACTCCATCCAACCTTACTAGATCCTCCAGTTTCATTTTCACCTCTTCCTTCATATTTTCCCTAATCTCCTTAATATCATTCCGTACACCCTCCATCAGTAGCGCCTTCTCCTTGTTGAAGTGCTCAAGGAACCCATTATACAGCTCCTGACGCCCCCGTGACCCTTCCTCCTCGATGGCCGCTCCTTTCCTCGGTTGCTCCTTCCCTTCTGGCTCCTTCCGCATTTGCTCCTCTAGTTTTGTTTCAGCTACCTTAGCCCGCTCACATGCTTGGTCCAACATCACCTCCCTCCCCAAGAGCTGCTCTGACAGCTCTACTTCGGTCACCCTGGCGTGCGCGAGTGCTCGGCTCAATCGGTTTGAAACTTCCTCTTCGTTCCGTAGCTGCTCCTGTAGGTTGGTCTCGACTGCCTTGACCTGCTCGCGTGCTTGTTCCAATTGCTCCAGAGTCCCCTTCTCCCTTTGCAGATACTCCCTTAGTTTGGTCTCAGCTGTCTTGGCCTCTCCCCGTGCTTGGTTCAACTGCTCCGAGAGTTCCCCCTCCTTCCGCAGCTGCTCCTGCAGCTTGGTCTCGAGTGACTCGACCTGGTAGAGTGCTTTTTCCAATACCATCCGCTGCTGCAGGAGCTCGTCCAGTAGCTTGGCCTTGGTTTCCTTGGCTTCTACTCCTGCTTTTGACATTTGGACCAAAAGCTCTTCCTCCTTCCGCAGATGCTCCCGTTGTCTGGTTTCAGCTACATTGGCCTGCTCACATGCTTGGTCCAAGTCCTCCTGCTTCTTCAGGAGCTGCTCTAGTAGTTTGTCCTCCGTCGACTTTGCTTGTTCGCGTACATCGTCCAAGGTCTCCTGCATCTTCTGTAACTCCTGGCGTAAACTTGTCTCTGTTCCTTTTGCTTTCTCGTGTACAAGGTCCAAGAGCTCCTGCTTTTCCCGCAGCTGGGCCTCTAGATTTCTCTCCACTATTGTAGCCTGTGCGCTTGCTTGGTCCAACATCTCCTGCTTCTTCCGCAGCTGCTCCCGTAAAATTGCCTCGGCTGCCATGGCCTGCTCGCGTGCCTGATCCAAAATATCCTGCTTTTTCTGCAGCTGCTCCTGTAAATTCTCGTTCGTCGCCTTCGCCTGCTGGCATGCCTGGCCGAATAACCCCTGGTTCAACATTCGCTCTTGCGACATGGTCTCAGTTGCCTTGAGCCGCCCGCGTAATTGGTCCAACCATTCCTGATTCCTCAACAATAGCTCCCGCCACCTGGTCTCAGTTCCCTTGTATTGCTCGCGTGCTTGTTCCGTTAGTAGCTGCTCTTGCGGATTGGTCTCGCTTGCCTCGGCCCGCTCGCTTGCTTGTTCCGTCAGTAGCTGCTGTTGCGGATTGGTCTCCCCTGTCTCGGCCTGCTCGCTTGTTTGTTCAGTCGGTAGCTACCCTTGTGGACCGGTCCCCTTCACCAACCTTCGGAGTCCCTCCATATCATCCCCACGAACATCCTCAGTCGACATGAACCTCCCCGAGCCGAGCCAGCGAATACCGCCGGGTTGTAGAATTAAATCGGGCTGAGCGTATTTCTCTCACCCAGGTGTGAGAGTTTCCGGATATCCGAGCCCGTGTCAGATGCGAGTCTAGTCTGGCGGGGATCACCGCGGGAGTCAGCTTCATCAGCGAGCGGCAGCGGGGTGTCAATAACTCACATGTGGCTTGGCGCCTGCTACGATGATACTAGCTTGGTGGTGGTGATGGCGGTGATGGGTGGTGGTGTCTGCGGCACCGGTGGGGGCGTGGTGGTGATGACTAGGCCTCCAATGTAGGTCACACTTGCTGACTAAGCACGCCTTGTCTCCCGCGCAATTACCCTTGCCCAGGGTGCGGAGGTGGGGGTGTTTGGGGCTCCGGTGGAACCCAAGGTATTATTGTATCTAGGATCTTTCGACGTTTACCATTGTCCTACCTGGGTCTTAGAACAGAGAATATCAAATATCAAGTTTACTTATATCTGTAAAAAAAGACTAGTACAATATAATCAAACATTTCATCCGCCCGAGTCATAGTAGTTTCTCATCAATCACGGGCAACGTCACTATCCCATTCTTCTCCCACAATTGGCCTCTCTTCTCCTTCTAGCCTAACATCATTCAATATCAATATATCCTCCTCCCTCTTCTCTTCTGTTTTCATTTTCAATTCTTTCTTTATATCTTCCCGCATGTCATGAATGTCCTTACGCACCCCTTCCATAAGCAGTGCCTTTTCTTTAGTAAGATTCTCAGAGAACCCACTATAGAACTCCTGACGCACCCGTGCTTTTTCCTCCTCGATGGCTACCCGAAATCTCTCCTGCTCTTCCGCCCTCTCTTTCTGCTCGTTCCGTAGCTCCTGCTGCAGCCTGGTCTCGGATTCTCTGGCCTGCTTGCGTTCTTGATCCAATTGATTCAAAAGCTCCTTCTCCTTCTGCTGCTGCTCCTGTAGATTGATCTCGGCAGCCGTGACCATCTCACGTGCTTGTTGTAATTGGCCCTCGAGATCCTCCTCTCTTTCGAAGTGTTCCCTCTTCACACTCTCTAATTGCCGGCGTGCACCTCTTCTCTCCTCCTCAAGCGTTGCACCCATTACTTCCTTCTCCGCGTTTTTGTGTTTTTCTGTTTCTTCTTGGATTTCCTTCCGCTCCCTCTCGAACTCATCAAGTAGATCTTGACGCAGTTTTTCCTTCTCGCTCTCTCCTGCCAGCCGGAGCCCCCTCATCTCTCTATCCATCTGGTCTTTGTGTTCACGCCATGCCTGTTCTGAGCTTTTGTGCTGGTGCCGCAACTCTGCCAGTAGCACTTCTCTGACCTGATCCTTCTTCTCCAACTCGCTGACCAATTTCTGGTGCTCTTCTTCCATAGATGTCATCTGGTTCTGTAAATCTTCCTTTTCCCTCTCTCGTAGCTCCTGCAATTTCGTCACCATACTGTTCGCATCCTCGAGCTCCTTCTTTAGTCCTTCGGTTGCAGTAGCTGCTCCCTCCAACTCTCGCAGCCGGTTCTGGAGCAAGCTCTCCCTATCCTGCATTTTAGTTCGCAACTCTCGTTCCCTTTTCACGATCCCGCGAATTGTTTCCTCCAGTTTCACGTGGAGTTCTAGCCTGGCCGAGATAAGAGTTAATATCCAACCTATAGCGGGTGATAGGCCGGTATCGAGGACTTACGGGCGTCCTGAATCTCGCTGTATTCGGACAATCTCCATACTGTCTAATTGCATGTAAGCGTCGGTCATGAAGAGTCTACTGAAGGTACTGATTAGCCGGGGTGGGTCAACCGGCATTTTGCGATGTTCGTACAGTTGGTATGGCGGTAGTGATGGTGGTGGCGCACGCGGTGGTAGAGTGATGGTGGTAGAGTGATGGTGGTGGAGTTGGTGATGGTGGTGGTGGGTGGGGTAGTTACTAGGCCCCACATCACTCGCGTGAGACAGGCTGACTAAGAGCTCTTGGCGAAAACTTCAGACCCATCAAACGGCAGGCGAGAGACTAAGGGCCCGTTCGGACAACCTTGGATTATTTCTTTGGATTATTGGGCAGATTAGATTATCAAAAAGCGAAAATGATAATAATCATAATCAGTGAATAATCTACATATCCAGATAACGTTGAAGTAGGATTAGGCTTTCAGGATACCTGTGTTGTGTGGGAATAATTACCTCCAGAGGTGATCATTTTCTTGGGATAATCGGGAGTTCCAAATGTTAGATTATTCAATTGCACGAACAGCCTAGATTATTGTGATAATCCAAAAGTCGATAATCCATCGGATTATCGATGATTATTGAGTTGTCCGAACGGGCCCTAAGGTGGTTTTTGAAACGCTCTTTATATCCATTTCGATCATTAACCTACCTCAAACCGTTAGCGGAGCCTATTGAAGAATTGTAAGATATCAGGCTAGTTTACCTCTTTTCTTGAAATCAGAGCGCAGCCCCCTCGCCTATGCCACAGCCCATCTCTCGGACTTCTAGACTCACAGTGTTATGCCCAGTAGGATTTTCTCTTACGAACTCTGGACCTGATTCATTCTGCCTACCTACCTCAGCTACCCCACGACTAATCTCCAATACCCAAGGGTAAGGGTCTGGTTGCCAGGGTTAGGGTTGGTTCGGTCAACGCTCGGAGGTTATTATTCATTTACTTGATTTATACTTCATACTTATACATGCGTGCATGCAACCCGTTACTCTCGGAAATCATATGTATATATGAGGTTTTCCTTCTTTTAATTCAATTTATTGCGTGCGGTCTCTCGGCTATGGTACTAATCCTCTATTTTCTCCTCAGAACGCCTCCCATCCACCGCGTCCTCGACAAAAGAAAGTAAAATGGTCACGAGAAAAAGGGGAATGAAGTCCCCTACCAGGTCCTGTCAACATATACTTACCTACCTACCAAACTCCTTCCAGCTCATTACATACATAAGAGTCATTAAGGGTACAGCGACAGGTAATAAGTGATGGAACACACCAATTGTTGGTGGCGTTTCGCCAAAATAGGTATCTCTGTATTTTATCTTTTATCACCTACCGCTTCACCAGCGGGACCTCCGCCTGTGTTTAATAGACGCCTGCGGGATGTTGGACGGTTCATATCGACCACAGCCCCTCATGCCGATGGTCGGAGCATAGGTATGAGTTACCCATCTGAGCACAGGAGCTATAATATCCTAACCAGAACCAATACTAGGTTCCAGGGAGTCTCCATTTATCGATTCGCTCAGTAAGGGGGACGCGCTCGGGCAATCTGGAGCTTACTGACCTGATTATGACGCATTGCAACAGTGATTGGTTGGTTTTTGTAGACCTCTCAGCATCCACTTAATTGAAACGTTGTGGGACGCCTGATTTGAAGCGCTAATCTGGAAGCAGGCTCGGCATGTGGCGCCTATTTGGCGCTTAGTTGGTCGGCACGTGTTAGGCTTGGCAGATCTTTTCTCACATCTCCTTCCTTTTGTTTCGTTTCTCATCATCATCGTTCATAGCATAGAGTGGTTCACGTTCACAGAGCCGTTTTATGCATCGTGAACGCAAGCGTCTATCTATAGTACAAAACCCTCTTTTACACACACAAGCCTACAACGTCACATGAAGCAAGGGTTCTTTTGTAAGTTATTACACCAGTAAGCTCGATTCGCCTAGATCCCATGTTGAGACTACTAAAGTATTGTCCAGCCTGGCTATTCCTCTGATCCTATTAATGAATTAGACAAAAAAATCTGATCAGCACTTCTACCGGGGTGCGTCATCGGTTATCACTCGTCTGCAAAAACAAGCGCGTTATTGATTTTCTTTTTTTGTTTGATTCATAAATTGCATGCAATCTTTAGGTTATTGCAATATTGCATTATCTAGAATAATACTCCATTCACCACAATCCCAATGGGGAGGGAGGAAATAAGGAATACACTCTCTCTCATCCTGAACATTGACCAACATGCTGCGCTCACCATCTCGATCCTCGTTATCTACCATGCCAGTTCTTCCCCATGCCTATGGAGCAATCGAATGATTGATAGTTCATACAGCCACTCTTCAAAAGTGTTCGTGATTCACATACAAGATGGTCAGTGCTCAATGTGGCTTACAGGGTTGTAGCAAAGAACTCAAATCCTAGTATCTATAGGATTATAGAAGCATGATAACAGCGAATAAAAACACCATGAAGACCTAATATTGATTCCAGCCTCCATTAAGTACTGGTGGCTTGAGATTTTAAACATTTCAACACACAGTTCGGTAACTGACTTGAGCCGGACATGTCATATCAAATCCGAATCACGAACACTTTTGATGAGTGGCTGTACATGCAACCTGAAGGCTATGGAAAAGCTTTCTTCACTCGCTGGAGGCAAGGCGCATATTCCTTGTTGGTGGGGGGGGGGGGTACGGGTGGGGTAGAAATCTGTGACCGGCTCCCGCAACAGTAGCCAGCTCGGTGCGCACACTATCTCAAGCGTTGATCTGTCAAACATCTGGAATATTGTTTTGGACAGTATAGGGATGTTCGGGAATGGTGAAGGTGCTTTGTATTGCCTATGGACCATAGAACCGGGAGTGCTGTGGTTATATTGCAGTGCATTCCGTTTGGGAAGACATGGTTAGCCCAGAGAACCTGCTAGACGGTGCTGGTCTAGCAAGGCCTGGTAGATATTGGTGCTTGGATGGGTCCTGCCTGGCGAGCTTATGGTTCTCTAGGGGGGGTAGTGAGAGGCCAAGGAACTACATTGTAAGAAGTTAATTATATAAAGCTATGATACTCGCAACGATTGGCTATCTTGCTACTAACATCTCCGAATCTTCTTCCGGCGCCTTTACAGACTGAGGTAATAACTGGCTTAAAAGTAAGGGGGGGTTGATCTGGTGGGGTACTTGCCGGATGTAAGAAGCGCAACCCTAAACCTGGTGACATTATAAAAGATTTTCTTTTTCCGGTTGTGGCCTGTACTGTTTCGGCCTATTAAGTCTCAAACAATAGTCCCTCGCCCGCAATTCCCAAGCTGAAGGGCTTTGTCTGTTTCAGAAGTATAGAGAGGGAGCCGTGAATGAGGGCACCGCCGGAGAAGCAACTACATCAAAAAGCTCACAGAAGATCAGGCAATTAATTACAAGCAGCAAGGCATCTGGACAACTATGTGATGGTCGGTTAAAGACAACAGCTCCTATTTTTGCGCTTTCAAGTAATGTTGCTTAAACAAAGCTGTGGAACCAGACAGGGGTGGTCAGGTTCGACGGCGACCATAAAGGAGCTACTAGGTTGACATTGACCGCATTACATTACTGATGCTGGTAGGGTGCTGATAGACAATATCTCTCGGAGAGTTCTCACTCCCGAAATTCGTGATGATTAGATCGATTTTGTCTGGCCTGAAAAGAAGTTAACAGACCTGGAATCCGGGTAACATGCTCGGGTTGGGAACAAGTCCCGCTGCCCCTACCTTGTTCTAGTACGGGGGTGCTAATAGACAAGTGCGTAAAAGAAAAAATGATTGGTCGCTATTGAGTATCTGATCTAAAATCATAAGTCTCATATTCAGCCAGAGAGTACCTTTTGGCGCAAAATTGAATCGCCAAGGTTAGAGAGCACGAGATTCTGAGCCTGTCCGGGCGTGCCAGCGAATATGTATGCTCGGGCCTATGATCTCTAATTAAGCGAGTAAAGATTCATATTTAGAGTGGCTTTCACTAATCTAAAGCCAAAGATCACTGATACGAAACCATATCCGACAATATTTGCCGTTTCTGGTGGACCACGTGTCCTTAATGAGTTCGTTCCACGTTTTTTAGCAACGCGTAGTGTGTAACCTGGGTGAAACTCCTTGCATTGTGCACACAGAACGTGAGGTTTTCGGAGCCAGTACTACGAAGGCATGTTGCCTGACTCTCTCCACATCTAACAATTTCACATCGGCCACATGTACCAACGAAGGGGAGCCACATCGTTAGGTGCCGGGGCCACTGAATATAAAGCGGGCCTTTCCCTACCTCTCCTTCTTCCCTTCATCCCAATCCACCATCTCGGGATCTCTCGGTGTCACCGGCAGTTCGACCCCCCCCCCCCCCCATCATGATGCGTTTCTCTACATCACCCAACCTCTACACCTACACAATCGAATTTCCGATACTCTCTTCCGTCTACCTTATCACTAGCCTCCGTAGGGGGAATGGACTATCTACATATATATTGTCGGAACCTTGTGGAGACTATGAATTATATGTACTAATGTATTTCTCGTGGTCGGTGTAGGGGAGGGGGTAGTCGACGCAGTTTTGGTGGTGCAGAGCGGAACTAATCCAAGCCCCTATAATGCATTTCCCTGCTCAGCGAGGTGCCTATTGACCGAGAATTATGGCCCTCGACCACATAAAAATCGGGCCGCCGAGCCTGCGGCCAAGATATATTTGTATGTGAATCTCGCTGAGTAGGGATCTTGCTGAGAAGGAAAACGAAGTATGGGCAGGAGGGATATATGAATACAGGCAAGCGCTGGCATGTTACGAAGAGTTATATTTGCTGATGGTGACATGTTGTCATAGCGGAGACATGGTGAATAATGAGCCCAACTATCAACTTGATTAAATCCTCCATTAACCACATGAACCGCTCATCTTGTGGGCACTCGGTCGGTTTTGGTGCTCATCACTACAGAGGAATATACTACTTCCATATTACCTACGCTGAGTCGAGAAAAGAAAACACCTACTGCCTACCCACCCACTGAAACTACTGAGAAAGCCTGTGGTGGGTGGGTGGCTCGAAGCTCAATAAATTATGCAAAGAATTGAGAGGTGGTACGTTATTCGACCAAATGTTTGATTACACTTTAGGTTCCTCACACGTTAATATTTGTGCATGCTGGGTCAAACGCCTGTTTAGCTTCATTTTACTCTAAAGTTATGTAGGAGGGTTGTAAGAATGTAGTGCAGTTTGGGCTTCGATGATTCAATGGGATAGTGTTGGGCCCATATTTTGCGGGATAAGAGGGACACATTCGTGTTTCTTGGCACCCGAGATTGTGGCAGTCAAGTTTGATAGTGATGGGTTTTTTAGGGGGTGCTTTGGTCCTTATGGATTTCCAGAGGACATCCTATGTCTAATTACGCGAACCTAAGGCGTTGTAACATGAATTTCTTCTGAGCAGGTAGTGTACGAAGTGCCTAGGACCCCTTGTGAGATACATAAATGCGACTCTCTTATATTGGTATATAAGAGATTTCAATCTACTGTAGTCTTGTGAATAAAGTATTGCACCACTTAGAGTCTAATATTAACATGAGGGCTTTCAATTCCCTTATCGTCGTGAAGCTAATTAAGCCTAAAACAAGCCCCTTTCACAAGTATCAACCCTCAAACAATCGAAGTCAACCAACCACTATCATTGTTCTTCCCCTCTTCCGTGATTAAGCATTTACGTAGTTCCTTGGCCGGTAGCCCCTCTCGAGCGCTCCTAGACTCGTTGGATTGGGGGCACTGTATCTGTAAGCGTGTCCCCACCCAAACGCCAGACATAACACATCCAACAGACACCCCTATGGTGTGTAAGTATCTAAAGTTAGAGCTCTAGTGTTACGGGATTGCTGGGTTAGGGTTAGGAAGAGGGGTCAATGGAGATTATGTAAGGAGTTCGACAAGAGGGTTGGCCCTTGGCAACTCATATATTTGTATAATAGATAGCCTGACCGCCGTGAAGCTGGTAGACTCTCTTTCTCTATCAGTGAACGGAATCCGGTCTACAATATTACAAGTTTAAACGCTACAGAACTATTGCTTAGCAAAAGCCGTATCTCAGTGACATTGCTCGAGATATCCCTTTACATCTAAAGGAGCGGGGGTACCTTAATAGCTCTCGCCCTCCTCCAAGGATATTTGAGTTTCTCTAATCCCAGACGCTCGGGATAAAAAGGGTTCGTACTGGAACGCAGGAAAACCTTGCAGGAAAGCATTATATTAAGGCTTAATTCTCACTTTCTAACTTTCTCTATGATACTTCTCCAGTCGGTTCAAGAGTCCAGTTTCCGCCAATGCTAAAATGATATAGGCCTGATAGACCTTTCTCCCTGATGATATACATATCCTTGTCACAAAGGCCCGAGTTTGTAGCCTGATATTTGCAGATACTGACAGGGAAAGAGGCTGTGCGGTGATCCGCTTGATTTGACGCGGTGAAAGACGTACGTAGCTATCCAAACTATATTCGTATAAGACAGCTGAAAGACGAAGTCCACATAGCTCAGTGGAGTAATACCTTGCTGAGGAAAAATCAGTGTTGTGGGATTGGTACTGTGATGCTCTCCAGCCGCCGAGCCGGGGTGTAGATGGCTGCCCCAGGATGTGCGCCGGTTGGGTGGATATTCAGCAGGTGGGTTGGCCGGGGCTGTGGTGGGGTACGTGCATTAATGGCGTAACATGGGTAATCCCATTTTTTTATTCCCCCCCCCCACCCGCCTTTTTTTATTTAGAAAGATGTTGAACCTCTGCTGTCTGAGCAAAATACAACAACCTCATCCGGTTCCCCGACCTTACTATTTGTCAACACCCCCCACCAAAATGGACTGATTATCCTCAGCATACTTAACTCTCTACCTCTTCAATCACAAACACCAACACCCCCGAAACCAATAACCCAGGTGGTTACTAGCTCCTCACGGTCAAGAGAACCAGTCACTCACCTATGGGACGCTAAATATTTGGCCGGAAGCTTTATCTCGATCACTCTATGGCCGTAATGTCCCCCTCGCTGCAAGATGTATCGTTTATCTTATTCTCTTTATTTATTGAGTTGCCGATGGAAGGAGGGCGTTCTGGGGATGAAATGGTGTGTCTCGTCATAACTGTAGGTTGCTTTCAAGTAATGAATTCAAATAAGAATGTCTCCCTCACACATACAAGCTGACGTGCGTTGCAAGCTACTTCCTACTGCCCGGGGCAGTGCCCACAGTGCGGCAGAGTAGCAGGTAACTGCCAGGGCTATTGAGGCCAGTAGGATCCGGAGCCCGTTTGCCGAAGCATGGATGTAGCTCGTCGACCGGTGTATAAATTTATGCTGGGGTAGCGAGAGTACCCAAGAAACCTGACGCCTACCATGTAGGTAAAAAAGGCGCTGGGTGTAGTGTTTCGGGTATCTACTCTGTAATACATACTGTCGCGGCAGATTACGTCGCTTGCTATTCTAGCTTTCTCTCTAGGTTGAGGAAAAGGTTAGTTAATATACGTACCCACAATCGCGCTCTGCCAGCGAAGGCTGAACGTGGAGGCCCCTTAGTACTTAGCTCGTAGCTATTGTGGCTTTCCCACCGGCGTGGTGGAAGAGCTGGGAGCTACCATGATACGGCACACACTGGGGGGGGGGGGGGGTTAGTCCCTGGATGCACGACTGATACCTCATGATGTATTTTCCCCATCCCTGTATGGGAGGTGGGTTTCCGGCGTGAGCACGCATGTATGAAATATCCATAAGACAATGTCAGATTTGTCATTTGTATTATTAGAGTCATAGTTCATCACTCAATGTGGTGCCTTTCCGTTTCTTTTTCCCTTTTTACTGCACGCATCAACTACCTCTACCGGTTCTCTAAGGTGGCAGGGGCTAGTGGTAATTAAGAGCAGAAAACTTGACGATTGGGCATTGGGTATTTAATCAGAGCTCCCAGATGCAACGTATCACATCCAAGGCGTGGTCGTGATGCATGGAACCAGCTTCCGAGCAAACGTTACATCCGGGCCACCCTTCATCCCCCCCAGATCTCCGGTCACAGTACAGAAAAAAATGATAGCTTGGGGTATTATTTAATTGTTGAGTTGTCATTAAAGCAAAGCAGTGGCCATGGTGGAGGGGGAAGGGACCACCAGAGCTGCGAGGAATATCCTTTACGATACATAATGTCAATCTCACATGACTCTCATATCCTATGAGTCCAAAACACACCGTATTCTTTCACCCGTTCAGGCGGTAATGTATGTGATAAATGCTACCACACTTCGGTATCTTTCCTGCCTTGTCCCCGAGCCGCTCTATGCGTGCCGTATCCTGGTATCAAATCTTGTTACAGGCTGCGTCATTGGGGGGCTCATCATTCATCATAGGTTCCGCACCTGCGCTAGCAATTTAGACTTTAGCGCTAGGCTTAGCATTCGTTGTTCCGCTACTGCAGACAAGCCACGGTGGTGTAGTGGTTAACACACCTAGAAACTCAGCATGTAGTGCATAGAGCTGTGAGGGTGACTTGGGTTCGATTCCCAACCGAGGCATTATCTTTTTTTTTTATCACTTCACATCCCCCGTTTATCGATAAACATATCGTTGCCAGACATCAACCGCAATTGCTCGCAATGTTGGGTTTCGGAAATTCGCTGGTTGTAGGGGGACTGTACTGCTGTCTTCGCTGAGGTGATAGCTTACTACCAGTAGCGTGCAAGTGCAGGCCTGCGCCAACCTACAATTTATTTGTACTTCATACCCGTAGGTTATGGAAACCGTCCTCTTCCTGCTTGCTGGAAATGGCGTGGTCATCCTCCTCAATACAAAAAACATAGAAACACACACTTTAGCGCCAGTCTACATAATAATATAAACCTATAATACGTCTACTAGGGACTTTTTTTGGTTTTTAATATCTTTTTTTTCTATAGGCTCTTATTTACCTATGTTTTGATCAATCTTTTTATGAAGGTTATTTTATTCAGTGGAAGATATGGATGCGCAGGCAGGCCAGTATTCACGCTCCTTCTAACATAGGTGAATCTCGCAAATAAAATTCTTGATTATTTCTCTATTCAATATGTACATTTACTCTATACTAGCAATCTTTCCTATCTGTTCACTCGCCTGCAATGGCTATTTGGTTCGCTGCTTGGTTGGGTGCTGCTTAGTTGGGTGCCTTTTTTTTTTTTGTTTACATCATTAATCTAGTTGGGTGCCTGGTTTGCTAGGTTGGGTGCTGAACTCGCTGGATTGGGTGCTAGACTCGCTGGATTCACTGCTTGTTTCACTGATTAGCTCATGTCTGGTCAATGACGGAATATTGAAATGAGGCGGGCGTGGGGGCGTAGATGACGGCATTGGGATGAAGTCGTAGAGAAGGAGGGATAGAGATGAAGATGAAGGTGTAGAGATGGAGATATAGAGGTGGAGGTGAAGGTGTGGAGGTGGAGGTGTAGGAGGTTAGAGACGGAAGGCATACGGGTTTGATATCTGCGAAGTCCTAACCCTAACCCTTAATTATGCCTTGACGGGTCAAAGTTACATGTAGTTAGGGTCACCAAAAATCATCTTTTTCACCCTTTTGAGTTCACTTTATGGGCTTTTCGAAATTGGATCTTTTTAAAACCATGCCGCAGTGTTAGTGCTCAAAACAATATTTATAGAAATATACGGACTGCCGCTAATGTATTGAAATGACACTGTAAAACCCCTTTATCTCCCTCAGGCTTCCCCCACTCCCCTCCTCCTTTTTAAATGTTCGTTCCATTTCTAGTCCCCCCATCTCTATTACCGATCAATCTGGCCTCGTTCCCGGCGTGTATCTCGTCGTTCCCATCTTCTCCATTTGTATGCCTTGGGTGATCACACCCCTGGATCCAGAGGGCTGCTTCAATAGAGATTTTAGGCCAAGAATCAATTTTGAGAAATGCTGTTTGCCCACCCAGCAAAAGGATCCCTACAAATAGTAAGTTTGACCAAAAGTGATGGTTCGCCTAAGGTTTCTAATACCGTCTTCGCTTCAATGTAGGGCTCTTATATCTGTTTCCCGCGCGGTGCCGTACCGTCGCTTCTTTTGTGTCCGCATTCGGTGAGGATGTATCTAAAGTCTTCTTTTTCTGCCATCCCGCGCTAACCTCATTGTGTGGGCCAACATCATCCACGGCAGGTGCTGCACCGACACTACCAACAAATTTAAACTTTAGCCCGGAGCTCATAATCTCCTACCGCGCCCCTAAAAAGAAGCCACGGTGGTGTAGTGGTTAACACACCTAAAAACTCAGTACGTAGAAGATAGGGCTGTGAGGGTGGCTTGGGTTAAAATCCCAACCGAGGCATCATATTTTTGTTTTTTTGTGGCTTTGGCGGCCTCATGGTGGACCTGACCTCGCTAGCCGCTAGTTCCATTGACCCACTCGTTGTGATCCTGGAGGACTGGCTGTGCCCATTTAGCTGCCGGGTAGGATGACATCAGGCTGGTGGGATGGTAGGTTCGTACGGTGCGCCCAATAATGAGATTAAGCGGGTACGCAAGCTCGGAGATCATAAACCCTAACAGCTTCCTCCACTCCCCTGCTCCTTTAGCTATTCATTCCCTTTCTACTCCCCTCATCTATATTGCTGATCGATCTCGTCCTCACCTCCTACATGTATCTTATCATTCTCATCTTCTCCATTCGTATGCCTTCAGTGAGACCCCTGGACCCAGTTCAATACCGTCTTCGCCCCAATGTAGGGCTTTCATATTTGTATGCTGGGAATACCGTGCCTGGCTCCCTTCTGTTTGCATTCGATGGGGTGTGCTTGACGTCTCACTTTCTGCCATCTTGCGCTAACCCCGTTGTGTGGGCCAGCATCCGCGGCAGGTGCCGCACCGACGCTAGCAGCTAATTTAAACTTTCGCCCGGAGCTCATAATTCCCTAATGCGCGACTGCAAACAAGCCGCGGTGGTGTAGTGGTTTACACACCTAGAAACTCAGCATGTAGTGCATAGAGCTGTGAGGGTGACTTGGGTTCGATTCCCAACCGAGGCATCATATATTTTTCATCTTTTGTGGTTTTGGTGGCCATTTGGTGGAGCTGACCTCGACAGCCGCTGGTTCCATCGATCCACTCGTTGTGACCGCTGGAAGGATAGATCTGCTTGCTGATCAGTTGCCAGGTAGTATCACATCATGCTGGCGGGGTGGTAGGTTTATAAGGTGCATCCCATACTGAGGTGAATCAAGATCCTATAGGTACCTAAGGCCGGCTCCGCCGCTGGATATTCTGACTGGGGGCTTCACCACCTCGCACCCGATAGCGCGTAAAGATTGAGCGGGTACGCAGGCTCGGAGACTATCAGGTCATGTATGGTAGTTATGCTGACTGCCTCAGATACTGGCGCCAATCCCTCAACGCAAACAGACGGATGGAACAAATGGGATATCCCCATCCCCTGCCGCCACAAGTACCGGTTATGCCTCGGCCGGACATTCTCACGTATGCCTGGAAGAGGGTGAGGGGGAATGGGGGTACTCCCCACGCTCGGCCACGACCGCTCAGTTGTGAGTACAGCACTAGTGATCTAAACCAAATTGAGTTAGTCAGATTCAAGATAATGGCATCGAGTGATAATCCGTGATGATACAAAGAACTTTGCCGAAAAAGGGTAGGGCCCTAATGATGTAGATCACGAAGGGCTAAAATGCCTAAATTGGTCCCTTGTCGGTATGCTTCTCATAATGGGACGCCACTCGCCCATTGGGACACAATGCATCTCGGTGGGAGAGTGTCGCTCAATCAGGACCCCCGAAGAATATTTGGTGCCAATTGTACTTGTATCACTAACCTATAACTGACTATATTATGGTAGACCGTGGGGTCAGAGGTGGCCGGTAGAGCGGGGGATAGCCCCAAGGACCAGTATTTTAAGATACCCCCCTCCCGTCCTGTATTGAATGGGGGCATAGCGGTGCGTGGGACGTAAGTAACTACGTCTCAATCGCTTTTGGTCCACCAAGACGTCTGATGATCATCCATGCGCCTAAACTGAGGGAATAACTCTCATCCGGGCAGGGTTTGTTTCCTAGGAGCTGCGGCCCTGGAGTTTATAGGCAAGCATAGCTTAGTGGTAGAGCACTCTCTAGTGGATACTTCTAGATGATTAAGTCGTTTAGTGAAATTACCTCATCATTTTCACTAATTCATGTAGACTCTGGGCGATATGTTGGGGCTTACGCCAATGAGATCTTATTTCTGATCCTCCAGCTACAACCAAGATACACTTCCTCCCCTCGTCTATTCCCAAAGTCTATCGTCGTTGTCGTTAAGATCGATCATCATTACCTACCGGGGTCATCGAGAAATAGGAGGTAGTCAGATACATGGTGCCAATTGATAAGCTAGCACTCAGCGCGCGAGGAGCTGTAACAGTGGTCGTACAGGAGCAGTTGCGTGCAGATTTAGCGGCAGCTCTGCTAACAGTAGTGATTGCAGTAGGTACGAGATGAATAATATTGGAAAATATTGATATAGCGTAGCTATGGTAACTATTATGATTTCATAGCTTAAATGGTGAAATGAGGGGGGATGTATGTTGGTAGGTAAGCAGTGGGCCGTTTATCGATATTGGTAATATATAATGACGGCGACGGCCCTCAAGGACCTGTTCTTTAGCTACATACATACTATATGACTTCATAATTTCTATACCATATACCAACGCCCGCAACAGACCCATCTAGCCGTGTTGATGTGCATGGATTGGTTTAAGGGGGCGTCCTAGTAAAGCCAACTTTACTTGAACGAAGATAAATGATAGGTTTAGGGCTAGGGTTAGGTTAGCAAATGTTAAGAAGGTCCTTATGGTGTCCCTTAGTCATTACCCCTATTGTGAAAAGCTGGAGGCAGCTTGTGGGGGCAGCTCCCCCCCGCGAGGAGTACCCACTCAATCCTGGCATGTTGAAAAGCTTATTTGCAGGATTCCCACTTTGAAAGACTTAGTTCTCTCAGATATATGCCTAGTGGGGTGCTGTACAGTCCTACATATCCCTGACGCAGTGATGATAATTATGTTTCATTACTATTGCTCTTTGCCGAAATGTTTCGCCAATGCGAATAGGGCAAAGTGCGCTCCAGTAATCTTGTGAGACGTTAGAAACTTGACAGATCGGAACAAAGGTTGATGTATGGGGTTCCACGTGGTGAAAGAACCAGTACACGCCGTGTTTTCATCGGTGGGGTTAGACACTTTCCGAGGCTGCAACCTCTAAGCCTTTGATGTATTTAAAATGCGTGCATGCTGTATCGATTAGCTGGGCAGGTATTATCCGCGTGTTAGATCTCACTTGTCTTTGAGAGAACTAGCAAGGAATGTATGCATTCCTCGTATCTCCACTAGTAGGCTTTAACCTTGGTTATTGTCGTCCTCATAGCTGTATCTCCGACCAATAGCGGGACGTCTTGGTGGTATGTAATTTGTTCAAAGTGTAGAAATTGCGGAATCAAAAACCGCTGTCAAAAGTTTTAGTCAAGACTAAACCAAATTGCCGTCATATGAAAGTCTTGGTGTAAGCAATGGATGTTACAGGAGAATCTTGACATTATTGTATTACTCACATGGGTCACGTCATGATGAGTCAATGTACGGGTATATTTACGTTCACTATATTTCTTTTGTACTACGTCGCTTATGTATAAATACATTGTTACAGGATTGCTTGGCGCCTAGATTACTAGTCGGATAATGATATTGTCCTAGTGCGAAGGTGCCAAGGATCAGGTGACATAGGTTAGGAAAGCGGGGTTCGGTTATAACTCGGCAACCACGATCACGCCATAGGCAGAGATTTCTCTACCCCACCTCGTAGGAAACCGGAGCGATGGTTGGCAGCATTACGGGGGTTTTGCTATTGGAGGAGTTAGCGGGTTTAAGGAGAATCTTTATGTATAAATAGTTAGTAGGATTCCCGGAGTCTTAGGGGAATCATCATCCTCTCAAGCGAACGGAATCCGGTCTACAATATTACAAGTTTAAACGCTACAGAACTATTGCTTAGCAAAAGCCGTATCTCAAGTGACTCTCTTCGAGATATCCCTTTACACTATATTGTACCTTATCCGGTCGCACTCTTTACGCAGACCACCACTTCAAGACAACACTTCGCTTATCAAATAACCTTGTGTGATTGCTAGGTACGGATAGTACACGGGCACTCGGTTAAGAGATAAGAGGAAGATAGTGATCAAGAAGTCGGTATATGCATCCTCGCTTCGCTTGTCAGACCTCCTTCCTCGTTCCAAAAGGCAGCGCAGAACATCTCTACTGCGGCTACCTCCAACACCAAGGCTTCTTTATCAAGACGACTATCGCCACCTTCGGCGAAATCTCAACCAAACTCCGCCTCTATCCTTATCACGCTTTAAAACTCTCACGGCTTAGCAGACTCGCACTTACTCCTCTACCTTGGTGCATCACCACCCCCGAACTTCCAATCGAATTCTTTAAAAATGTCCCTCCCACTAGCGTTACAAGCTCCGGACGATACACCTATGGAGGAATCCATTATCCTGCGAGACAAAGACACCGCCATCGCCTGAGCCCACCCAAATGCCGCCAGCAGAGCCCGGGATACCTCGCCATTAACTCTTCATTCGCAGAGTAAGGCCCCAAGAAGGTCCCGAACGACCCAAGGAGGATTACCCAGCTCCGCCAGTCTGGACTCTCGACTTTTCAAAACTCCAACCCGACAGTCCGCTATTATAGCGAGGCACTCTGGTTCGGATGGGGGTATGAGCGACGCCAGCTACGCGAGCACCTCATCAATCGGCGGGCCTTACTACGAGGAAGAAACTCCTCGAGCCCCCCGAACGGAGGTAGTCCTCAGGAATCTCCACGGTCTCGCCGCTCAGACAGGCTTAGCCCTGCAAACGGAAACCCAGGCCAGGCAACGGCAGCACGGCCAAATGATCCAGGAAGGGCAGCAGTTGGTGGGATTAGTGGACGGGAAGTTCCGGGAGGTAGAAGGACAACAAGGGCAGCTAGCTACCGCCCTCAGTTCCCTGGCCAGCCAGTTCCAAGTCTACGCTCAGGAGCAGCAAATAGCAACTGAACAAAGGTTCAGGCAACTAGCGTTGGAAACTGAGCAAGAAAAGGCAAGGACCACCGAGCTGGTAAACTTCATCCAAGGGCAACAGTCCCTAGAAGTTCCGGCTACGGTTGGTGCTACAATCTCAGCGGCCCAAAAGTTGCCACCCAGAGCGCCGACTCCAGTCCCCGCCCAAATCAGACCAGAACTGGAAAGAATGCTGAAGGAAGCCCTGAAAGCATTCAAGGGAAAGCAGCCCCGAGTGGAATCGGTAGACGATTCGGCAGGAGAAGGAAGAGCACCGCCCCCCTCACCCCCAAAAGACAAAGGAAAGAGCCGTAAAGAGCCAACTCCACCCCCCAGAAGAACCCACGGTAAACGTAGGAGGGAGGAGGAGCCTATAAGGGGTGAGGAGGCAGGAGGGCATGGAGGCGGTAATGGGGGAGGAAGAGGGAGAAGAAGGCACCGGAGAGACAGTAGTCCCGATTCATCGGACTCATCAAGCTCCTCCGAGGAAGACAGAAGGAGAAGGAAAAGGAACAGGCACCACCGACGAGCAGAGACGCAGTCACCGGAGCCCAGAAGCTATCGAAAGGGAGAAACCCCTAAGCAAGCTAAGATTCCTTTTTCCGGCGAAGTCAAGGAAGATGTCCGAGAATGGATCTCTAAAATGGAAATCCTGATGGACCTTCAACCTCGAGTCACATGGGATGATAAGACTCGAATCCTCCGAAAGATCCCTGAATTTACCGAAAGGCCGCAAGCTTCGCGAACTTTAAGCGAAAGGCAAGAGAAACGCTGAATCAGACTTTAACGCTTCAAGAAAGAACTCCTCATCCAGTACGGAAACCGCACCAGCCAAGAACGCCAAGCAGGATTTGATGTTCACAATCAAACTGGCCCCATTGATGATTACATCAATGAGATGCAGAATCTGGAATGGGATGCTCGAGTTGGACCAATCGTCATGAAATCTATGATCCTCACAGGAATAAGCTCCTCGTTGGAACATAGGCTCTCTGCCGCGATTGAAGAACCATCGGATTTTGCCGATTGGTTAGCCTGGGTAAGAAAGGTAGGAAGGAAGGACGCTGAAGTCAAAGCCCGCAAAGAGATATTGCGAGGACGAGAATCGGCGAAACAACCAGACACCCAAGCACCCAGCCGTCAGCGACCACCTCGATCCCGTAGAGAGGAACGAAGGGAATCCCCAGCCAGACCCCGCCCTCAGAAAAGGGAACGAGAGGAATCACCGCATAAGCCCAAACCAGCTACCGGTAGCCTTGGTGCGACCCAGGCCGAAAAAGACCAATGGGCGAAAGAGAATAAATGTCTCAGATGCGGAAGGGAAGGTCACTGGACGAAGAACGCTTTCACCAATAAGGCGAGAAAGAACAGGAACGGAACGGCCGTCGAGGGGAAGAAAATAGAAAATCCTCCCAGCCGATCCGAAGAGTGAAAAAAGGCAGAAATTAGGAACCTCTGGCGAGGCATTTAGGGCTAGAATTACGGCACTTGGGGAAGACTGAAATTGTTATTCGTTTCTTATACTTTTACGGGTTAATAAGTTGTGCAAAAAATTACTTCGCGGAATAGAAATTCTCTTCAAACTATACTGCAAGGAAGCAAAGGCCTCCGCCAGAAACCTAGACCAGAGTCACTAGAAGTTCAGAAATCAGAGGGGCCACACAGATATGCGGATGGTAGAGGCACTGCCCACCATTGACTGCCACGACCCTGTGGAGAGACTGCCAATGCAAAAGTAAGAACTCGTGATTAGGGCAAGGTATTCTTGGACAGGGCACGTCTGAGCTACCCCGCACTTAGCTATATAAGAGGCCTCATCCGCCCGAGAGGAAGGACATCAACCATCCTCTCCTACTTCCACAACAACAAAGTCTACTACAATGACTACCACCACCCAAGAAACCCGCCTCGAGATGGAAATCTCCTGGCTCAACCCCAAGACCAAGAAACACTTTACCCACACTGTCCAAGCACTACTAGACAGCGGTACCGAGACATGGATAATGTCCTGGGACTGTGTTAAGAAAGCCGATATCCCAATTCAAACTCGACCTATAACTCTCCTCATCAAACAAGCTGATGGCTCACGTATGCCACACTCCGGAACCCATATCACCCAACCCCTTACACTCCGCATAGGTAGCCACCTCGACAGGTTAGTCACCTGTGAAATAGGTACCTTTGCTGGAGAAGACCTCGTTATACCTCATCGATGGCTCACAGAGCATCAACCTCGGATACATTGGGGCCAGAATAAGGTTACCTTTGATAGTATCCAGTGTCAGATTAAGGGATGTATGATGACCGATCATGACATGTACGAAGAAGGTTGGCAAGAGAAGGTCGTTAGACTACTACGACACATGCCCGAACCAAACATGCCTCTCGAGTCACACCCTTTCTGGTCACGAAGTACGGGAAGCGAGACTCTCGCTAGTGCTATCCCGGAAGTGTTCCAAGACTACGCAGATGTGTTCTCCCCTGAAGGAGCAAGCCGCCTGCCGGAACATAGTGAGTGGGATCATAAGATTCCTCTCTTGGACGGAAGCCAACCTCCGTGGGGACCAATCTATGCATTGTCACCCCCGGAACAGAAAGCGTTGAGGGAATACCTGGACGAAATGTTAGCGACAGGTAAAATTGTCCCATCTTCCAGCCCAGCAGCGGCACCCATCCTCTTCGTCCCCAAATCAGACGGGTCTCTCAGGTTATGCGTCGACTACCGCGGATTAAATGCCGTTACAGTTAAGAACCGATACCCGCTACCACTCATGACAGAGTTGGCAGACTCGACGAAAGGAGCTCTCTTCTTCACCAAAATAGATCTCAAGAACGGTTACAACCTAGTAAGGATCGCAGAGGGAGAAGAGTGGAAGACAGCTTTCCGGACCAAATACGGCCACTTCGAATATAGAGTTATGCCTTTCGGCTTGACCAACGCCCCGGCAACGTTCCAGGCCATGGTCAATACCATATTCAAAGACCTGTTAGATCAGGGTCTAGTGGTTTACTTGGATGATATCCTGATATATTCCAAGTCTAGAGAAGAGCATGAAGCTCTTGTGCGCAGGGTGCTGGAGCGGCTACGACAAAACCACCTATACGGCAACCTGAAAAAGACTGCTTGGTTCCAAACGGAGATAGAATTCCTAGGATTCAAGCTATCAGGTAGCGGTACCCAAGTCTCGCCCGAAAAGGTGAAGGCTATTACTGAGTGGTTAGTACCCACGAAGGTAAAGGAACTTCAATGCTTCCTGGGTTTCGCCAACTTCTTGAGACGGTTCATCTATGGGTACTCAGCAGTATGCAAGCCCATGACTGATCTCCTGAAGAAAGACGCTGTATGGAGATGGGGTCGGGAGCAGCAGGATGCTTTTGACGAACTCAAAAGGAGATTCACCACCGCTCCTATCCTCCGACACTACGACGAACATCGCATGGCTGTCCTAGAAACAGATGCCAGCGACTGGGCAGAGGCTGCGGTCTTGTCACAGACGTTCGAAGATGATAAGTTACATCCGGTGGCTTATCACTCTCGCAAGTTCAATGAGGCCGAAGTCAACTACGAGATCTACGATAAGGAGATGCTCGCAATCGTTTCCGCCCTCTTGACTTGGAGACATTGGCTGGAAGGTACGGACATACCTATCCAGATCTATTCTGATCACCAAAACCTTCAGTACTTCACAACAACCAAGAAGCTGTCAAGAAGACAGGCCAGATGGGCTGAAAAGATAGCACCTTTTCACTTCAAGATCCACTTCCGACCCGGCGATAAGAACGGGAAACCAGATGCGTTGACCAGGCGTCCGGAGTACGCGCTGGAAGGGGGAGTAGTTCGAGAGCAGCCTGTAAAATTGCTCCTCTCAGCCGAACACTTTGCGGAAAACAACCTGAGAGAACCTCGTGAAGAAATCCTGCAACGCCTTTTCGGAAATGCTGGATCAGTGGGTACACCTGCCAGGAGTGGGACTGCCATCGGCGCTGCAGAACTGGTATGGAGAAGAGGGCCAATGGACTCGTAGGATAGTTCCGGATGAACTTCCTGAAGACGAAGATCCAGAGGACAGTTGGACCCGGCAGACTATCTCGAGGGATGCTGCAATAGAGTAGGATCCTGATCGGAATACAGCGACTCATGAAGGGCGCTGGGTAGTGCCTGGGTACGCCGTCAAGCAGGTTATAGAAGACCACCACGACCGTCCCACGGCAGGGCATCTAGGCAGGGATAAAACCTTGGAATTGATTGACCGGAACTACTGGTGGCCAGGAATGACCACGGATGTAGCCAAGTATGTCAGCACGTGCGATGTATGCCAAAGAGCCAAACAACGACGTCGACATATGTCTCTTCCACAGCCCCTAGAGTTAGCCACGACCCCCTGGGTAGACATCTCCATGGACTTCGTAGTGGAGTTACCCAAGGAGAGGTCAAGTTTCCGTAACGTTATGGTAGTAGTGGACCGCTTCAGTAAAATGGCGCACTTCATACCAATGACGGGAATCAACGCGGAGCAAACCGCACAAGCCTTCGTCAAAGACATCTGGCGCTTCCACGGACTCCCGCGATCAATAGTATCGGACCGAGGAACACAGTTCGTATCAGCCTTCTGGACGGCCATAACGGAACGGTTAGGGATTCGTAGAAGACTCTCAACCTCGTTTCACCCCCAGACAGATGGTCAGACGGAAAGGACAAACCAGCATATGGAGTCCTACCTAAGAGCGTTTACGGCCGGCACTGGTAAGAAGTGGAGAGATCTCCTTCCTATCTGCGAATACGCCTACAACAACGCCAAACACTCCTCTACCGGGCAGTCACCTTTCTATTGCAACTATGGGTTCCACCCTCGCACAGACTGGCCTACGGATATGGAGATTGAAAAGCTAGACGCCCAAGGAAATAACCACCTGGACGAGATCCTCGCCGCCCACGAACTAGCCAAGGAGACCTTACAGAAGACGTACGATAAAATGGCGTCTCGACCTGGCCCGGTAGTGCAACAATTTGAACCCGGGCAGAAGGTCCTACTAGATACTAGGAACCTCGGCGGATATAATAAGTGGTCAGATAAGTTCACGGGACCTTTTGAGGTAATAGCAAAGGTCGGCACTCGAGCATACCGACTTGACCTACCAGTAGACTGGAAGGTTCACAACGTATTCCACGAAATGCTCCTGCGTCCCTATCGAGAGGACCCGGATACCAGCAGGAAGCAGAATACTCGGAAGCGGTTGGCAACCCCAGAACCCCAAGAGGCATTACTGGATGAGAACGCCAAACCAGCAATTCATACCCGCCCTTATACTCGAAGCCAAGGCATAGTAGCCTCAGCGTCCGCGTCCCGACGAGCTCAGAAGCATCGACGGTTGATGAAGCCATAGTCTCGATACCTTCCCTCGCCATGGCTTTTCCCCATAAGGGTTTTTACCATTGGAAGGGTTTAACGGTCGAGGACGACGGCTAGGAAGGGGGAGTAGTGTTACAGGATTGCTTGGCGCCTAGATTACTAGTCGGATAATGATATTGTCCTAGTGCGAAGGTGCCAAGGATCAGGTGACATAGGTTAGGAAAGCGGGGTTCGGTTATAACTCGGCAACCACGATCACGCCATAGGCAGAGATTTCTCTACCCCACCTCGTAGGAAACCGGAGCGATGGTTGGCAGCATTGCGGGGGTTTTGCTATTGGAGGAGTTAGCGGGTTTAAGGAGAATCTTTATGTATAAATAGTTAGTAGGATTCCCGGAGTCTTAGGGGAATCATCATCCTCTCAAGCGAACGGAATCCGGTCTACAATATTACAAGTTTAAACGCTACAGAACTATTGCTTAGCAAAAGCCTTATCTCAAGTGACACTCTTCGAGATATCCCTTTACAGCTAGCTCGGCCGCTGTGCGAGGGAAGGGGTGAGTGATGAGCGAGAACAGGTAGCCAGAACACCTAGCCAGACCCTCTCGCTTAGCAGAATACTCAACACATTTCATGTGGGTAGGAAGCAGGAACTTGTACTGTAGATGACGGAAGAAAGGTGTACTAATGCGAGTCAGACAGGCTATTTAAGGAGCCCTCGACCTCCAGCTGCTTGTTCTATCCATAATTTACACCGGCCAACCCCACCTCATCCTTCACCAGCCCTATCACCAGATTTCATCCGCCTCCTTTGATAACAACGCATGACCTACTGAAAGCACACACCCTCGTACAACTAGATCGTGGATTACCCACACTGCATTTCCTGTAGGGTAGCTGTACTGGAGGATAGCTCAGTCCTTGCTATGCAGCCAATCGGATGGTGCCCTCTGCTGCCATTCCTTACACCTCCAGGCAGGTTAAGGCTTGATGGTAGTTGGCTAAGACATGTCTCTGCCGGCTACAGTTGCGGAGGTGTTACATCGATTGGTTATGAGAACATGATTAGCTTGGGTGGGGGCTATACATCGTGTAGGCGAGGGACAGGTAATTAGCAATCTTCGCGAATTCGTGTTGATATGACGCTGACATAATTTCATTCTATAGAAAAGCCCGAGTGGAAGCCCTGTAGGGAAGGGGGATGCTTGAATCCGGCCAAGCCGCCACCCCGATAGACAAATACAGAAAAGAGGTAGAAGACCCTTCCATAATCCAAGACTTTGTAGCTAACAGGCGACAGGAATCAGAGGGCTCTGTTTTCGCGGGCTTGGGCAACAGCTCGGGAATCAGTTTGGACACACTGCACCTCAAAATAATCAGGGTAGCCCGTATGGCCCTTCCTATCAAACCTCCTATGGATATGCACCTCAACGCTCGTTTGAACGTCGTGATTTCGGTGAGAGGAGACCGGCAGGCGTTTGCTATCGATGTGGACTAGTACACCCGCAGAGAGAAGCGTGACAACGGGTGCCTCTAACTCGACATCCCCAGACCTGCAATACAACCCCACAAGTATTTCATAGCCATGCCTTTTGGCAAGTCTGGAAAGTGGATAGAGGCTACTATGGTGGGGTGCCCAGGATGAGCAAAATTCGGGATGACTATCACTCTCCATCACTGTGTCAGTACTTACCCGCGGACACGGGGGTTGAACCAATTATTACCGACTCATCCCTCTGAACGCGCGGTCGAATAAGGGGGGCTAGATCTTCAGGTTTTAAGGCCGGCTGTAGGGTATACACTACATGTTCACCCATCATGCATCTAGGGCGCAAATTAGCACGGAGGCCGGCAGGCGGCGAATCGCAAAGATTTAGGGCCCGTTTGGCAACAGGCCAAAAAGGTTTTGCCCTTGTAAACTTTGTATGGACGACCCTTTGTTAGGCCTTGATCCTTGGAAGCTCCGAAAAAAGAAGAAAAAACAATACAGGCGGTTTCTTTTTATTGAACGAAAGCCAATCATCTTGTTTAGCGCTGCCATCTGGCTCCCAGATTCTTTGTGGTTCGAAATTCTTCTTTTTTGTCGGGGTTGCCGAACAGGCCCACAGGGGTAAGAAATTACGAGTAGAACCTTTCTTTTTTATAAAGCTAAGGAGGGGGATATCGGTTGCGGTGTTTTCTCCTGTTTATAAATGAGATAATTAGTTTGATAAGAAATCTTGTTGCAATTCGATAAGTATAGTTGGTGAACAGGGGAGGTGTGGCTTTTCATATTTCTGGCGACCCGGACACAACCCCCTAGCTCTTCTTAGCTTACATTTCCCGTCGTAATATCTCTTTCTTCATCTCTCTTCAGTTTTGATTACTATTCAACGGAGCTGGCCAGATTGGGCAATTGTATTCAACAGGCAACATGACCTTTATTACCCGCACAGCTGGATCTATTGCATAGAAGTAAAACGATTTGAAAAATGCAGGGGTTGAAGGAGAGAGTATATTTGTGAGAATCAGCGGAGGTCAAGGGCTTTTGAAATAGTTTTACTCACAATTATGTACCATCCTAGGGTTTGTATGGATAAGTCATGGGCGTAATATTCTTCAAAGGTGACTGGACCCCTCTACCTGCTCCTAGGCTTAGAGGAATCCTAGTGATAACAACACTTTACCTATGTTTCGGAACACCAGGCACACCATTTTAAGGGCAAGTAGGGGACCACGTCATCATTGTTCTAACAACGCCCTCTATACTTCACCGAAACGATGGACTATTAGAAACCGGCTTAGTATCCTAACCCGGAAGACCGTTACGCTGTATTATAATCCACCTGCTGGAATCTATAGGCTATGGCCAGGTCGCTGATTAATTTCCGAACCAATGAATACCCACCTACCGTGGCTAACGCCAACATTAAACGGTGTCAAGCACAATTGGGTGGTATTGGTATTCAAAGTGCTATTACTCTTGATAGAAGATGGTCATGGATGAAAACGACACAACTATATCTGTACACCGCGTTGCATGTTTATACTTAAGGGAGGCAGGAAAGGATTTACATGGCCAGGGTGGTATGTAATTATGCAAAATGTCGAAAAACACCTTAATGAGCACCGAATGGAATAGCAAGATAAGTAGTTCATTTAGATAAAACCTTCGGAGAGGGGTACCCTGATTATATTCGGTTAGAAAGCCGTCTAGCGGAGGATATTGATGACAACGGGGTGGGCTACATGATTTCTTGGGCCTCTCAATTAATAAGACTGAATAAATCTACTCAATTAGGTCTTGCAAGAAGCGCCTGTGCGAATATAACCTCCTCATTAGCACAAACATTAATAAAATTGTTCCCCATAAAATAAAATTCTGATTGTTATTGGGTTCAACTCTGTTATAAAACATTCTTTTGAGATACTTGTTTCAATATTTCGAAACCCCAACTCCTATTATCATAATTTTCGTGCTCCCATTTCCGATCTTTTTGCGGTTCGCCGCCCGCAGGCCACCGTAAGTGGGGATATATTTACAGGGATGAAGAAGGTAACTCTACAAACTATCAAGGTGAATCGGGAAATGAATCGGGAAATGAATCGGGAAATGAATCGTGCGAGTAAATGGATCAAATGTGACATATAATAAGGCATCAGATAACTATGGGGAAACGAATCAGTAAATGAATCTCAAGTTCATTCTGTCATTTAAGTTCACACAATTCCCACCTAATTCTCAAAAAGGGAAAAATGTTGATCTTGATGAGAGTTGAACTCTCACTATCTCGGAATTGTAGCCTAGATCTTATCACTTCCTCCAATACCTCATATAACAACATTTTAGAGAAGGTAGTAAGGAAGGATTATTGATTCATAATGGGTCAGCAAAGAAATGAAGTAAGGGAACCAAGTAAATGGATCAAGTAAATGAATCAAAGTTCTTATTGCAAGTAACGTCCCCCGGAAACGAATCACTTGATTCGTTTCCAGATCTGGTAGGGAAGAGGAACAAAAGAGAAGGCGAAAAAAAGATTTTTGACGGGTGTATCAAAGAGAGGTAACTGAAACGGCGGGTAAGACGGGGTCTGATTTCGAGGGAATGTAATATATGGTGATGAGTAGGAAAACTGAATCATAGGACTACCTAGAGGTAGACATAGGCGTGAACAGCGGTACATAACAGGCACAGACAGGCATAGCGTTCCCCATAACGATTCCATCAAAGGCTTATACCGTCCACGCTTGAACCAGAAAGATTTCCCCATCTAAAAGGTAAAACATTTGTAAGCAATGATAACAAGTCCATCGAGGGAATCGCAGTTTACCCCATATTGCAGTTCCCACCAGTTACACTCAATGGGGGTGGTATGATCTCGCGCTGGCTCAAAAAATGACCGTCAAGAAGCCCGTGACTGATTAGGATACCGTAAGAATAAGCGAGCCCCCACAATACTGGGTATCGTACGGAAGAGCTAAGTAGATGAAGTATTGCTTTCTCACACACAACTAGCGCAGAAATAGCAAAGGATTACTATACTATCTTGAGCCAGGCCAGCAATATATCATAGTATGGTGTTAAGGTGGCAGCAAAAGTAACCATGAATCAGCTCTAGTCTCGGGATAGACTTGCAAGGAAGAACCGAGCCAGGCAGGGTCAAGGAGACGTTTAATGGCATAGGATTGCAAGCAAGGACCAAGCCAACAGAATCAAGAAGAGGCTTGATCCGCAGAATAATAAATAACCCGAAAACCTTCGGAGGTTTCTGGTATCGCCATAAGTCAGATATCACCATATTAGCACGCATGAGAGAGGGGATAGACCACCTTCCGCCACGTGTTCCACCCAAAATTGGAGAAGGCCTCGCCCCTGCAGCTAGTCGGCTACGGCGGAAAAACTATGCATCCAGCAAGAGAGACAATGGACATAGGTGGGAATAGGCGGAGAAGGCAGACGAAACGGAGGTGTAGCATAGATAGGTCTCCGAGATAGCCCAGGCCGGTAGGTCTGGGTATACGGATGAGCGGTGATGATGCATACTGGGCCGATGGTGTAGAAGACCATGAGACCGTGTCAGAGGTCTCCCCAGTCATGGAGGGGTAATGATAAAGGCGGGGTTGTAGTGATTATCACTGCGCTGTAGGGAGAGAATGTGTTTGTGATGGTGGATGGATTGAAAGGAAGGAGAATCTAGCTTCTTATATAGCCCTACTTCTCTATTCACCACCGTATACATCGGCTCCTTAGACCACCTGTTGCAGCGAAGCGATCCATGACCATGTGTCCTTGAGACATACATGTATGTTTCAAAATGAATACATGTATGCGAATTGCTTGCTTGTTTCTTTAGATCAAAGTATGCTACATTGAGAAGCCACTCCCCCTCTCAGCAAATCATTGGTCTTGCATCTTCCGGGCTGGGATTCTTCAGTCCAGCCAGCTCACTCTGTATACATTTTATATGCCCCAAGACACCTGCAAAAGCGCCCGCCAATCGAAACAAGCCATCTGGCACCATTGGGGCCATAGGCAATAGAATCTCCAGGAGAAACTCGAATGTAGCTGCCATTAGTTGGGTAAAGCAAGATCTTCCCTTCGCGCTGGTGGTGAGCCGCCATTATGGGGCTGTAAGTGTGGGGGGACTGTATGGAATACCGGTGGTATTTGGGTGGAACCACCACGGATATCACCGGCAAGGCTCGCAGCTGTCTTCCCGCTAAGCACTCCAACCGCTCTCTGCCGCGGTCACTACTATGGGTAGAAGCCGCCCTGTACCCCCTTTTTAAACCTCCGGAGCACTGTTCATCAGCTTGAGTATTTCCTTGTACCGGTATTTACATCCTGCCTCAGCACTCCATAATTCTCTTAAACGAAGCTAATTCTCAAGAAGATGATAGACCAACACAGCACGCCCCTCACTACCAACGGCTTGAAATACTTCATGAAAGATAGCGTGCCCCCTCGCGATAACGACATTTCCACAAAGGGGGAGACGTGGACTGCAGTGTTTACCTGCGAATAAACCCGCTCTGGCGCCTCATGGTCGTATAAGAAGGGGTTATTATATGCTTTGACATTTTGATCAAATGTTATAGCGGTGCCTAGGAAGATTCCGGAACCCTTATAACTACGAACTCGCGACCCCACCAACAACCACAAAGACACCACAGGCAAGACTTTCAATATTGGTAAAATAAACTCCGTTCTATGTTTGTTTTTCCGGTGTTTCTATGTTAATTCAGTAGATCGTTTGTGGACTAGAATATTGTCATGCTACTTTATGCAACCACCAAGCCACCAAGGATTCAAACCCAAGATCGATGTTTTCTCGATTTTTTCTTAAATACTTCTAGTCTTTAGGTCTTTCCACTCATACACATACTACAGGTTTACCTTCATGATATTCTTGCTATTGGGATGCCATTTCAATAGGGGGGGGGGGCTCCAAAAACCTCATAGAAACGGCTGTATGTACAGCCACTCCAGAAATTAAAGTTCCGGCCCCGGAACTAGAAATGCGTCTATATAGGATGCTAGCGGACCGTCAAATAAATACAGGAAAGGTTTTTCTTCCTTTTATTCTCTTTGCTACTTTGAATCTCGACATTGACGCCTATGATCAACAAACCACTAGCTACTACGGGCGCGCCACACTAACCACTAACTGCAAAGCCAAATCACAAATAATTTTCCTGAATATACACACTATAATAGAAGACCTTTTGAACAAAACCGAGCGGCATATAGAGAATGTGTTTCTATACACCTATACATACACCCAAGTCCGTGTACTGGCATATAGTCCACATGAGGACCTTAGTTTAATTCTTGCAGGATGCTATAACAGGGACTGCGCCGGGAATGGGGTAGTATTGATGTAGGGTGCAAGTAGCTTTGAGCTTGGGAAGTATCAATCCTTTTTCCTGGGTGAGAGAAGGTCACCAACATCCTCATGTATGGAGCGGTAAATGTGTCAGAGGTAATTTTACCAAAGATGGTATAAGCTCTGAATCTCAGTCCTTGTTCAGTATAAATGCTGACTTTCAGTCTTTATCCTGCATTATCAATAATAACCACAGTTTCACACCGGTGGTAAAATATCAGTGGTAAAGTGACCTACCACCGTTCGTAAAATCACTTTTGACACGTTTACCGCACCATGGCAGCACCTTTTACTCTATCCGCAATACGTGGCATACCGTGGTTATGTTTATAGCTAGAGTCGACCTATCCCTCTGCAGCGAACCATTGTGGCCAAGGCTACTGATAGGTCCCATGAATCTGCCTCCGACGCATTAGACGGTCCCGGTGACTCTGATATGTAGTATGCAAAAAGGGACTAGATAGATATTGGGACTGTGAATGGTTCTGCTGGTCCTCTCTTTACTTATACAAGTCCCATATTTACTACCGTATCCCCACTAACTTATGAGAAAAGCTACGGTATCAAAGAAGAAGGTTTAGAATTAGAAAATAATTCTTTTCAATTTTAGTCTCCCAATAGATGGGAAAGGCTTCTCCCTCTTAGGTTCACCCTTTTCACCAGCCCAGACCAGAATAGGGTCCTCCTTTCCTCTTAGATTCTTGCCTCTGTACTTATTATACAATTGTGTCCTTTTCAGCTGAGACTCCTCGCTACGCAACCAATCTCCAAATTCTGCTCCTAGCATAGCCCCACCTACCCATCCATACTCGGGAGGTATACAACTAATAAACCTCCGTAGGCTCTCACCCACCCGATGTGCTCTCTTCGGATAGCATACCATTCCTACGTCCCCTTCCTCATCAGCCGCCGATTTCCCTATAGGTCAGGGCCTTAATGTAAAGTGGTTGTGTGGGAATTTCGCATCGCCCCTTCACTCAGGGGATGTCGTTTCCTTCTTCGTCGGAAAAGAGCGCACAAGGGCACGGGTTGACCGGGCGCGTAATGATGATTCCGCAACCAACTAGTAGCACCTTCACCTCCGGCAGGTGCAAGGAGGGGAGGGTGAGCAGCAAGCTAATGGCGCCCCTACGGGGAATGGACGTAGATGGAAGTAGATGAAGGTGGGGACAGTGAATACCCTTCTAATGCAATGCATGACACCCCTACCCTCCTGAACGTACTCCTCTGTGATATTCGGCCTCTGAGTCTGTCTGTACCACGTTGGCTGTGTTGTGTACATGAGGGGGGTGGAGGCTGTTTATATTTACCTGGGACTTCTGCCCAACTCTGCCGTCACCATCTGGATCGTTGATCCATTCTTCACCGGTTTCCGGTGCAGGAGCAGATAAACCTCCAGGCCGGTCCAGCCGAAAGCACGGAGACCAGGCGTATATCCCCGCGTATTATTTTCTATTTTTGGGATCCCCGAGCCACTGGCTCGTCCCTTTTCAATTGTTTTTCTAGCTAGGTTTTGTGCCAAGTTTAGCTTACACCGTATGGTGGCAGAGTAGCAGTAGGAGCGGCATCGTACTATTACGCCATCACAAATACTGTCAGCCTGCGAACATTGAGATATGAGAGTTACTCAAAACCTACAGACTACAACACCCAGCTACCCCGGGGGCCTGTGGGTGCGACACCTTGTCTTGCATGCCCACCAGCCCTGCCTCTAGCAGGTCAATTTCGCAAATCAATGGTGACAATGATGGCTGCGTCTGTTTGTCCACCTCGGAGACAGACCCCCGGGGTGGACCTTTGGTGGGTGGCTCGCGCTGTCTACGGATAAATGGTGATGTGGTAACCTCTAGAGAAAGAGAGATGCGAAGCATGGATGAGAGGATGGAGAATGAGAGAGAGAGGAGGAGGGCTACAGAGCTCTAGGAGGGGTATTTATGCTAACATGTGGTTGAAGACAGGTAGGCAAAGTCTTTCTTTGGAACAGATTTCCATCCTCTGCCGCCCTCTACGTGTACGACGAGCGGAACAAAACACGTCTGCCGCTCGCGGCACCTACAGAGACCTAGTCAAAACAGGATTCCGGTTAAATTGTCATCAACCATATACATGACAACCTTACTAAGTGCAGCCATTGGAACGCACCTTCGGTTCCCCGCTCCGCGCTCGCCATACCGCGACGGATCATAGGTGGAAATTTGCCTTAATGAAGCTTTTATTTCTTTCGCTTGTTAGCGATCTACACACACAAGCAACGCGTATACGTATCTAAGGTGCACACTTCGTGACACCCTAGACCACTATGAAACAGCCTAACGAGTGCCTGAATCCCGTCAAATCCCCTTATCTCCGCGGGCGCCTAAGGCACCAAACGACCACCACACCCACACCACACCTCCTCCGCGGCCGTGAGATCCACCGCCACCACAACCCATCGGCACCTACAAATAGCGCGCCTTCCCCTCCCACCACCCAGCAACCGAATGAATACACAACCCTAACCCTACCCCGGAGTACACATATCGCCACAACATAGTTACTAAGCGGAAAACAACGCGAGGGCCACTACGCGCAATTTGCCCCACCACGCTCCTCGCTACAGGTTCGAGTTAGATGGCCTGCCGAGACCTGGTCTGGTTAGATGCGGGCTGTACGCCACTTCCGCGGACCGCCCCCTATGGCGTGCGACACGATCACTACTGCTGATGACTGCGTCGGTAGGAACATGAACGGTGAGGGCCACAGTGGCAATGCCAAGGCGCGGGACTAGCCACTAGGCCAAAGATATAGCCTATACTAGAGCGGAGACTTTCACCGAAGCACATGTATATAATCCACCACGAGTACCACCCGCCTCCGATCCTCCCGACCCGCACGGTGTTAATCGACTAGCTATTTCCCGAATATTTAGCATCAAGCCTCTTACGCGCGGGATTATCTGGCCGAGTTATTTTTAGCGGGGTTGTGGCTTGATATATACATGTATTGTTGCCTGCACATACCGTCCACTTCGGGCCCACAGCGGATAATGCCTCGGGCAACAAATAAATATCACCGCCGGCAGAAAACAAGTATCCTCAACGTGATAGCTTTAAATACGCAACGTAGGCTGGCCATATATGACAGAGCAAACACCACACGAGGTTTGACCGCATGGGCAATCTTCGCAATAAAATCTTTACTGTCCCCAAAGTACAGTTGATAAATATGTAGACAACGACTTAAGCCACAGACAAAGCTCCCCGTCTACTAAAAAAATAACCCGGTATTGAGGAGGGCACCGCTACAGCACCGCTAGCGGGTTGTACATCAATAGCTTGCGCAACACATATGGGCGGTGCATGAATGGGACAGAGGCCAAGTAAGTCCGGGACCAGAGGAGGTTCATATTTTGATATGTGAACGGCATGCTACCCTTGCACCAATTTACCAACAGCAGAACAGATGTGCCTGAAATAGGCACAGACGAAATATCTGCTCATGCTTGATCCGCCGCCAGCGCAAAGAAGCGACCACAACACCCGCCGAGTCCTCGGGGGTATGGTCAACAGAAGGACCCCCGCCGCCCCACGGGTATCAGGAGGCCTGTAAAAGCGGCGGGACAGGCGACCGCGGGACTTCTGCGGACTCAAGTATACCATACAGAGGCCGAAACATGAGCGAAATGCTGCGCACTCCTCGCGTGGTTGGTGAAACCGTCTAACCGGCCGTTCCCACTAAGATATCAGGCTACGTGAAACGCTACAAGTAACGAACAGAACCGGAGTAAACTCAAGGAGATGTGTAGCTAGCAGAGCATCGATGATGCTACCTACCCTCCGAGCACTATTGCATACACCGCGAGAAAATAAAGATGAGACATCCAGCCCACCTTCATAAAAACAATCCTCTCTGCATCTTACTCACCGGATGGATTACGGGTTGCGGCAAAGCCGCACCCGCGCCCCCGGAGCTCGCAGTCTTTCGGTGGGGATTAAACTCAGCGTTGAGAAGACTAGCTTCGCCAGTCTTCCGCTGGCAAGATCCTAGCCCTCCTGATCCCTGCCACAATTGCAATGAACGTTTCTGTTTCAGAGAACCATCGCAGCTCTTGGTCGTCTGGGAGGTATCTCGAGCGAACTAGGCTGGTGTGGGCGGATTCCTAGAGTGGGTCCCACTAGTCAGGTAGGCAGTGAGATAGGAGTGTCACGTAGCGAGCGACTGCCGGCGGCATATCAGTGGCGGTATCCATAGAGAAGGGCACCGGCACGAAGAACACAGGTATATAGGCGCTATAGCGTGGTTGTACCTACATGCGTGGGTAGGCTGTCCAAAGCCCATGACAAGGTGATGAATAGGATAGTGTGGAGTAATGTGTGTCGTGTTCGAGGGATACAGACCGGGATGATAAGGAGTGAACGATTAGAGCATTGTGTGGGAATTACTTTCTAAGCGTTTGTGGGCAGTGTGGGCGGTTGTTGGTCGCCCGGGGGGGGGGGGTGGATAGGTGTAGAGCCAGTTTGCGGTGAGTTAACTGTGTGTGGATCAATCCCTGCTTACTCTACCTGTGAGCTAGGCCATTAATGGTAACTTGTACTGTCGGATCTTGGTCCGCGCAGGCAACGTTATGTGGGGATAGCAAATGTGTAGGGTAGAGCCCGTCCGTCCACCCATCTAACCCAGCCTTTCCTCAAGGGCGGGAGGCTCTTCCGGGGCCCAAAGTCCGGATACGTGTGTTGACCCTCTAGGAATCGAACCGTATGCACTTATATAAACAAGAGGAGTTGTTAAGGAGGCCAGTCCAGCCCCAGCACGATCATCCTTCACATCCATCCACACCCCTTCATCACACAGATCCCTCTCCCAGCATCATCATTTATTGAAATCCCGGCCCAATCTGGTTAAACTTGCAATAGGGCTCACCCCTCTTCATTCACTATCTTCAACACACCCCTTCTTGCTTCAGGCCCACATTTCTTGTAGGGCCGCTGTACTGCATATCCACTCCGCGCGGTTACTTCGACACAGCCATACCTTAAGCATGCTTTACCCTTCGCCAGAAAACTTCAACTCATGCTACCCATCATGGAGGGGTCTCGCAAGTTCCCTGACGAGCATTCCCCGCCTTATACGAGCTTATCATGTTGGACCCCCCGCTACCGCTATACGCAACTTCGCTCAAATAGATCCCGACCACAGATATACCGCCCCCGGAACCCCTTCGACCAATCAGATGACGAGGAGCGTATCCTGGAGCCGCCTAACGCCAGCCCTACCACCACGCGCACACCAGCCCGCCCGCATTCGGGGCTCGCGGGAGTGCCCAATCAGCACCTCCAGCACCTCCAGTCCCCGTTCCTCCCGAATCACCAATCCTCCGCCGTGATAGTCGAGGCTCCCAACCCCCTCGTGGATTCACTTCCGCTAGAAATATCCAACCTATATCATCCGGAAGCCGTGCCAATAGAGGTGATTCACCCCATAGAGGCGCTGCCGAAGATACCTCCAGATATCCTTCCGAAGATGCCCCCGAATATGCTTCTGTGGATGATTTGCAGCGTGGAAGTGCTTTGCAGGGTAGAGCCTTGCAGCGCGGAGGAGCCCCCGGAGGTGTTTCGCAGCGTGAAGGTTCTTTCGGAGGCTTTGCACAGTGTGGAGGTGCCCTACAGCGTGGAGCCCTACAGCGTGGAGGGGCTACTCTACCCCTTCGTAGAGGTGTTTTTAAGAGTGCATGCGATTTCGTAGCTGAAGTGGAGGCGGAAGAAGAGGCTATAGATGTTGAAGGCGAAGATGAAGGGCGATGAATATCTCTAGATTTACTGTACTATATAATACCCTAAAAGCGTAGATTTGATATCCAATAGAATTTCTGTATTGCTAATAATTCTCAGGGATTTTTCTAATGCCTATTTCTACATATATGCTTCTCTCCTAAAGACCATTAATTAACCCATATTCGGCGCTAATTATGTGCCAGACACCAGTAGAATCTCTAAATCTAGCTCAATCAAGTCCTATTTTAATAATAGGGTTATACCAGGCTTTTACATGCTATCGAGCTCTTATTTAGTCTCATACAGCCATGCGGATGGGCGGTATTGTAATCATCCTCCAAAACAATTAAATACCGTATGCGAGTGATATCCCTGTTCCCAGAAGTACCGCAGCAAATATGTCTAGGCTTTTCTCCTCCTCTCCCTCCCGTTCCTTAATCAACTCCTTAAATCAATGTTAGAAAAGCAAAACAAGATCCAATGGACGACAAGTTCCTACCCATGATATTGTCGATACAAATAAAACCCATATCCTGTCTACTATTACTTAAGGATCCTCATATCGTGCTTTGCTCACTCTGCAACTAGCGAATATTATCGGTATCGGATTATCAATCGGAACCCCTGCCGGTGTTGTGATCCTCTGCGCTTTACACAAGAACGGCTGCTCTCTGCTCGCCGGCGTTACTTTCCCGGCCGGGATAGCTTTGGTGGTTAGCAGGGTCCAGTGTTCCGCATAGCTCTGACACGCGCACGGAAGTTTATATGTTGGTTATCAAACCGTTGCTACTGCGGGCCCGGTGGCGTGGCTATCGCCCGCGAATAAGCCAGATTTTCTTTCCGCAAGGAACTAGATTATATCAAAGCGTAATATTATATATTTCTCCAACCTGGCCCCAAAGCGGTGGTTAATGTGTCAACACCCAACCCAACGGCGCTAGGCTAAAGCTTTATGAGTGCAACGTGTATACAAGTAGCCGAGAGGACACCCACCCTCTCACTACCGTCCGCCATCCCATCCATCCCCATCTCCACCCCAAGTTCCTTTCCACTTAGCACCTTACCACTCACCCCCTCTACTCCACATATACCATCCCCTTCCCACGCATCCCAGAGGCGAAACAACCCCTCTTATCCCAGCCATCGAGTTTATGGCTCGTCCCCACTGTGGTGTTTTGCATCCCCGGGGGGCCGATTCCATCATCACATTCTGCCACGCTGTGCGTGTGCTCTGCGTCCGTGGTGTGAAGGTACAGTCTCTCACAGTCACTTGACGAGTACTGCCAGTTGACGAACAGGGGACTCTGGGCCGATAGAGGTTAGAGTTGACTGGAGATTTCGCGGCTTGGCTGTTTCTTGCCATACTTGGAATCCCTGTTCGTCAAGTGGCAGTGAAAGACTGTAGCAGTGATATGCTCCACAGCATAGATCTGGAGCATCTATACACTTCAACTCTCTGGATTACAGATGGGTGGGTGATTACCATCCCTTTCATGACTCAATACTGACAGCTCATTTTAGGTACTACTTCCCAACACGCCGGAACCAACTCTGGCTCCCCCTACTCCCTAGGTGAAGTGGATGGAGATGGGCGGCATCTAGATCCCATGCATCCCGGAAGCGAAACGGGTTAGTGTTACACCTATGCACTCTGAAGCTTGATAGTCGAACAACTAACGTTATCTCCTCAGCTTCCAGTAAATGCTGATCCACAGCATGCACAGCAAGCAAAGATCGGTGGCTTTTGCTACCAGATCATTTGTTCCCTCACATCGAATAAATTATCTCCCGTACATATCCTTACCCCTAGAGAGGGGGTCCGCATCGACAGCTTAATGGATATCAGAGGCTTTCAGTTTGCCAGTTTCAATGAAAAAGAAACTCATGCAGCCAAGGGTCTGCCCTTAACATATTGAATTATCGACAAACGCAGCGGCAGACTGAAAAGTACCCGAGGACGGAATATTTACTATTAAGTATTTAGCAGAAAGTGATATATCAGCTGCAGAGGCGGACGCAATCTTAGCTACATGAGTTTCCCTGTTACTTTGAAAATGAAATTCTGGTCAACTGAAAGCATCTATTGTGGGCTTATACATTTCAAGTGGATATAGGTATTGACCCATATCTGCAATTTTTTAATATTTGAGACTTCCTAACGCGAGTATGACAGTGGCTCGACACCGCTTCGGTCTGACGCTGTGGGGCATTGATCAGGCAACCCATGCTTGTAAGGCCGGGACCGCGTTGAAACCTCAAAGCACGGCAAAGAAGAATTATTTTGGCGTCTTGGCGGCTGGGTGAGCACGTTGTGGGGCGATAGTTAGGCAACCTATGGTCGTAACCGAGCGCGGCTATATATTAGCGCGTCTTAGCGTCTTAGGGGCTGAGCAATCACGTTGTAGGGCAAAAGTTAGGCAACCCATTGAGAAGTTCGAGGCGAAATAGGAGGGTCCTTACCGCTTAGATAAGATATCGTGGCATGGGAAGACCGGAAGAGTCTTTGATCTGAATACGGGCTTAGAAGCACGCATTAAGAAGTCTGGTCTCTACGAAAGGGTTCACCTCGACGATCTCAAAGTGTCCCCAGAGAAGAAAGATGGCTTGGCCACGATGGCGATCTAAGAGGCGGAAAGGGATCAAGAGAAGTTAGATTTGTGTGCATCTGTGAAAGATTGGATGAAGTGATAGGCGGAGATATCAAGGGTGAAGATGGAACAATAGGTGTTTAGTCGGTGCAGTGTTTAGTCGGCGGTTTAGTATGACAACCTTTCCTTTGTTAACCCTTAATCCAAATGACGAGAGCAGTGATGAATCACGATAGAAGAATAAGAGGAGGATAGGCGGAAAGAGCTCTCTATATATAGGTGAAGACGGAGATGCATACGGAGAAAGCATCGCATGATTGCTTAAGGTGGAAAGTGCTAGCAGTGGGTCGAAGATCCTATTTCTTATTTCCTATTTCCTATCTTATTTCCTATTTCCTATCTTATTAGCTATTGATGCAAAAAAGGCGGAGACGGAGATGATTTCTATTACTAGTGTTTTGATTGGCTGTGTTTCCTATTTCCTATCTCTTAGTACGCGGGCAGCGGAGATAAAGTCGAAGGCGGCGATGAGATTAGATAGGGCGGAGATCTAAAAGGCGGCAAGAGGTAAAAAGGGCGATGACGTATGTGCTAGTAGTTGCTAGAAAGGTGGTGTTTTGTGAACTAGTTTGGCGAAAAGAGAGAGGGGGGGGTTCGTTGTGGGGCAAAAGTTAGGCAACTAATTGATGTAAGCGAGGGCAAGAGCGCGGCTATAGGTTAGCGCGCCTTGGCGCCTTGGCTAGGGCTTGGCAATCACGTGGCATTTCGGTGTTCCTTTTGTGGTAGTAGGAACTGCGGGCTCAGGGTCAGGGTCAGGGTTACTGACACTAAGCTGGCACTAAGGAAAAGAAGTCCCCCACGCACCCACAATCCTACTACTATTTTCTCAGGCTATCACGCTATTTCCTATTTCCTACAGTATATAAGAGTCCTATTTTTTGTATCTAGAATAACCAAGCAAGTTTACCTGACAAAATCCACATATTTGGTAGCAACACTCAGTTACTCGTTCAATTTTATTCTCTCTGAAAAAATTTTCACTTTTCCGACAAATACGACGAGCGCGAAGCCTAACTCGTTAACGCGTTCTGCCGTTGATCGAAACGGCGCTCCAGAGCGGTCGACAACCGCTACTGTATTAGTCTTTGAAGAAGACATTAAGGTATACGGGAAGCTGTAGGACCCTGATTTGTCCGCCTGGTTGTATTTACAACATCCTGTAAGGCTTGAAGTAGCCTGCCCTGTTATTGTTATTGCCCCATCTGCTCAGCAAGAGCTCTATCTGTGGTATAACCTAGTCAACCACACTTTCGCGTCGATCTCCGTTACCGTAGCCGTTTCGTCAATGATTGCTTCCTACTCTAACGGAATATAACGACAGCGAACGACGTTCCCCACCGAAACGTATCGAGTACTATCAACGATGCCAGGCCTATCGGACGATTCCGTATCGATGCGTGACGGTACTGTCGATGTTGACGGCTTTCATAGCCCCAACGTTGAACCTACCCGTCAACCTCGTCAAGAGGAAGCCTCTTTCCAGCCTGCTTCCCTCCAAGATAACATTAGGGAACTAGCTGGTTCTATTAACAATCTGAACCTCAACAACAATCCGTCTCCTCCGCCCGTCGTCCTCGACAGAAATCCTAAACCTATGGACTTAGCGTCCGACCACGTCAACGCTGCTCGCGAAGGCGCCCCGCCAGTTAACGAAAATATCGTCAGACCTACTCCAGGTCTTTTGAGGATGAAGGCACCTCAATCCTTTGATGGAAGAAGGGCAGGCACTGCCTGCCTTGACTGGATTACTGACATGAGGGAGTTTATTGACTTCTATACTGTCAGAGGAGAGTTCAGGAGTGAAACTGAAAGGATCCAAATGGCTGCCTCCTACTTGACGGGACGGGCGAGAAGAGTTTAGACAGTACGCAAACGAATGCATGAAACGACCAACGGAGGTGTTGAACAGATTACAGACCTAGAATCGTTCTTCTCCGTCATTCGCGAAGCTTGTACCCACTTCAACGTCAACGACAAACTGCGTCAACAGTACAACAGACTCAGGCAAACCAAGTCAGTTTCTGAGTTTGCCATTGATCTTCTAGACATAGCAGATCAACTACCTCAACGCCCCCCTGAATACGAGACCAAAGAAAGACTCAAGTCCGGTCTCCGCGACCACGTCCTCGACGAGCTCGACAAGATCCTAGACTACCCTGAGGACCTCCTTCAATTCATTCAACTCTGTGATAGAATTGATAGGAAGTGGTTCATTAGGCATAACAACAACAGGTTCAAATCTAACAATGCGACGAACCATAGTCAACGAGAATCAACGAACAACTCGGGCAACGGTCGTCAACGCAATAACGCGTCGCGGAACGATAGACAACGGGTTTATACCTTTGACTCTGGACCCTCTAGGATTCAGAAAGGAACTAAAGAATGGAAGGATCACTGTTATCAAAACAGACTCTGTTACAATTGTGGCTCTGAGTCACATAA